>JACDJE010000062.1:152153-294151 GCA_016647715.1 Pavo muticus
TTATTTTAAATAACGGCTTTCTAGTTGAGAAGGTCTCACTATACTAGCAAAAGTTTTGTCAAAAAAAAAAAAAAAGAACAACAAAACTTCTTTCCATCTTCCTGCCTTAGATGCTAGAGGACACTAAGAGAAACGCCCAGCTTTGACCCACAAAGCAAAGGACTCATTCGCAGTTCTGCTCCAATTAAATCTCTCTGTTAGAGGATCTAGCCAGGACTCTGATCACCTGGACAGCCACGTTCTCTGAGACTTTAGCATACGTGGTATGCCAATCTCATACAGCATGCTCATGGGACCAAGGAAATCCTCTTTCCCTGTTTGGATCCTCTGAAAGGTTCCTGAGAAGCATTTAGTAATGAAGAGACTACATGTCCTACCAAAGTCCTTTGGCAAAGGAAGACAGAATTTGTATACAGTATTATTTTATTTCAGAATTGAAATTTTAAGCTGCTGTTGTGTAGCATTAAGTAAACAGTTAAAGGACTTTAGTTAGTTAAGGACAAAGCCGTTTTTAATATATATATGAAAAAAAAAAGATAGCAAGATATGGATTAGTTTTGCACTTCAGCAAACCTACAAGAATCGTCTATAATATCTCCCAATACTCAGGAAGTAGCTCTTTCTTTTCAGTGATCCTGTCACCTCCTGTCAGCATCCCTCTGCCTTTCTTCATCCTCTTAATTAGTGACTGCTTGCTCTGCCTTTGTTCTCTCTATTCCCCTTTAAGCTAGAGAAATAACATCGGAGGAATTCTGGAGAAGGCTTTGTACCTGCACATGAAGGTGTCACAAATAGCTTGTTAACGTTTGGAAAAGTGACTAATAAGTAGCTACAATGGATAACCTTTCAGCACTCTGCCTAATTTGTTAAAAGCTTAATCAATTGAATGGGGGATAGTTTAGTACCAGTATGGAAAGAGCAAATTGAAACTAATACCAGCAATGCCATTCCTCTGCACCTCTGCAACCAAGGGATTTCTCCCCAGATGTCAGCACTGAGGGCAGAGCCAAGAATTAGGATGGAATCGACTGAAGTGCCAAAGCTTAAGTTAGATGTAAAGCCTAAATCCATGAAGTATGCTCAGCAGAAAACACTGTAATTAAAACATTTCAGTCCAAACTCCTCAGGTATAAATAAGCGTCATCTTCAGGGAATATCTCCTATCAGCTAGATCCAACAAAAACTCATTTCTCAATTTTGTGCACCTATCCTATCATTACAATCTTATTTGTAATCCCTGTTTTCTTACGGTACGTTCAACATAACAATGCATTGGAAATATCAAATACTTTACCACTGGTCTGTCCCTGCCAATATGCCTAAAGAAGTTGAAACCTGAGCAATGGTAAGAGACCTCAATGCATTTACTGTTCACACCCACTGCTACATCTGCCAGTGCTGATTTTCAAAACCAGAGACGAAGACACACAGATTTAACACAATTAAGCAAAATGACTTGTTTGCAGAAAATACCTTCCCACTTACCAGTTCCTCAAATCTCTTTGTATTTCATACCTAAGGGGAACACATGTAGTAGCATGAGCTTTATTTTTATATATATTGCACAGTAAAGGGACTCCTATTAGTTCCAGTGCTCCGGCCTGGGATGCAGCATGACTGCAGCAGAACTAGCATTACAATTCTAAACCTTTCTGATGGAAAATTACCCAAGGCTAATTATTAAATATTAATAAATTAATTGGGCATTGACCTACAAGTTTGGTGAAATATTGGAACACTCGCACCTAAATCTAATGTTATGTAGAAGCAATGCTCCATCAAAAATACGCCTGCTGAGAGCTCTGTGTATCATTAACAGACATGACGCTGTGAACAACATGAAATACTCCTATTATTAGTGACGAGGAATCGGGATGCTTCCCTTCTTAGTTGGTTCCAGCAAAGGTTCTTTTCAAACGCAAGACTGCAGATTTCGCAGTATCAGCAAGCATGTTAACAAATCCTATCTCTGAACCAGACTCATTGCTCTGAATCTGTCTAAGAATCTGTGACAAAACATTTCAGTTTTTCCTTTTGTAGCAGTTGCTTCCTTGGAAGTATCCTTGAATTTTTCTTCTTTTTAAATATTTCAGAAATCTTATTCAAAACACAGTGGTTCAATACAGGCTTTGGCAAAACCTGTATTTCAATGATGTATGAGATAAGAAAACATCTGAATATTTATTTCCTTAAGGTTTGGTGGTTGCTTTTTTTTTTTTTTTTTTCTTTTCTTTCTCATGGTGTCTCATCTTCTGAAACTGACAGGTCACTCTCCAAATCACCAATTTTATTTTTTTCAGGCATAGATACCAACTGACTAATTTATCAACATAACTGTGCAGCCATAGATCAGCGATCCTACTCTCACAGCTAATAGCACAGCATTGTTTCTGAATGTGTAATGGTTGAACGCCAGCAGGGAAAAAAATCTAAAAGTCTTTACCTGTGAGATTGATCCAGAATCTATTAGTACGAACGGCAGGACACTTCAGTGCTCAAATGGGCTCTCATCAGGTCCTATCCAGGCAGTAGCCTCATGAAGAAAAAAAAAAGTGAGTAGGTTTTGAGGAGAACGAAGGGTTTTTGTGGATTTGGATCTTCTTCTTGGTAGGAGTGTTGTTAGAAAAAAAGTAGTTTTGGGCTTTAAAGATAGTATCAAAATAAAAAACAGTGAGGGAGAAAGTATTTGATTTACAGCATGAAAATTACAGTTTCCTTTCAGTTTTCTTTAATTCTATGAGCTTTGATTCCCATTTAATCCCTGAGACTTGCACACACACAGGCCAAAGACAACCAGTCTACAGGGCACGGTCTGAGGTTCTCTTTTCCGCTCAGATACTTAGCCCTCTGTTCCTGCCTGAGCTGTCTCTCGCTAGCTTTGGCCAATTTTCAACTCCATAACTTAAATGCATCACATTTATGCTCCAGTGTATTTCAGACACTTGCCCACTTATAAACATGAAAACATGATTCAGCTGTAGTTTCTTCCATTTGTAGGAAGATAAATATGTATGGCATCAATGCTTCTAGGCTCTCTGACAGCAGAGCTGTCACCTCCTGATCTGAGGCAGGTTTTAATGATGACAATCAACAACTTCTGATTTGGTACTCACTCAGAGGCATTAGTGAGACAGAGCTCCAAGTATTTTTTGATTAGTGCATCTCTCCAGGCAAGGGTCTGATTGAGCAGCAATTTCCAGGCTGCAGCCCTTTGGGCCACAGGAGCATCCTTCACCCATCAGAGTGAACTCAGCAGGAACTAATTCCTTGACTTCAGCCATTTAAGACCTTTCAAAACTCTGTTACACAAAGAGGATACCAACTGTGATGTATTTAGAAGTAAAACAAACCTGAAACAACCAAGACCTTAATTTTGTCAAGATTTCTGATTAGCCCAAGAATTTTGCAACTGTGCATCCTGCCATACCTGTATTTTGAACAAAAATAGCAGTAGGGAACATATTTGTAGGCGTTAATCTACAAATACAAATGCTGGAAACCTGTGTTGCTCCCACTGAACAAAACAGTAAGTTTAGAAATAGAAAAATCATTTTTTTTTACAGCATGCTACACAAGGATAAATCTATTGCTTGGGTTCAATCTTAGTGATTTTAAGAACTACAGTACAGTTCACTCCAGCCTATATTTTTCTCATTTCACTGGCTCACGATACACAAGCTTGCACAGATGTAAGTAAAACAAATTATTAGCTTATCTGTCTTACAAAGGCAATGTCCCGGTGGATTTCACTGGAAAGATGACAGCTATTTTAAAGAATAGTACTGCTGGTCCTTTGTGCCAAAGAAGTCATTATGAGTGGGAATCTGTGAACACTGTCTGATGCTTTCCTGATAAAGGAGCACAGTTACAGAGCAGACAAGATCTAAATGTTTAATTCTTCTGGGATTTTCGTATTGCATTTTTAAATGCATCAACTAAAGTCAAATGTATGCTACATAAAACCCTTTAGAAATTTTTAGCAACTATTTTGTAGAGTGTAAGCTTGTATTCTTTTCTTGCATTGGTATATTGTGCTTTGCAATGTTTACTGGACACATTCCAGAGCAAAAAAAAAATCTGTGATTCATCCACAAACATTTGTTTTGCTTTTCTGTAAATAATAGCAGATTTATACTTTCCTGCAACCGAATAAATAGTTACTGAATCTTAGACAAAGCAAAACAAAACAACAAAACCCTAGTTCAAATTGAGTATTTATTTCTTTTGCTAGAAAAGAGAGACCAGGTTTGGTTTCTGTTTTTGTCTTTTACATTAAAATAGATAGCTTGGGAATAAATGTTATTTGGCTTTGGATCTTTGAAATTCTGACTTGAAAATGTAGCCACAAACTCTTCCTGCACAAAGCAATTTGGTCTCACTTAAAATTTCATCTTTGAAAGCAGTTGTCAGTACATTCTGAGAGACTGCTTAAGTTAAAACCTGCTGAAAACAATATTAGGAGAATAAAGGCAAATTTCTTGCTTTTGTGTCTTCCCAGCTTGAGTGTATTACAGCATGGAGGTACACTAGCTGTCACACGAGCCTCTGTCTGCAGTGACATGCTGTACAGATTCCTCCACTAAAGAGGAGCAATGAGCACACTCCTGTGTCCCGCTGCATTTTACCCAGCCTGTTTCTTTGCAAGGATTTCTTCTCATCACTTCTCAGCAGGAAATTCTTTCTCTTGCAGAGGAGGATGGAGACAGCTTGGTGAGCATGAGCGTTTGTCTATACATGGCTTCAGAAGAATATGTTTGAAAGCTGTATATCGTACAGAATAAAGCTAATCTGCTTATCCTTTCTGTCACAGTTACCCTCTAAATATTCGAGCTATTACATAGGGAGGTACACAGATTACTGTGTAGAAAAACAATTAAGCATGTCCTACTGCCTGCAGCCTATGAAAATAAGTTATTCAAGTATTGCAGGTACAATTCAGGAAAAGACTTGGAACCTAAAAAGCTCAGTCATCTCATAACTTAATTTCTATTTTTCTTTAATATCTGATTTCAGTATATGACTGCAAATGAGACAGTACTCATATTTTTGCTTGTTTTTAAAAGGAGGAAGTACCCAGGGGTGCTACAGAAGGCATCCCCTCACAGGCATCTACCTTGATCCTAGGCTGCAAGCATGTAACAAATCATCTCCTCAAAAATCTATAAAACATGGTCCTTTGAGATCTCATAGAGAAAAGCCTGTTATTGAAGATGAGCGTTGTTATTGAAGGGAGACTAGAACCTTGTCTCTGCTTGGGGCAGAAGAAGAAGCGCTTCCCTTGGCCCTGAAGTCCCCGTAGTCAACAGATACAAAGATGTGGGGAGGAAGGAGAGGGTATGGGTAGTGGTTTAGAACTGGAAAGGGGAAACCACATGAAGAACGTGTAACTGAGAACCAGAGTCATAACAAGTGCCACTGAAAAGAGGTTAAGGGTCTTAGTAATTGGAGATTCTGTGCTGAGGGGCATTGAGGGACCATCTGCTGCCTGGATAACCTCCCTAGAGAGGTCTACTGCCTGCCACAGGACATTTGGGATATCAGAAAGAGGATACCAGGTACGATAAAGCTGGAGAAATACTATCCAATCCTGGTCTTTCAAACGGGGTCACATGAGGCTTTGACTAAGAAATTAAAAAACATCAAAAAAGACTTTACATCACTTTGGAATATGCTGAAGGGATCAGGAGCACAGGTAGTGTTCTCCTCAGTCCTCCCAATTGGAGACTAAGATCCAGGCAGAATGAGAACTGACCAGTTAAACAAATGGCTGTGTGGATAGCGTCACATCCAGGGCTTTGGCTTCTATGATCTAGGACACACCTTTGATGAACCAGGAAGGCTGATGTGGGATGGGACACAATTGACCAGGAGAGGCAAGAATATACTAGACAGAAAGTTGGCAGCTCATCATCAGAGCTTTAAACTAGATTTGATAGGGGAAGAGAATGTACTGCTGAGGAACACAGAAGTTAGGGAACACTGTCACCTCAGTGGGAAAATCTCATTTGTCCCAGAGGTTTTTCAAAGCGCTCCTCCAAGAAAGTAATGCAGCCAAAAGCCCAGTTGAAGTGCCTCTCTGCCAATGCACACAGCATGGGAAATAAGCAGGAGGAACTGGAAACTGTGGTGCAGCTGGAAAACTATGATCTTACTGCTATCAGGGAAACATGGTGGGATAGTTCACATAACTGGAATACCATGATTGAGGGCTTTTTATAGAAGGAGTAGGCGAGGTAGGGAATTGCTCTCTATGTTAAGAAGTGGATAGACTACAAAGAGCTGCCCCTGAGAAACAGTCATGAACAAGCTGAGTGCTTGTGGGTTAAAACTAGGGACCAGACCAACAAAGGGCATCTGGTGGTTGAGGTCTACTATAGGGCACCTGATTAAGGGGAGCCTGTTGATGAGGCCTTCTTGCTTCAGCTGCAAGAGGAGTTGCACTTGCACGCTCTCATCCTGATGGGGATTTCAATCACCCAGATATCTGTTGGGAAAACAACATGGTGACCTGCAAGCAGTCCAGGAGACTCCTGGAGTCCATTGATGACAACTTTCTGGTTCAGGTATTCAACAGACCCACCAGAAGTGAAGGGCTGCTGGACCTGGTGCTCACCAATGCAGAAGAGATTGTTAAATAGTTCAAGATTGGAGGCAGCCTGTGTTGCAGAAATCATGCTCTGGTCAAGTTCATGAAAATGAGGAATGTGGGCCTAGCAAAGAGTAGAATAAGGACCCTGAACTTCAGGAGAGCAAACTTCAGGCTATTTAAAGAATTGTTGGATGAGATCCCCTGGGAAACTCTCCTCAGGGACAAAGGAACAGAATAGAGCTGGCAACACTTTAAGGATGCCCTTCCGAGAGCACAATAGCTCCCCATCCCCCAGCATAAGAAATCATGCAAATGAGGAAGGAAACCAGCATGGCTGAGCAAGGACCTGCTGGTCATGTTGAGGGAAAGTAAGGAAAAGTATAAGTAATGGAAGCACAAATGGGTGTCCTGAGAATATAGGGATGCTGTCTGGATGTGCAGGGATGGGATCAGGAAAGCCAAGGCGCAGATGGAATTGAAGTTGGCAAGAGATGTGAAAAACAAGAAGAAGGGTTTCCTTAGATACATTGGGCAGAAGAGACAGGCAAAGGAGAGCGTACCTCATCTGATAAACAAAAAGGAAAAGTTGGCCTCTTCTGACATGGAGGAGGCTGAGAACTCAATGAGTTCTTTGCCTTGGTCTTGACAACCAGTCAGGCTTCTCGTGTCTCTTGTATCCCCAAACTTCTAAGCAGGAATCAGGGGAGCAAAATCTCTCCCAGTGTAAGAGCAGAACAAGTCTGAAACCACCTCATGAGGCTGAATCTGTACAAGTCTGTGGGGCCAGATGACATGTATCCCAGGGTTCTGAAGGAACTGGCTGATATGGTTGCCAAGCCACTCTCCATCATTATGAAAAATCGTGGCTGTCAGATGAAATCCCCAGTGACTGGAAAAAGGGAAACATCACTCCCATGTTCAGTAAAGGGAGAACGGAAGACGTGGGGAACTACATACTGGCAAATCTCACCTCTGTGCCTGGGAAGATTGTGGGGCAGATCTTCCTGGAAGAGATGTTAAGGCACATGTGAGATGTGGAGGTGATCCAAGACCTCCATGAAGCCAACATGGTTTCACCAAGGGCAGATCATGCCTGATTGATCTAGTAGCCTTCTATTGATAGAGTGACGGCATCGGTGGACAAAGAAAGGCCAACTGATATTATCCACCTGGACTTGTGCAAGGCCTTTGACACACCCTTATCTCTAATTTGGAGAGATATGGATTTGAAGGCTAAACCAGGTGGATAAGGAACTGGTTGGATGGTTGTAGTCGGGATTGTTGTCAATGACTCTGTCCAGGTGAAGGCTGATCACGAGTGGTGTCCCTCAGGAATTCATCATGGGACTGGTGCTCTTCAACATCTTTATAAATGACATGCCTGTCACCCATCACCATCCCCAGATGTTTACATTTTTGGATGAGAGAGGAACAGACCCAAGAAGATCAGCCTTCCCTACTTCCCCCCTCTTCTCTGATTTGGAGGGGTCTGTGTTTCCAGGCTCATTCAATAGCTTGGACCAAGGTCTATGCTACTTCACTGCTCATTCTCCAAGTAAGAAAATTTTGCAAGTTAGCTTTGCTAACGCATGGTTGGATGATAGCCCCAGCACCTTCGCTTGTTTGAGATAATAGTACTAAGCTTCCACAGCCTCTTGGATGCTTCCAGATCTGAAGGCATCAGAGAATTTGAACTCTGTGTTCTGTCAGCTCTCCTCTGATCTACTTCAGATGATGGCTTTTCTCAAAACTTCCTGTACTGCTAAGCAGCTCTCTATGTTTCTCCTCAGAGCTTGCTTTCATAGTAGGGCAGCAATGAGCTTTGCTGTACACAGAGCGCATGCAAGTTCAAAAAGAGCAAGAAGCATCCAAAAAGGCTGTCAGAGGCATGATTAGAAATATATTGCTTAGTGCAAAGGGTTAAAACTGTGAGTGCCAAAGTCCATTTTGTTTTTGGCTGGGAGGTATGTCATGTAGCTAATGCTATGAATATATGGAAAAAATGCTGAGACAAACATTACCTGGCAGACCTCACTATAACAGTTATCACTGCCCAGACTGTCTGTAATGCACCACAGCTAATGTATCTGGATGGCTCATGCCACTCCTGATTCATTGTGCAAAGTAACGCAGATTCACTTAAATAATTCACAGCACTGAAACAGATCAGAGATCTTGCACAGGTTTGGGAGGAACAAGCAACCCTCCACAACTTCAGGGAATGGAAAAACAAGGAGCAGACAGTGGTACAACATCTAAAGCAGCTCCTTGCAGACCCACAGAAACACCTTGGATGGACCCTAAATCAAGAGGGGCACACAGCTCTGCAAGGGGCCTGCACAGATATTATCCTGCTCTTCTTCACTCTTACTTATTTCACAGCATACCTAACAAAAACTGCTTTCTCTTCTGTTCAACCACTGGCAAAACCGAGACACAGCCATGAGGAACTGATTGACCTCAGGCAGGTTCTCAGCAGCAGAGCACAGCATACAAATCAGGTCTCAAGTCCTGGTCCATGGTTTTACTAACCAGACCAGCCTTAGAAGAAGCCATAATCGTATCATATTAGGAAGAGAGAATGAAGTCTCTACTTGGTAGAGACTGGCCACTATTGCCAATGAGTAATCTGCAACTCTGTTATCTGAAAGAGCCTCCAATCAGTGCCATACTGCAAGAGGCGATGGAATTTGCCAAGAGTCTTTGGGAATTTGTTGCTTTCATCTTCACTCTTTTTCAGGTTTTAATAAGATCAAAAAACATGCAAGCGATGCCGGCCTCCCCTCTAGACACAAGGGTCTTTTTCTGCTTCCTCTCCTCATCCCCTTTTTGAGTGATCTCTATTTTCTTTCCAGTCTTTCTGCTTTCTGCTGTGAGTAATAAGTGTTTTGTGATACATTGTATTTTTCTTCGTGACTTTCTCTTCAAAAACCCAAGAACCATGGGAAAAAGGACTCTTTCCAAAAAGACCAATTTCACATGTTATGAACATTATGTACAATGTTTCAAGAGAGAAAGTCTTTCAGGAAGGAATCACTATCCACTCTGCAATCGTAAGGTCATGGGCATTCTCTGTGAGGTAGTCCTCCTGTAGACTTGCCCAAAGGCAAGAATCTAGGTTAGCCATTTCTCCATAATGCTGACTGGGTACAGAATAAGCTGTCCTACAGAACTTAGAAAGGATAAAAGAAAGGGTTCAAATGAAATGAAATTAAAAGATTCTAATAACACTCCATCCCTTCAAAAATACTTGAAGCTCAGCAAACCTCAAATGTCATCACTGTTTTAATAGTTTGCTTGTTGCTTTTATGTAGATTTTTCCAAGTTTTTGGTGCTTTTGTTGTTTTGATTTGCTTTGGTTTTGAATGCTTATAAACTTCCAGGGGTTATAACCTTCTGCCTCAAGAGTTTCCATGGCTGAACTATATGGAAGATAAAGAAACCCTTCTTTTAATTGTTTTAAGCTCATGTGTGATAGCATTTTTCAGTGAGCTCTAATACTTGACATTCTGAAAGAAGCATGAACTATCATTTCTCTAACATAACCTCATTTCACAGTCTTCCAGCCACTTTTCCAACTTGAAAAGTCTTAAGCTACTTGGTCACTCTCCCTGTGCTGAAGCTGTTCCATGTTTTGATTGCCTTTGATATGTCCTTTGGATCTTCTCTAGTTTTACAGCAACATTTTAAAAATGCAAGGCTGCCAGAAATACGCAGTGCTCAAGATGTGGGAGTCATGAATTTATACAGTGCTATAATAATGACTTCTAACCTGTTGTCTGTTCTTTCATAGTAATTCCTAACATCACACTTGCTACTGATCATTAAGATAATGTTGTGGCAGAATTATCTACTTTAACCCCAACATCTTCCTCTTGAAAGGCTAACAGGTAGCTGGTGACCCACTGCTGACTGTGCAGTTAAGATTGACTTTTCACCAATTTTTTTTTTCTACACTGAATTTCATTTGATGTTTTATCATCCAACCACCCAGAATACTGAAGTTAATGGCATTGGCTCTCTGTTCACAGATAAGAAACAGGAGAAAGACAACTTGTCCAGGACTTTTATGAGAGTGGAGACAGGCCTGCTGCATCCTCACTTTTCCCCCCATGTGAAAAGATGTGTTCCTTTCAATGTTTTTATATACCTGAAGTGTGTGAGGGAGTCCACACAAAAGCAGCTACTTCCCTTTGCTTTCAGAAGTAGATGCACATATACAGGAGGAGAAAAGTCAAACAAACAAAAAAACACATTGAACATAAGGATAGAATATGAAATACTATCCCTGAGAGATTTTAAGAATGCAAGAACAGCCAAACAGGTCCTTAATGTGCTACAAACTGGCTGCAAGGAGGCAGGTTATATGTTTTATGCCAGAATGTTTAAAAGCATCTATCAAAGCTAAATTTAGTCAAGCTAAATCTAAACTGCCACCCAAAATCTTGACCTTGATGTCTGGTAACCAGCTGATGTTCAAAGGCCATGCAAGCCACAAGAAGATGTAATTGGGATTGGGGAAACCAGTGCGGACCCCTGAAGATTAGGGCTTGATGTTTCTTCTGCTACTATGAGAATGCGTGTGTGCACTGGCAAGGCTAACAGCCAGCTCCTGTCCTGGCAAGGTTGCCGTGGGCTGGTATGCATCACCCAGGTACAAATGGACAGACATCCTGTTCCTGCAAGTTGAGATCTGCAACTGTGATGGCCTAATGCACAACACCTTTTCAAAAGGACACTAACTTTTAATATTGAAATTAATGTTACTGCTTGGCCAGCTTCACACTCAAAATCCCCCTTAGCTACAATGCTATGAAAGATGTTATAGCATTTGGAGTTGTAATCAACAGCACTGCAGCCAGTACTCAGGTTCAAGAAGCATATGGGCAATACCCTGCAAATCATTTCAATATGTAGCTGCTGTTTCAGAGTGTATGTAACTACAGCTTCTGTTATCTCCTTCTCTCTCCTACCTTCTCAAAACCTCCCATCTGTTTAGCTCTCAGATTAACTGGGCATTTTAGCACAATGGGCAAGCAACTCCAACCTATTACCTTAAAGGAAATTTGAATAACTTAGACTTGCTGACCTGAATATTAGCTCCCAGTTTCCTGCGACTTACTACAGGCCCCTTACAAGAGAACCTACTACATGCAGGGGACAACCACGAGATTTCAGAGTGTGCATGTCCCTATGCCATACACATATCAAGAAGCAGCACAGTCTCATTTTCCCCAAATCAGGTTTAATCTTGCCAGTTAGTCCCACCTGGCTGCATTTGAAGGCCTGCTGACAAACACTGCTTTGGTGTCATAAACTCAGATTTTGCAGACACTGGCCAAACTTCCCCTGGCTCTGCTACATTCTCATGGGGCAGCAACAACACAATTCTGTAACAAGTGATAATTTCATTAATAATAGGTCAATGTCCTGTGCCTTGGCATGTGAAGTTTTTAAGAATATTTAATTAAGAAGTAGGCAGTGCTTTGCAAAGTAATGAACTCTTGGCATGAGTGGGCAAGGGGCTCAGTGGCAGCATACTCTCCACGTCCAGAAGTTCAGCCTGCAACAGAGTGAAATCTAACTGTAAACATACATCATCTGGCAATAAAAGGCCTATGTTATCCATATTAAAAATTTTTGTTAAGGACACAATCTAGCCCAGCACGGAAAGGAGATTATTAACATACTCTCATGTCTGGATGCATATAAACACTTCGCTGGAGAAGAGCCCAATGACTTGCCAAAACTGATTGAAAGACATCTGAAGAGTCTCAGCAGCCTCCGTGAACTTGGCAAGACACCACTGTGAGCTTTCTCTTCTGGTTTTCAACATGGTGAAAAATCTAGGCTGTTCTCAGACTCGCCATTCTGGGGAAATATATGCCATCTATAACCTGAAGTACCTTCTGTTACAATTGTCAGCACTGGTAGTGCACAGCTGCCCCTAGCCTGTAAAATATATCACACACTCTCATTTTATCCTTGTGCTGTAGGTTCCCTGACTAGAGAGTGTCACTTCCTCACACGGATGGAGTCTGACAGAATAGAACCTAGAGATGCTTTCCAGCACAAGCCCAAGGACTGCCTGCACCCCTGATACAGAAGCTACAGCAGAGTTCCTACAATTCCACACACTGGCTGAATTGCTTTCCTATGGAACATAGCCTAGAGGAGTCAACTATGGCCTGGAGCTCCAGTCAATAATTAAGTTGTTGGTGGGTTGCCCCAGCATTATAGTAATCGATGATTAAAGAAGGCACAGGACACCACTGAGGCCTGGCACACAATAAGGCTGCTCAGTTGTTTTCCTCTAAATTCACACCGTTGAGCAATTTTGTTACACACATCATGTTCCAGAATGCTAACAGCTTTGCTGTTTCCTAATCAGCTGGGGCAATTTACATAGTCTCTGGCTGTGTTTTACATCAAACCTCATTTGATTTTCTGGTATGTTGCATTACTACTAAAGACAACCATCCTTCAAATATGCTGTCTGCACACATCGTTCCCCTCCTTTACCATTTTTAGATGAAAAGGGCAGCACACAGCTGTGTGTGCTAATTAAGAGTCCTGTATACACTGCACTCAGCATACTTTTCTGCTTGTTTTCTGAAACAGTTATCTAATGCCACAGTTGATATAGTACAAGATTGATAATGACAGTGGTATCACTGAGTTTGGGTTTCGATGGAAGCAATGACATTTTGTCTTGCCTCATACAAACAGCTCTGCATCTAACCAGCAGAGAGACAGGAATCTGAACACTAGCGTAACCTAGCACTAGGTTATCTACATATGGAGAACAGAGATAAGAAACTTGTGACATTGCTGTGCATCAGTTTGTTGCTACTTTACAGACCCCTGCTCAGAAGAGATCTCAGATAAGAAAGGCTGCAGGTGAGTGGGAGAGATCTCCTTCAGTCTGAAATACTGCTTAATTGGAAGCAAAGTGCCTCACTGTGTGTTGCAAGCAAATACATTTGTATCATCAAATGCTTACCCATAGGCAGATGGCTGAAATTGCACAGTGGGGTTCCTTCTTGCAATCTGCTGCCACTAAGAGCTGTTTAAGCCAGATCCAAATCCTTTTCAAGGAGTTTTTTCAATTAACTTCAATAGAAGTTGGGTAGGATCCAGAGAATTAAGTGACCCCGGAGATTTCTTTTGGGCGCCTGCTGAGACTCTCCAGGGGAGGGATTTCCATCTCTACTGTTTTGGGGTTTTTTTGTTTGTTTGTTTTGGTTTTGTTTTAAGGGCAGTTCTGGAGCAGAGAGGTTTTATTTCGATTTGCAGAACTCCTTAGTTTAGCACAACAGGAAAATCCTCGCCCTGATGAAGTCAGAGGGAGTTTTGCCATTTATAGTAATTTACACTTATGACTACCATTTGCCCTCCCCCATTAGGCAAATCACCTCACAGAGCTGCTTCGATAGGAAAACTGGTTCTTGCAGTTCCAAACAAGCAAGGTCAAAAATAAGCACCTATATTACTGCTCTTGAGATGCCCACTACCACTATGTAGTGTCTGGAAGCTGTCCACCTCTCAATTTCTCAGGAGCTTATTGCAGCCCTACCCAATGAGATCCATTAACATCAGCTTTTCAGTTCCTCCCAAGCTTGAATTGTTTCAAAACGTTCTGCAGTAAAGCAGAAGTCTCCATTAGTTTTGCATTAACCTAGTCCACTTCTCAGATGTGAAGTACAGCTATCCCTCATTTCAATTTTACTTCTGTACAGAACAGAATGACATACTAAGTACTGTTAAGAGCTATGACATAGGCCCATTGACAACAATGCACCTTCAACAAATTTATATGTAAGGCCATGACAGGCAGGCTTAATGACTTCTTGAAGGAAAAAAAATAGTTACTTTCACTGAAAGAAATAAGCTTGGATATTCAGGACTTCCTTTAATAGATATCTTTTCAGGTATCTAGTAAAGAGGTCTAATAGGGATACAGCGAGTAAAAATTTCCTAGTTACCTCAGGTAATTAAATAGCCTCTAGTAAAAGAAAAAAAATAGAAGGAAAAAAAATAGCCTGCGCAATGGTGGAATGGAGATAAAATGGTTCCTCAAGGTTCCTAATTTCTTCCCAGCCTCTCCTCCTCCCCCCTTTTTTTTGTAATAGGTAGAATATTCTAAACAAAATGTTTAGATTTTGTTAGAAATGAAATGCTTTCAAAAGTCTCCCTGAAAAAGTAAGAATGTGGTTTGCTTTTTTCTTTTCTTGTTGTTGCTTTTAAACCTGAATATGCAGAATTTCTTTTTTAAGCTATCAAAAAGCCTGCACGATCACCTAGCCAGCTGGATGCATTTACTTGTAGATGGGGGTCCCTAGAGGCCCACAGGGATAGGTGTGCACACCTCTTCTTCCAGTCCACCTCTGTTCTGTGCCTTCCACATGGATAAACCTTGGAGTCTTTACCCAAAGACCTGAAATCAATACACCTACAGACCTCTATTAATTTTACCTTCTCCATCAGTTCAAGTCCCCATAGCTTATTTAAGGCTTTCTAAAATACTAACAGAATGGTACTGAAGCAGTCAATATTCTGTTTATTGACATTATCAGTGGTATCTCAGTCAGGGCATACAAAGATTCCTTGATATAACAAGTTCCCAAGGATCTAAATCTTGCCATTTCTAGAAGTACAATGATAGACAAAAAGGGCCAACTTTGTAAAGAGCCAAAATATTAAAACAGTTTTTTTTTTGAGGAGGTAATTTTATCTTTCATTACCTTTTGAAATCAATTTCATATAATCTTCCAAACTGTGTCCTAAGCTACTGAATATATTTCTGTGCTGTAAACACCAGGACAAAGTCGATCTAAAAATCTTGCCATCAGTTAAGGAGTTTGAAGTCTTTCCTGTATTTTGTGTTGACTGGAATGATAAATAATTTACTTTCAGAATATCAGACCTCTGAAAAATATTACTAAAACAAAACCCCTGCAAAAAACAATTATTATTCAACTTGTTTTAACAATTCAATAAATGCAGTGCAATGACTTCCGTTAGTTATTCTCCTAGCCAAGGTCTACTACATCATTAAATATTATTGAGTTGGGCCTGCCATTTTACTTGAAATTATGCGCCTGGCATTTTAGTCTATGGCCATAAATGCTGGAAATGTCAGTTATATAAGCATCCATCTTTTTCACTACTGCCTCCCATCAAACATTAATGGTAGGAGCTCTAATCCATTCTACACAGTCCAAGATATCTACATTTGCTAGGAAAGGAACTGTAACAGAGCATACTGACAACTCACAGTAAGTAATTACTCTTAGAAATATCTCAGTAAACTCAATTTGCTCCCAGAGGTCTTTTAAATTATATCTCGTTAGAGTGCAATGCTTTTTCAAATGACAAGGTCACACAAAAAAGCAAAACTCTATTTTATCTTTATCAGAGCTTAAGCCCCCCCCCCCCCCAATAAAACTGTTATAACACATAATTCCAACCAGATAGAGATACTGTGTTTTACTGTTAGAGCCCAGAAAAGCTATAAAGCAAGCAGAGTTGTTGTTTACAGTCACAATAAATCTGGAATATCGTATAGCATCCTAGGTGAGGCAAATGCTTCCACTAATGTGAGCTGAGCAGGAATTTGTTTTTATTTTTAACTTCATACGTAAAATAATACTCTTTTAAATTTACACTAAAAATTTCTCGTGAATTGGGAAAGATGAATCTCAAGGTATTTTAACACAGCCGAACACATACTTTATCTTATCACCCTGCTAAACTGCATCGGTGACTTTATGGCAAGAGGTTGTTGAAAAAGCAACAAGGATCGAGCAGTTTGACTAACAGTTCTAATTTTATTAAATATTGATAGCTGGTGTTCTCTCTTATCACCCCAGCTCCCGAAGCATGCTAAAAAATTTCATTAAAAATACTCTTGCTATTGTTTTTCTGAAGAGCTTGAAAATATGTTGCAGTGAACCCTGAGCTCAGAATCAAGATATAAAGATAGACAAATTCTTTAAAAACTGTAAGACATTTTGTATTTATATGCCAAACTCTTGCTATTTGGAAATGGGGTAGGAAAGGACTCCACATTCATTAAGTCTTCATCAAAAGTACTAAATTAGTTTCCTCACAGTCACGTGGGACAATGAGAAAGACGATTACAGCGTGATAGCAGCAAAATAATCACATTTTAGGAGCAGTCATTTTGGGTAAAAATTCTACAGCTAGTATTAATAAACAGAGATTTCAGCTTAACAGCTGAAAGCTGCGGACTGTTTGTTAAGTTTATCATTAATTTGTTCCCCATTAAAAACTATGCCGTTAATTGCATATGTGTTTGTATTTTCAATTCCAAGTGATCTGGTGCAGTAAAGAGTGCACCAAATCCAAAACCATCAGCACTGGTGTTATCTTAGCAAGTAACAGCCTCCAGAGAAATTCTCCAAGGAATTCAGAGGATAACAAGGTGCCATCACAGAAAATGCACAGCCCAGTTTGAGAGCTGTTATACAGAGAGATGGGAAATAATACAATTCTACAAGTAGGAGAAAGCCCAAATCTTCCCACAAACATACCTGAAGAATCTCAATTACTCAAAGGAGAGCTCAGGAAAGCAGGAATAACCTTAGAGGAATAGATGGCTTAATGGGGAGGGCTTTTTTAATATGTTGATTTTTTTTTTAATACTTGTGTTTCATAAGGATATTGTACAGGAGTGATTTGAGAGATACTAGCAGGAAATGTAAGGGATATGGTACAAACATAAGCAATTACATAACAGTCAAAAGAGTTCCACATTTTGCATTCTTTACCACCTTGCATTTGCCTTGCTTTCATTTTTATTTTTTTTTTCATTAACAAGCACAGGCTGAATTTTGTGAAGGGAAAGCATCAACAGAAAACCATCTTACATTAAGAACAGACTGCTCCCATAAAACTTACTTCCTCTGAGCCCTACAACTGGAAACAGAGGACTCTTCTTCTGACAGGAGATTCTCTCAAATTGTTTTATTTCCTTGCATTGCTTATTCAAGACAATATGCAAAAGGCAAATGCCTAAAATGAGTGCCTATAAATACAGACCATAAAGCTAGAGCTTTAGCCTGGAATTGGAAGGAAAGGGCTACTAAATCGTCTTCCATCATGGAAGAAAATTATAAGAATAAGTTAAATGTCACAAATTTGATGGAAAGTGAGATGTGAGCTTTCCAAACATGGTACAACTCAACTGTGGGATTAGTAACACAAGCTCTGACAAAAGAATTACCCAGCATCAACTTCTTTAGGTTCTTAATGGTCCTTTTAGAAGAGTTAAAGGCACCTAAGGCGCCCAATCAGGCCCCACAAAACTGTCTGTGGGGAAGTCTTTTGAAGAAAGGTTCTTTTGATCTGTTACACCAGTGAGAACGATGAAGTCCTCTGACCAGGAGCTGAGGTGGGAAAATAATTTCTCCTCTCCAGATATTTCTTTGATCTTCATTAAGGATTAGTGGTTATGGACACCCTCATGGATGCCAAGCCTCAATTATTAAAGAATACATGTCTTCATTAAAAAATCTGGGAGAGAGTAAGAAAAGGCTGCTTGGACACAAAGCAGAAACCACAGTGGAAGAAAGCATCTTCCCTTTTCTGAGTTCTTTCATAGGTAAGGGCACAAAATCAGACTATCTGTCCCCTCCATTCCACACATGACAATGTTCTGCAGATCACTCTTGCTTGCATTAAAAATCATTCTCTTCCAAAATTTGGACAGAAAGGAAAATAAAAAATTGCCAGCACAGAATATATAGATTACAGATCTTATCCTGTATCCTCATACTATTTAGAGCACAATTTGCATGATCAGTAAAAGCATGGTTCCTTTCTCTCCCTTCTCCAGCTATTTCATGCAGAACTGCAGAAACAGAGTTAGCACCTCCAAGGACTAATTTTAGAAACATCTGGCCAAGCAACCCTGCTCCCAACTACTCATTGAACTCTGTAGCAAGAATTCCTTATCAATGGTTCAGCCAGTTCAATAAAAAATGAAATAGGTGAAATCTGTCACTGATATATATCAGCTAACTTAACAAACCTAGGTTTATACTCCTGCAGATCTAGCCCATCTGCCTTCATGAAGAGAGTGGCATCACTTTGTTCCAAATGTATATTTGACAACTAGCAAATAGGAATCAGATCCTATGACTACTGAAGAGCTAAGCTAATTTATGTTGCTGTAGAAAACTGGGATGAACGCCTGTACTTGCAAAACCATATTCTGAACTCCCTCTTTTCTTAATATAGCACTGAACATTTCAAAAACTTACTTGAGTGTTCTTTCCTGCTTTTGGTTCAGTTCTTTAGTGAGTATCTACAAATCCCTGGTATATTTTAAGAAAACTAGAACTAGTTGGTAAATAGTTAAATAAATAACCATAATTGGAAATCAGATTTTCTCTTAGAACTGACTTTTATTTGAATTTATAGAAGTTTATCGAAAGCAAAAAGAGCTTTGACTTCTCTAACGAAGAGCTAAGTTTCATTTTGTCTTTTCTCAAAGCAAACTAGAATCTTTCACAACCCAAATGAAAATGATATATCCAAGTTCTGTGCAATTAATTCTGCTGAGGAAAGCAAATGTTTTCAGCAAAACCACAGCTTCCAGTAAGAGAGCATTAGGATGGAAAATTTTCAGCCAACTCTACCAAATATCTGCACGTCTTCGTTCCAACATTTTTACCTTGCTGAAGATGCTTTGCTCCACAGTGAGTCCCACTGATTTCCCAGAGCTAAGTGCCAGCACTTCCAGCAGTAATGCCTGAGCCATGCCATCTTGACAACACAGTCTAGTGATGTTGGGCTCTGTGGATCCATTATGTGTGACTTCCACTTGAGTTCCTTTCTGCTTTCTAAGAATGAAGGGGGAAGGTTAGTAATTCACCACTGCCTTAATTTATGCAAGCAGAACAAGCATTTCTAATACTTCTAAGACTCTTCAACGTATCAGACACATAATTCCTACCTCTACAGGCTATAAATTGAACTCAGAATATTAAAAAAGAAAGATATATTTCTGTTAGCTTTCTCTTTAAACTCAGTTTCTAACTGGCAGAAGAGATTATCCAGAGGTCTTGTCTGTATGTTCTCCATCTCTTAAGAGTCTTTAAACCAAGACTGAATGCACACTTCAAAAACTATGAGTCAACTCAGCCACCGGTTTTTAGGCTTGATATCAGACTCAGTGGGTAAAATTTAAAGCCTGCATTTCAGCTTAGAGGACCATCACAGTCCCTTCTGCCACAAAATCCTACAAAACTATGCAATGAGCAACAGACTGTAATCAACCTTTGGCTGCCCTTTCTCATTCTGCTAGTTGTATTTTTTTTTAATTGTAATCTTACAAATACGAAAAAGAATTAAAAACATAGCAGCAGTCTGAAATCAAAACAACTTGATGGAGGGTAAATGAAACAAACAAAATGAACAAAGCTGGCTTTTTAAAAAAAAATATATTTTTTTTTGTCATATCTTTTCTTTTTCTAGCATCTTTCCAGAACTACCAGAGAACTGAAATAATCCATTATACCCACAGCTCTGCAGCAGAAATCTTGACTCTGCTGTCACTCTTATTTTCCACTTGTGGAATCACTAAACTCAGACATCCCTGCATGAAACAAGTCTCTTAACAAAGCATTTTGTCCTCTTTTTACCATTCTTATCACGGAAATATCCTCTAGGCTTTCACCATGCTGAAGCATAATCAGAAGTTTGTGAGCCTCTTGAGCTGTAGTTTGGACTGTAGTTTGTATTTCCCAAGTACATAGAGGAAGATAACAAGCAACCGTTACCCTTCTCACCTCTTGGCATCAGTCAGAAAAGTCAATGCATTCATGATTGCATGGTGTAGACAACCTTCCAAGACCTGCAGCATGGTTAGCAATTGCAAACTAAGTTGGTAGGGGAAAAAGCAGTGATGGGATTCTTTTTTCCCCGATTTCCCACAAGCCAGCAGTTTGGAGTTGGAACAGTGGACAGGCAAGCATCCATGTAACCACTTCAAAAGAATCTGTATAGACTCCTTCAAAAAACTTGAAGAAAATCCATTAACTCCTACAAGGTTTCATC
This sequence comes from Pavo muticus, assembly GCA_016647715.1. NCBI lineage: Eukaryota > Metazoa > Chordata > Aves > Galliformes > Phasianidae > Pavo > Pavo muticus. The sequence continues at coordinate 172,828 of JACDJE010000062.1, forward strand.
CAAATATACAGTAGTATTGCTGAAAATGAAGTTCAACTTTTGCCACTTTGTTTTCCAGCTACAGTCTTTTCCATAAGTAAGAATAAGCTATTATAACTCTCATACCCAATATCGCCTATAGAAGACCATAAACTTGTAACAGAATGATAAAGCCAGGCTTTATCCTTCTAAATAATCTGCATCTTGACTAGCTGTTCCATCTACTTTCACCTTGCCAGTTTTATTGAGGAGCCATAAACAAAGAGGAATAAGAGTAGCCAGTAAATTAATGTGCAGACAACTGAAGATGTCAAAGTGGTATTGTCTATCACTGACTATATGGCACGTACAAATTCACATAGTGGTGTTTCAAGAAAATAGAAACAATCTGTAAACTATAGGAGAAATCAATCAGCAGGAATTGACTCTACTAAAAATGATTAGTCTGGTTGTATCTAGAGTAGCCTGTGGACACCAAGAAACAAACTGCTATCGCCTCTCTACTGCCTGAACATATGGCAGTTGAGACAGGGGCTAAATTCCAGATGCCTGCGTGTATTTCAACAATAATGCAATGCACTGCTAATGAGGGGAACTGAAGCAGCGAGGATTTCCCCCCAGTTTCTTTGTCCCCAGGCTCAAATTCTGGCAAGAAAAAAAAATGCAATAAATTCATTGGCACAGGCAATTTTTACTTCAATTATCTTCTGCAAATATGGACAATGATGAAACAAAAAAATGAGATTGCACCCTCAGCTTCAGACTCCCTACTGCTTTCATAGATGACCTGCAGCATAACAGCACCAAAGCATAGATCACCAGCCCTACATCAATCTGCCGTTGTTAATGCTCTTGCTGCATTGCTCCACTCAGTGGAGGAAAATATTCTGAGGGCAAAGGATGTAAATTCTCATATGGGATCTCTTGGATCATCACTACTCTCTGGCCTGTGCACCTCAGCAGCACCTACTATGGTCAGTACTGTGTTAAGCCAGTTACTGTAACAGGCTGCTTGGGGCAATTTAGTATCATTAACCTGGTTAAAAACAACTGCTCACTTATTGAGAGCAGCTTGCCTGCTTTTAGTCCCTCTGAGTGCAGCTGCTGAAAGACATGCCCCTTTAATTCCACAAACAAATTATTAGACGCAGGGCTGGCCATACAAAGTCTCTTTCCAGGAACAGGCTAATTTTGAGCATGATTGTGTGTGCATATAAGCACAAAAGAAGAATCAGAGGGAGCTGACAGTTTTGAAACATGTTATTTGTGATCAGGTCCACCAAACACTAATGAGACACAATGTCTTGCCTGCAGCACAGACTGATATATTTTTTGCCACATAATTACATGCTACTGTGGCAGAACATATTCTCCACAATGATTTTCTTTCTATCTATCTATCTACCTATCATGGGGGAGTGGACAAGCAATTTGCAAAAACCTGTTTTTAAACAATGATGAAAGATAAGTAGTGTCTGGTCTTACAATTTCTCTTACAACCTGACTAAATGCTCAAGTCTTATGATTCAGAACAAATCTTTCTTTTCCTAAAGAAAGATAACGAGGTGTTTGGTTTTTTTTTTTTTTTTTTTTTTTTTTTTTTTTTTGTCACAGCTGCTGGATTTATCACCACCATAATTTTCTTCTCCTGTAGAACCAAAAGCTATTGTACTTTCATGCTGTAAACACAGTCCTCTGGTCATAAAATAGCACCTCTCATCCAGGGGTTCAACAGCATGAAATGGCCAGGGAAGATGCCGGTAGCTGGTGGAGTGAAAAAATAGTGCTTACATCTCACCACTTTTCAAAGAGCATGGAGGGCAAATCCTCAGATGCACCACAGTGTCTCTTCTTTTACTAGGGGGAAAAAAGGACAGGCAACTTTTCTTCCATTGTTATACAAACTGTCCTGCTGTAAGACTTTTGCAAATCTCTGAAAAATACCAGCTGACATATTTCAAGGGGATGAAATCAAAGCTTTAATTGATGGGATAGATTTGAATCCATATTCTACCCGGCTAAGACTGGGAGAATTTTCCACTAGATTCTCTCCTTGTATGACCTCGTGATTTCAACGATCTCCTGCCAATCTCCAAGAAAAAGAGCGGTTGAGAGCTCACCTATTTTAATACAGGGAAATAAAGCTGATTTTATAGTCTATAAATACATAGGGAAAGAGTTGAGCAGAGTTTGTTCTATGGTTTACTCAATGGAAGTTGTTGATTCATGGTTATTTAGAATACAACTTATGCTATCACCTTGTTATCTGATGTGCAGTATTCAAAACAAAAGCAAAAAACATTTGCACTGGTCATTGCAGACGCTGGCTCTATGTTACTCACTGTGTGTTCATCAGTAGTGTCATGAAACCCAACCAATGTCACCCATGTCTAAAAAGGTTTAATGTAATGTCTAGTTGTTATTATCTAGGTAGAAAAGCTCAGTACTAAGAACATATTTGGCATGACACAACAACATGTTTCCGGAAATAAACTCACAGATTCACAGAATGGCCCGGGTTGGAAGGGACCTTGAGGATCATGAATCTCCAATCCCCCTGCCAGGCAGGACCACCAACCTCCCCATTTAGTACTAGACCAGGCTGCCCAGGGTCCCATCCAACCCGGCCTTGAACACCTCCAGGGACGGGGCATCCACAACCTCTCTGGGCAGCCTGTTCCAGCACCTCACCACTCTCATAGTAAAGAACTTCCCCCTGACATCCAACCTAAATCTTCCCTCCCTCAACTTAAAACCATTTCCCCTTGTCCTGCTGTTATCTACCCTTTCAAAGAGTTGACTCCCCTCCTGTTTATAGGCTCACTTTAGGTACTGAAAGGCTGTAATTAGGTCACCCCACAGCCTTCTTTTCTCCAGTCTGAACAAGCCCAGCTCCCTCAGCTTGTCTTCACAGGGGAGATGCTCCAGCCCCCTGATCATCTTTGAGGCCCTCCTCTGGACCCTCTCCAACAGCTCTACTGTCTTTCTTGTACTGGGGGCTCCAGACCGGGACACAATACTCCAGATGGGGCCTCACAAGAGCAGAGTAGAGGGGGACAATCACCTCCCTGTCCCTGCTGGCCACCCCTTTTCTGATGGAGCCCAGGATACCATTTGCTTTCCGAGCTGCAAGAGAACACTGCTGGCTCATGTTAAGTTTTTCGTCCATCAGGATCCCCAGATCCTTCTCTGCTGGGCTACTCTCAAGGACTTCTCCTCCCAATCTGTATAAATGCCTGGGATTCCTCCGGCCCAAGTGCAAAACCTCGCACTTTGCTGTGTTGAGCCTCATTAGGTTCACCCGGGCCCACCTTTCAAGTCTGTTGAGGTCCCTCTGAATGGAATCCCTTCCTTCGACTGTGTCAACCGCACCACTCAGTTTGGTGTAATCAGCAAACTTGCTGAGGGTGCACTTTGCTGAGGGTGCATCTTTGATTAAATGCATCATGTCCTTACGTTTCCCTTCCCTCTTGGACAGACAGCCAGCAGCCCCAGCAACATTTCATCAAAAACATTTCCAATTCAGATCAAAGAAACACAGAAGGGGGTTTCACCACCTCATTTATACTAACATCACTGTAGACTTGTTCAGAACTCAATGCAAAACTTATTTCTCTCTTCTTCTTCTTTAGGTATTTGGAAGTGGTGGGTGGGAGTTTATTGGAAATTTTTGGCACATGCAATAAATTTTTTTGAGTACATACACCAGCACTTCTGTAAATCAAAGCATATGAAACTATAGGAATTGAACACAGATTACGTTGTAACAATGGCTTTCTTCAAGCTGCACTGCTTTGGCGTCAAGATCCTTGATACAGAGCTGACTAGGGAAATGGAAGTCTAGGGCATTATCAGTATTCCCAGAGAGGCCCATTAAGCCCCAGCAGTCGATCTCATTAGTTTGTACAATGCACCACTCTGAAGGTCCAAATCATACAAAAAAAACCAAACAACAACCTAGTTCACAAACTGCCCAGTAAACTCAGAGTCACTAGGTCATACCCAATAAATGTTGCTTATGTCATTCACTCTTTACTTGGCATGGCTGAAGAAAGAGCAGTTCCCTTCACTCAATTCATCATTGACTGACACTTTTTTTTAAAACACAGAATGGGTAAGATGGATTGATACCTGTATCATCCACCATCCTCACTTTTTTTCATGTTTTTGCTGCATTAGCTTTTCTACAGAACATTCAAAATTGTCAGGGATTCTCATACTGGTGGCCCAGTCCCTGCAAGTGAGATGCACAGTAATTATGCACAGAAGAAGCCCACAAGCTCCTTACAATTTGTTGATGCATCTCTCACATGTGCATTCCAATCTCAATATTGACATACATTTCCATGTCCTTCTAGAAATTGAGTGTGAAGCTGGTACCCATCAAACATTTGATTTGACAAAACTGGCAACAAATTCTTCCACAAAATAGCAGAATAGCCAATGACTATAGTAGTTCCTCATTCTCTGTCTGCACCATAGGGGCCAGAGAACAGCCTGTTGCCACAGTGCTGTCAATACTTTGTTAATAATTTCACTTCCAAATGAACTGGCTTGTACATGGAGGGGCTGTCAGCCACAAAAAATTACTCCCAGGATCATTGCTTCTTGAAAGGCTGAGCTGAATCATTGTTTTCAACTTGGAGGAATAGGCTGGCTCAGGAGTAAAGAAGGGAGCATCACAGAGCCACCTCAGCCAAGAAGAAATCAGGTTCATCGATCTGCTCCTGTCTGACTTGCAATCTGTTCACTGTACTTTGCTTTGCTTGGTTATGTGCTGAACCTTACACCACTTCTCCTCCACCCTTCTCCATTCCCTCATTATTTCTTGAGTGAGGCAGAGTATCCAGCAAGAGGAGCTTCATGCTGAGATGCTCTAGCTAAACCAGAGATTAACAGGGAATATTATTCCTTGTGAGAATCTCACGAAGTTTTAAGTGAAGACTTGGATTAATCCAGTTCAGCATGTATGGAGCCTGTCTCTGGTGCCATCACAGGTATCTCTGTCAACTACAAAGAATAAGCTGCATCAAGACTTTCGAGAGGGCTATACTCTAGCTGATGATCAGTCTTGTCATACAACACAGGAGATGAGGCACAAAGCACTCTTCCGGGGAAAAAGTCAGTAGACTCTCTACTTCTGCCCTCACGTAAGTGATGTCTGTAGTCAGCACCCGGCTCTTATGCTCTGGTTTCTCTTTAGCTCATCGCTTCTTCAAACCAAGAACTGCAGACACTGCATAAAATAAGTAAATTATATTTTCTCCCCTTTTCCTTTTTAATACAAATGAGATTCATGTTTGAATCAGACTTCAGGGAGAGGTTCAAGGTTAATTCTTTTTTTATCCAAATGGGCTCTTCCATCCTTCATTTCAGACTACAAAAAATGCCTCTGCTTGGCAATTTCTGACAGCCCTGGCTTTATCTGCACTGGTTGCTGAGTTGCTTTGGACATACTTAGCCTGTTCTCAGCTAAGAAAGTCAGATTTAACAAGAAAAAAAAAAAAAAAAGAAAAAGAGGAAGATATGGGAAACAGTGATGAGTTCAAACCTTTTTCTCCCGTAGCCACTGGTACAAAGTCAGCTTGTTCTGAGAAAACACATCTCAAATATAAGGTAGGTAGCCAGAGAGGGGTGGCAGCTCTACCATTAACTGCTCCCTGACTGGTTTATTTACCCAATGTTCTCATTTCCTCTGGACATCCCTTATGATATTAACCAAATTCCTGTACTGCTGCTTCCCTCTCACTCACAGCAGCCAGTCCCACACTAATGGATTGGTTCCTATGTACCTAAGCACTGGCAGTAAGGGTAGGGAAGTAAAGGCATACAACCCGAATATAACATTCTGCTTGATAGCAGCCCTTTAAATTTGCCCAGTAAACCTAAGGAATATCTTGTCAGGAGAAAAGGGAAGAAGCCAGGCTGTCTCTCCCTGAAATGAAGAGGCCAAGAAAGGCAATGGAGGATGCCTCATACCCCTACAGGATCCACTAACAAGCTGTATGTACAAGCTGCTCTGTCAACATGGTCCCTACCTTTGTGCCCTGATAGGCATCAGGGTGGTGAAGACACTGCAAGAGCAAGGGATGGTGGGATGCATAGCATTGCACATGCCAAATCCCCTGCATTTGTCCAACAAGTGGATGTATCTGCTCTTAGCTGCATAAATTAGGCTGTCACATATATTCTCAGCTTCCCTGATGTATGAGAAAACCTAATGCGTAGAGAAACCAAAGGATACCTACTCCAAATGCTTGAAAAATCCACCTGAATGGCACCATCAAGGCTCCAGATGCTTGCTATTAGAGAGTTTTCCACCTCTGCTCCAAATAAAAGGAGAGGAGCTAATTTCCCACACACACTTGGGGTGAGTTACAGCAGGGTGAATGAGGTGAGCCTACATGAATAAAGCTGCTCCAGAAACACGTTTCCTCTTAGGCAGGACCGAGCTGAGTCCAGCAAAATGAAGCTCCATATGACTTAAGCATTTAGTCTGATAAATGTGAATATCTGTGCTATAATAAAGGAGTAATTTGTGTGAAGGGAAATTGCATTATGCTTATTCAAAGTCAAATTTATTTCTTCCCTTTCTTATTAAGAAACTCATTTTAAAAATCCCAGCCTCAGGTCAGGGTTATACTTATAGGACTGATTTCATATCTGACAGTGCAAAATTCAACACTCCTATGGAATTCTTCACTGCAGTCAATCAGCACCATAAGCCCCCTACTTGGGCAAGAATTTACTATTTTTCTTTTAATTAAAAAATGGCTCGAGGGCATGTAAGGCTTAAATTACTTGCATAGAGAAAAATGCTTCTCTAAGAAACCTATTAGGAGATACAGCTTGAGAGCAACAGAAGCCCTTCAGAATAAACAGAAGTTTAATTTTTTAAGGTAATGGAGAGGAGGGGAGATATTCAGGAGTGTTTTCTTCAGCTCATTTTGGACTGTCATTTTCTGCCCTGAAGTCATAGATGAGTTAGCCTCAGAGGACATCAAATGAGCTGTTAGGGAAAGAGCCAGTCACTTTGCAGAATGGTGGCAGGAAGTTATCAGTGTGTGGATTCCCATCAATGTAGTTTTATTTAAAACCTGCAAGCCTTGGATCCATGTCAGTTACAAAAATACAACCCAACAATCACTATAGCAATTTGGCTTGCGTATCAGCTGGCAACTTCATGACATGCACACTGTTAGCTGGCATATAGCATCCATAAGCTCTAAGGCAAACAAGTTTGGCAAACAAACCCCACTGCCTCAAAAACACAAAAGGGGAAAAGGCAAAATCCCAGAGCCACACATGGTCCTGTTTTGGCTTCCCAAAACTGCATTGGACTCTGGACATGGAGCCCCTCCTTCCTGCGAGCATAGCTCCCACATGCTTAGGCAACCTGCCTGGTGCCCCAGAGGGAGATGTAAAAGCCCAGTGTATTCTGAACACAGGAGAAGAACAATTAGAACTAAGAGGATTGTGAGTTCTAAGTTTTAGTTGGCAGGCAGTGAGTCAGGTTGCAGCAGGTTGTTCTAGGTCAGCAGGTGCCAACAGCGCTGCAATCCAAGTCCAAATCTGTAGTGGACTTTTAGCTTTCCCCCATGAGAAAAGTTGGCTAGTGCATATCTTTCACTGGTTAGGGTGGCATGCATTTCCAGTTAGACAGGACTAACTGTTCAGCAGCTTCTTCTGGGGAAGCATCAGAAATACGGCACTATATGCACCCCCTGCTCCTTATTTTCTTCTGATATCTCTAATTTGCACCTAAAGGGTGTAGAATCCTCCTCCTGGACTTTGCTCTCTAGTAGCAACACTGAAAAAAAAACCTCTACCCAGAAATAGCAGATTAGGCTCTGAATCGTCCCTCCATTGAGAGCATATGACTATATTATAGTGTTACACTCTAGTTAGGCTTAAAAGCAAAGCCTTGAAACAGAAAGCAGATCACACCATTACAGTGAGCAGATATCAGGCTTAACTGACAGAATTTCATGCAAAAACATGGATAGGCTCATTTAAACACTAACCATCTGTTGCCTTGGCCTAGCTGCACAATGACTGAAAAGGAAAGGATGAGTTTTCAAAGGGCTTGGAAACAGCAGCCGTGACTTCTAAGCTACAAAGAGATCACACACAGTGAGGGGAAAGGACCAAACTGATGCTGGTAAGGATGAAGGAAAACAGAATTTCACACAGAAGGAGACATTTCTTATCACCAGAACAGGGAATTTCTTTCTTCCCCAGGTGCCTTATGAGCACTCCTCCAGCCCCGTGGCAAGAGTCCTCTGTGCTACTCTAGGCTAAGACAAAGACCAAGAAGCACAGAAGTCCTGACTTCTGGTGTGCCAAGGTGTATGGAGGAAATCCACTAAGGAGAATAGCAGGCAAAACAAAAGGGAATTCAAATTTTGAGTTGAAGAGAAAACTGCATTTCTCACTTACACTTTACATTTTGGAAACCCAATGGATTAGCGCAGGATTTCTCAGGCTTTGTGAATGCATGATTCTCATCTGGCTTACCTGCTTGCATGTGATCCTCAAGCAGTAGCAGCTAAGCTCCTTCAGGCAAAGACTACAAGATGCAAGCATTTCTTCCTCAGTCCCAGCCCTCTGGCCGTGAGCAGTGACCAGAGACAGCGAGCAGCTCTCAAGCTATTATAAGAACTCAGTCTAGGCTGTGACTTCAACTGGGTCCCACAGTCCTGCCCTGAAGACCAGAATCACTTCTCAAAGGAAAAAGAGCAGTTTCCGACTCAGGACAAAACAGTTTTTGTTTGCCATTCCCAGTTACAGACAATGGCATCAGGCACCTGGAGGTGACTGCTGGAACAAAACAGCCTTGATTTCTCTAGGTATAACATATACTGGGGCAAGAAATGGCCTGCAGGAGACAGAAGCCTTCACTGTGATTATACCTGGACTTGCATCCTTCGGCCAATCCCATCGGGGTGCACCACTCATGCCTGTGGTGAGCACAAGAAAAGTGACCCACTAGGCGACATAACCTCTGTCATCCCATAACTGACTACATGCTTTGTGGTGGTTCTACAAGCAGATAATGGTTCAGGTATGGTTTGATGCCCCCAGATCAGCAGCAGTACTTGCCTGAGTATCTGTTAAGTTTTCATGGCCAAGTTCTCAAGAAGTCAGTGACTGTATCTCATCTGGAAGGTGGCAGCGTCAAGTTGCATGTAGGCAAATCCTAAAACCACCTTAGAGGTCAAACTGCTACCACAACAGCCCGTAGGCAGCAGCTTATGCTGACATATTAAACTTTGCAGAGAAAGAGAACAGTTGCACCACAAGCTCTATTCAAGGACAGGTGTAAGAAGCAGTCACCTCCTCACCTGCTCTGATCTTATCCATATGACCTTAACATCCACTAACATATGACAAATAACACAGACTTGACCTGGCAAGTTTGATCTCGTTATTGCCAAAGCTGGATTCTCCCTCCACACCTCCTTTTGCTAACAACCTCTAGGATGTAATGAGCATTTTTCAATGGCTCAAAGAAACCTTTTTGAGGCAGAAAAAAGAGAAAGGATAACATGATTTGAACCTAGTAACCTTGAAATGTACTAAAATCTCTTGTATTTGTATCTATTTTTAACTACATACAGGACCTTTAGCTACCTAACAGATCCAGTACAGACAGATGAAGTGTTACCCCTTCCAGACAGGTACCAGGACATCTTCCAAGTTTTATGGATGGTCTCTGTATCTGTCTATTTTAAGGTCTTCAAATTCTGGTGTAGTGAAAATGAAACCAAGGTCATCTCCAAAACCACAAGGTAATTCCCTATTCATGATGAGGCAGAAAACATGCTACCACTTCTGGCAGTTTGGGCAGGGTAACAGAGACCAATGGCACCGACCTTCTTGGACAGAAAAGAAAGAAATAGATTCTGTTGGTCTAATTAGGAAATAAAGTGAAAGTAATGCTGTCATGTGCTCCAGTTTATTCAAAGTAATGGAGGCTGGAGAAAGAATTTAATGTCAGGTTTCACTGTAAGAGATAAAAAGCAATGGGGACACAATAAATATAACACCTTCTGCCTAGGTTGCCTGGGATACAGCATCTAGGGAAGATAGACTGGGTGAAGTATGAACCAGTCCCAATTCACACAGCAATCATTGCCACCAGAATGCATTCATGTTGTGCCATTTTCCATCTTGTTATAACCTTTGTCACAAGAATGAGGTTATTGGATGAGAAAGGCTTTTCCATATTGGCTTTAGCAGCACTGCTGCCACTTGCTTGATCTTCTCAATATTCTGTAATTGATCGGTTTGCTGCCCCAATTTCCCTTTGTTTACAGCCTTTGTATCTTGAAGCTGGCCAGGCAATTCAAACAGATAAAGAATCACTGAAAAAATCCCTGACTTACAGCATTCTCTCTGCCAGAGTAATCAAAGATCAGGGGTCACATCTTTCAGCTGGTGTAAATAGATGTAGCTCCAATTATGTCTGTTGAGTTTATTCCCTGCTATGGACCTTGAGCAAGCAAGGTCCATTCTACAGGTTTGTTGACAAGCCACTGGCCTACAGAAATGCCAAAATACATGGAGAGATATCATAAAAAGATGCAGAACCCAAGTGCCTTATTTTGCCCGTGACACTTTTTTTGGGGAAAAAAATCTAAGTAACTTCTGCCTAAATATTGCAAATAGTGAAAAGCCGATAAGGTTTAAATCCTTAAAAATAGTTCTTAAAGTCAGTTTTGTCTTCAGGGGAGGCAGAGCTCTGAATCTCTTCTTGGCAGTATTGAAATCAGCCCTTTGCAAAGACATAAAATCCCTAAGCAACTTGTCAAAGCCTGCCACAACTTAATGCTGCCTTTCCATCTACTTTACCAGGCCTAAAAGTACTCCTTTGGTCTACAAGTGAATTTTTCCTCTGTACAGGGGGAATTATGGTATTTTCTCCATTTCATTTACAAATGAGATTTTGAGGCAGAGGTTCCAAACTCTGTCACATCCAATGCTCACAGCAAGCAAGCCTCCTCAAGAAGTACTTCTCCCAGCAAAGCCTACATCCACCGCACACTACCAGTGGCAAAAATGATTAAAACTGGTCAGCCAGCCAAAAGCATAGATAAGAATTCCATGCTAGGGCAAAAAGCCCATCTTTCTGCGTTATATAACACTTACTACATGGAAAACATGGGCTCATCCCATTAGGGGAATAACTTTTGCTTGCTGCAACTTGAGCTTCTCTCTGCAAAAACAGACATTGGCAGAGCCCCTCTGGCAGCACATGAACCACTGCCCCTCACACTCATTCTGGCCCCTACATACTGAGTAGCAGAGATACCAGCATCCTGCAGAGGCAGCTCTACCCAAACACATTCACACAGTGAGGGCAACTGGATGGTGCTCACCAAAATTGCCCTCACAAGCCCTGTGTACCTCTTTTGCTGCAAGGATATCATCCTTGCACAGAGTGCAGGCATCCAGAGGCTGCCCTCAAGCCCATATTTGCCAGCTGATGTTGCAGTTATCAGACAGCTCACAAAGTCTGTATGTAAATTTATGACAAAAATAATCATCTGGGGAGAACAAAGCACTCCTGTGAGTGAGACATTTAATGCATAGACTGTGTTGGGTATGGACACAGCACAACAAAGGTCAGCACAGAGCTATTCTGTAGAGGATGCTAACTTTTCCACTTCGCAGAAGTGTTTTGTTTGCAGTCCTACAGCAGTATTAAAAGGATTATATGGTGTATAGTTGCAGTATACTTTCTACCACATGGGATAAAGCATACATACTCAGAAAATCACAGTATCTTTGAACTTTGCAGATCAATCTGATTGAACTACATACATCTTTTTAAGCTTACAATACACTTCTTGACATCAAAGGAGGGGAAGAAAAAGATCCCGTGTTTTTTTAATCAGGCTGATTAGAAACACTGCTGTGACATCTTTTCTATGGAGTTTCAATAATTCAGTGATTTTCTCTTAAATTGCAGTATTTTGTATATTTTAATCTCTTATTTCTCTGCCTTTGAGTTTGTTTCTTGTGCTAGAATCCCAGCATTAATTTTTTTGTTTGTTTAGTATTCTAGCTTTTTCTTGTTCATAAGGCATCTGGGAACAATTTAGTTTTATATTGGTAAAACAAATTGNTATGATCAGCTGTGTTAGAACCACAAATATCAGAAAAAAAAAATTTAAAAAGCAGCCTTTGAGATTTTCTTCCACTAAACACCTCTATTTAATTTTAATTAATATTTTGCTCCAATGACTCTAGAAATATGCTCCAGAGTACAGAGAAGGCAGTAGAAGATAAAGACCAAAACATATTTGCTTGGAGTAATACACCTTCATCTCTCCCATTTTTCCACCTAGCTATAGGAATTATACAAAAAACAAGCCTGTTTTGTTGGTGATTTGATGAGCCCATTTGTTTTGTCACATCACCTGTGTCAACATATTTTAGGAAATTATTAACCATCGTAAAAATCACCCATGAAACAAAAACAGTGAAAAGATCTAAAATAATGACTTGAGCAAGCTGAAATAAGCATGGGGAAAACTGCAATATTCCCACAACGGCCTTAAATTGCTGTAACATTCCAAAGTATTTATAGAGGTATTTATTTGGATTTACAAAAAGTGTTTAAAATCATTAAATATATTTCTCTAAGAGTCTTTACCATCATTCTGGATATTGCGACAAATACAAGGGCTGCTCTGAAAGTATAGCAGAAAATGATTTTAGATCTTCAAGCAGGATGATAAGAAGAATGTCTTTATGTTAATTGGTAGATACTGGGAAATTGCATCTTAGGAGACGGAATGACAGTGTCTGAGGTGAGGATTCGTCCCAAGGGAAGCAGTACAGCTATATGAAACATAACAAAAAATCAGCCTCATCACAGGCTGTGCTCAGGGCTGCTCCTCGTTAGGACTATTGATTCCTGCTTCCTCCAACAGGCTGGCCTAAATTCAACACATAAAAGGGAACTGAGACTATAAAAATGAAAAATTCAATTAGAAACCTTTTCCTTCCAAGTTCTGTGTTTAGGATAAGCATTTCTTATTCAGTGATAACATTATAAACGCACGCATATTTGCAACATCACCAATGCATGACACTCCTGCACAGGGAATTGCAGCACTGTGGCAGAGGAAGGAACAGCTTGGAATATTTTAATTCAATTAAATTGATAAACTTACCCCCTGAGACTCTGAATCCTGGAAGGTTTTATGACTTTTTACAATGTAATCGTTCCTCTTTAACTACTGTCCCTTTGCTGAGATCTCTTCAGACAGCAAAACAGCATTTGGTCTACAGCCTGANAAGCAACTTGTACTGATCTGATTGATTGTGCAACTATTTCTTTTGCCCATGAGTTAATTTCAAGAGCATTGTCTCTATTCCTAGATAGCTCATACACATTGAAACAGACACATTTAATTCAGAATCAGCACATAGACTTGTCAGAAACTAAGAGGCACTTGATTTTCTCTATCTACATTAGCATAGTGAGTGTGGAGCTGCTTGTTTAGTAGCACATGTTTAGCACCCGTATATCAGTTTAGTTTCCTTGGTATCAGGCTTGGTTACACTGATTTTCATCTGTTAAGGATCAGTCCCCCAGTTTTTCATTAAATTCCTGACAATCTCAGTAATGCACAAGTTATGCTAGAATACTAAAGCAGCAAAGCCTTTTTTCTAACCCCGTGCACCAAGAAGGGGACACTAGGTTAGCTTTCTCTTCTTTGCTCTCTGAATTTTAATTGTGGTTCTTTCACAGCCTCACTCTAATTTCCAACACTAAATTACAATGAAATCTCTGTATTTTGCTTAGTTCCTGTCTTTATGCTTCTTGCTTGCTAGGCTGCTCTGGATATTGTTAGCTGACTCCCTGCTGAGAAACTTGACATAATTGCAAAAAAGAAAAAAAAGAAATGCAGTGCCCTTCCCTAAAGGTTTTTCATGTCGAGGTAGCTAGAGTTTGATTTCTACCCCACAATTCAGCAATATTTGCTCTTTTTGCGTCATCTCAGTATAGCACAGTGAAGAAACCAAACTCACGGATCTTCAAGGGCATGTAAAACTTGAAATAATCTAGGGTCTAATTATGAAAACAGAGTTTGCCAAGCCTGTCACCAGAGTAACTGTTGGAAGACAGTCAATAAAGGCAATGGGATACATGACAGTGGCATCTGGAAGGACCAAAAAACATTAAAGTTAACAATCAGCAAGTTAACTGCACAAGGCATTCAGATATGCCCTTGCAATTCTCCGGTCAACAGCTCCCAGTGCTGTGGCTCACTTGGTAACATAAAGCCCAGAGTCAGACACCTTACCCCAGTAGGGTGCTAGGAGCAGCCAGAACACAGGCAATGGAGTCTCTTCTGCAATTGGGAACTATTTGCTGCAGGAAACAAAGTCACAAGCACACTCTAAATCAAGGGTATTTTAAACACCAGCCCTGCAAATGCCACAAAATACAGCAAGTGCAAGCCCAGCCACTGCGGAAAGATTTTACAACAGCAGCCAGATGGGAGCAGCAGTGATGATGCCTAATGGGGGATGAGCTACTCTCTGCTCTTTACCAGCCTCTGCAGTGTGGCAAGGCTGCAAGACAACTGGGAATGTGCTCAGTAGAGCACACCACCATTTCACACTTCACGTGTTCAGTCTCTATGGCTCCTTCCTGCTTTTCTGTTAGGTACATCACTCTTGGAGCCCTAGCTTCCCAATCCTCAATCCCGTCAGCTGATGGGAATAGTCCTGAGAATAAGGTCCAGGCCGGCACGGTATGGTTTGCAAGCTCCTGCCTTACATTCCAGCCTGGCACTACCATCGTGCCGTGTTTGATTCATGGTTAATATTCCTGTCAGCACCACAGGCCTTTGACACTGGAACCACATTACTCAATTCCACCTGCTGTTGCCAATAACAAGCGTTATCCCAGCGGTTTGATACATGAAACTGAAGAACAGTTAGATTATCACCAGTTACACAGACAGCATTTTTGACAGCCTCTCAGTGATGTTTTCAGCTGTCAGTTTTTGCAGCTACATCATGGAAGCCTCAAAAGGGTCACAGCATGTAGTATGCACTATGAAGAAATCTACTTTGGAAGAGCCAGGCTTCTGGATAAATACAATTTATGACAAAATTGTGCTAACTCAAAATAATTTTATCACTCAACAGAGAGGCAGTTTTCCACATGCAAATTAATTATAGTAAGCTTGATTCCCATCAATACTAAAAGAGAGGGTGGGTATAAACATTTTCAGCACTCATTCTGTGCTACAGCCCGCACTCACATGAAAAATGTCTATAGTACTACAGCTTACCTCTGCAGACAACAGCTGTAACTGAACTGCAATATTTGGCCAGATTAAAAGAAATAATTCATTTCCAATTTAAAAGACTTGCCAGTGTAAAGGAAATAAAAGCTATAGAAGTCAGTATTTCAATTTAAGTGGACACAGTTTACAGAAGGTGTACGAACAAATTTTCTCTCAAAATCAGTCTCATTTACAGTATCTCACACCAGGCAACTCACTTCACTAATCTCTTTTAAAAATTTGGGCTTAACTCACTTATTGCTGGAGGGAGGATCTGAATTTGTATGTAGAAGTTTTACTTATATTATTTTAATGAAAAAGCAACACAGAGACATTAGAAGACAGACATCACCTTGAATAATAAAACCTTTGAGAATAGCATCAGAGTTTCTTTGAATCCTACCTTGAGATGAAGCAATCTACATTTTGTCTGCAGATACTGCAACATAAATGACCTGCTTTAGCACAATATATGCAAGGAAGTGCCTACCTGACTGAGCTGTCGAAGATACCTGACAACTATTTTAATTTTTATCCACAGTTTCAATAAAACTCAGAATAAACATACAAACTCAAAGCACTCAACAACAGCAGCTCAGGGGAGAGTTACAAAGTCAAGAAAAGCTTTCCTTGTGTGCATAGTCATCATTAAATTATTTTGCAATCATTTCAAAAACTGACAGTTGTATACCCACCGAGTTGTATATTGGATGTTGTGTAGCCAAAGTTGGCATCTCTGATCTAAGTGAAGACACGAGGATATGTATTTGTTTTCCTTTAGTCCTGAGGAAGTTTGGACCATCCCAGCACTAAGACAGAAGTGCTGTAGAAGCACCAGTATCTGCTAAATACTTTTGCTTCCTCTGCTGCTAATCCCATAAGAATGTGGGGATATCCTCGGCAGTGATCAAACATTGGCCCAAGGGTCCAGAAGGGTTGCGGAATCTTCATTCTTGGAAACACTCAAAACCCAGCTAACAAGACCTAAGCAATCTGTTTTTATAGGACCTTCCCTGAGTAAAGGATTGGATCGGAGACCTCCCAATATCTCTTCCAGCCTATACTGTGCTCAAAATCTTGGAAGGCTTTGAACTTGGAGGGCTCTCTCTGTTGTCACTTCTATGAATGCTTAAGAACCAACAGCATCACAGATGCTTCATTGTGAAGTATCCCCACTTCAGAGTGAACAGTCCAAGACAGGTAAGTAAACAGCCCGTGCTTTAACTCTATTTGGCATATGTTTTCCCTTGGCAAATGAGGAAGTGTCCTGATTTACTTCAAACATTAAGCAAGTGGTCTCAGAGAAAAGGCTCACAACCAGAATTATTGCACTGATGTGCTATTTGCTTACCACATACTGAATTCCACAACAGAAAACTCACGGAAGGGGGAGCAAGTTTCCCATTCCTAGTTTCACTCATAACTAACAGAGAAAGCATGGGCATATTTAATTTGGGAGTGGTTGCATGCTAAGGAGAACTGAAGCATTTCTAAGGAGCTTCAGTGAAGGTTTCTATGTGCAAATATAAGCAGCAGAGCACTGTTTCAGGCAACAAGAGATTTCCTTTTTTGTGGTTATCAGAAAAAAGTCTACTGGATTTATCACATGAGGATAGGCAATTTGGAACATAGTGGATGAGTAACACAAACCATGCTTAGGATTCTCCAAGCTGTACTAAAGCATTTCCCACTCACAGCACTTTGACCTGCAAAAAGGTCTGACCAGGGTTGATGGTGCTCCTCACACAGCTTCAGCAGCAGCATTCACATTTGGAGGTTTGCACAGTTGAGACTCAGCCTTTAAAAAAAAAAAAAAAATGTCCACTAGCAGCAAGAGCATTCCCATTGATATCAAAAGCAGTGCAACATTAAGAACAAACATGCTAACAGCAAAGGCAGACAGGTGTGCAGCTAAGCATTCCCGCAAAGAATAAAAATAGCACTTTGCAGGAGTGCAGCCCTCTGCTGAGCAACTTGTACCCAAGATTTATTGATTATATCTTCCTCCAAATGTGAAATAAGTGAAGCAAAACAAAACAGAAGCTAAACGGAGCAGAACAACATGAAACCTGTGCAGGATGAACAGCTCTGTGCCCACTGCCTGAGGCAACCTGCTGCTGAAGGATACTACGCCAATGCTAATCAGATGATCGGATTCCTTTCCCATTAGGCATTCTGCTAACTCAACAGATGAGCATTCCGTCTCCTATCACTCCTCTAGGAATGCCAGCTCAACTCTGAAGCAGCACTGCTTCCTTTCTGAGCCACATTTCAGTATTCTTACTATTCCTTAGCCCCAAGCACAGTCCTGGAGATGCTGAACACTCCAACAGTGCTGAGTACCAACTGGCCTGCAGTGTTGCAGCACTGTCACTCTTACAAACTTTGTCACATACTTTGCCCTTTTAAAAATACAGCATATCTTTCTGGCAAAGAAAGGAGAGAAATGCTGCTTTGGGACACCTCCAGGGACCACAGTGCAGAAATGCATACAAAAGATTAAACTACATTTAGCTTTGTCTGTTGAGTGGCAATGTCTGGGCTGGCTTACAGGGCCAGATCCAAAGTTCCTGAAGTCAGTGATTTCCATTATGCTTTGAATGCATCCCAGCAGCTGATTTGTAAAATAGTGGCCAGATGCAAGGCAGGATATCCAGGAAAAAGACCTCTTGCATACTAAGTAGGACTGATTCATTCTGATAAGTGCTCAATCTTATCTGCTAACAAAAATATAAATGTGTGCCTGTGTATGTTTATATATACAGTCTCCACTGAAGAAGATATACTCCAGAATGAACGTTAGTCAACTGCTAAGTCAGACCTGTCATTCACCATTCCAAATATATCACCTACAAGCTCAGAAACATTGTCTGGTAAATCAGACAGATTAGCTATCAGCCCAACAACTGGCTGAATTCATAACTGGATCAGATATGCAGTACGCTTAAAGTTAATCACTCAGTGATTCACATAGATCATGTAGTAAACTGCATCTGCACAGTGTTTTTTCCACGACAATTCATAATAAGGTAAGTTTGATATAATGTGCCTACCTGGAATCAAACCTATTGCTGTGCAACTGCCATTAATGGAGAATATATCACACTTGAAAAAAACAGATTACTTGGGATTCAGTAAATGTGACTAGGTGAAGTCACTGTCAGAAAATTATACAATCTCCTGTAGCTGAGCAGGGACAGGAGTTGTTTTGTTGTTGTTGTTTTTAAAAGCTGATTATTACTTTCCAAAGACAGGAGACACCAACCAAGTAGTTCAAGTAACTGGAAAAAGGGATTGAGCACCAGCAGAACAGAAGTGCTCTCTCTAGCATTGAGACTTGCCATCAGTCTTTTCTATCAGCTTTCCAAGACATTTCTGGAAAATTTAGCAAGAAAACAAACAAAAACTCTTCCCCAGCTAAGCAGTGCTCAGATACCAGGCCACTGCTGATGTCTACACTACAGCATAAAGTGGTTGATTATCCATGTGTTTGAACACATCACTTTCTCACTGATCAGCATCAGACTTCAGATGGCACTCTACATCTTCGAGGAATACATACCCACTGCATGGGATGAGTGTAGAGTGACTTATCCCCAACAGAATACAGTAAATGAGATAAGGGCAGTTATATGATAGTTAGTCCCCATTTTACGTTACACCAATTTCCTACTGTGCCAGTGGAAACACACTTTGGGAAGGACGCACCAATTTAAGGCATAATGGAGAGACTGAACTGCCTCAGCACTTACATTTTTCAGTCCTGCACAATAACATAAATTAATCTCTTTTCCATGCCCACCTACTATAGATTAGATAATAAAGCATGTTTTCTTCTCTTCCCAAGCAACTAGTTCAAATTAACAACTCCTTCTGCCATGAAAATGAGAAACAAGAACCTTGCACTTCCTTACACATCGGGCCCATTCAGTTCCAGCCACCTAAAAGCATGAGCTCTTTGTGGAAGCACCACACATGTGCACATAACCAGCTCACTGATGTCCACCTGGTCCATGTCAGCTCCGTGGCACGCTCACCATCATGTGGCATCAGGAGCCAAGCCTCCAGCACAGGGAACAATTCTGGGTTACATCACTGACCTGTGTGAAAGGGAACAGGGCAAGAGCAGACAAGGGATGGGGGTAATCACAGGGCTGCGTACAGATATTAGTTGTCTTTTCCAAGTCTTCGTTTTACAAATATGGCTGCGATGAAGAACGGCTCTGCCAAGAACCATAAAAAAGTGTCAAAAGCTGAATGTGAGTGCATCTTTACCTTCAGATAGCCCTTCTTTCCAGATGCACGAGATTGTCCTATTAAAAATACTTTCACTCCTTTACAGATTTAACAGCAGCTCAACCCTATGAGGTATAAATGTTCCCTGTCCCCTCACGTATCCTCTCATCTTGAGGTCACTTTGCTTCACCTGGATATTCCAACATTGACCTACAACTCCTTCTAAAAAATTTGCCCAGCTGCATCCCCCACCTTATATCCAGGCAGTCCCATACCCTGTGAGTGTTTCTACGCGAAGAGCAGAAGAGAAGCCTATCCTTGTTTCATCCTCCAGAGTAGGAAGGAACAAAGTTGTCGTAGCTGGTAATTAATTCACATCCCCCAGTATTATTAGGACATTGTTTTCTCATGCAGCATGGAGATGAACTGTATCTGCTGAGCATTAATCTAATACTGATCATACTGGGAACTATCAAGGTCTCAGCTGGAAGACATGCCTAAAGAGGAGATATAAATCCACTCAAATTCAGAAAAATGATCAAATATGCACCTCATGATAAGACTACAGCCACTTGACAAAAACTTTTGAAGTCAGGCTCAGCAACAGACTTCTTCAGGATTAAGACTGCATTCTAAAGTTGATGGAGAAAATTCCCCATCAACGCTTGCTTCAGGATAGGGCCTACTCCCACCATCCCCATCCTATCACTAGCCTGCTCACACACAGCAATACCTGTGGCTAGGATCTCTCTGGCTTTATCTTCTCAATTAGTGATGAACTAGGATGAGGATTTCAAGTGTAAATAAAAAGGTGCAGAAGGGCCAAATCTAGAAACTGGCAACTTCCAGTTGCTCACACAGAGAAGCATGGGAACAGAGTGAGGCTGAGCCCTTCAGTGCCTCTGTTCTGTTTAAACAGCTGCCTAACAGGAGCTGAGCTCCATGGAAAATATAATTCATGGTCTCTGGTTTAATGTTGTCAATTCATTTCCTTTTAGTGAGTAATATCCCTTTTGTTATTTTAATTTAATCTTTAGGGTTTACTCTTTTACATTAATTTTTATATTCACTTTACAGAAACAAACCAATGTCAACTGGTCAGTATGCAGGGTTTCCCTGGAGAGGTTCAGAGCTAAGACAGGATCACAAACAGAGGCACAGTGAAAGCCACACAGGTGAAAGAAGAGAAAGAATTCAAAAAAGGATGGCACCATGCATCTGAGATCAGGCCAAGCATTACAAAATGCAGTCACAACCACTGTAAAAAAGCAGCCGCACTTTTTTTAACTTGTGCTTTGTTTTCCTAACAGCAGAACGTGAAAAACCTATAAAAAAACCTAACAACCATAGGTTCTTTTCAGCACCTCATTCTTACCAGAGTGGTGGTTCCCATTGCTTCTCCAGCAGCCTAACTCAGAAGCTGTAGAGACTCTAGCCATGCTGCTGCAGAGCCTGTGCAGGAGACTGACATCTATCAATCCAAAGATCAGCCAACCCCAAGAAGACCATCAAATAAAGTTTCCTAGCAAACTTCAATGAGACTTTGCTTTCAGTAGCTAAAAAAATTGCCAGTGTTGCAACACTTGACCTGTATTATGGTACATCAGATATGTGCCTCAAAACAATAATTACTATAAAAGCCCATAGGATGAGAAAAAAGTATGTTATTTGGCCCACACTGGAACAACTAACACTGAGAAGGTCATCTACTCTGCCCTTGCCATGTTTTGTTTTCTTTTTTTCTTTTTTGGAATCTCTGCTGTCTAACTTGAAAAAGTTTTTTTCTGAGATGGGGACTGTATCTCCTTCCTGAGAGTTCTCTTGTGTGTGGTAACTGGCAGGTTTTCACAGTAGTCTTTGTTTCTAATAGATAACCAGGTAAGCAAAGGTATTGTTATGATATTTGCAGTAACTAAGTATTTCCAGGATCTCTGTCATATATCTACTCTTGGTTAAATCAGTCAATAGGCCCAAAAATTATCAGGGAGCAGTGCGAGGGGGTATAGAAGGGACAGACAGACAGTGATTTCATTAGCTTTACATTTTTTTGAACAAACAAAAAAAATGACTTAGTCATTCTCTGCTTTCTTTAATCAGTTGTAGCTCTTCTTATGGCTGAAGCCAGAACTTCGTGTTCTTTGTACCTTGTACTGAAATGACGTTGGGGCCAGAGATATACTGTGCATCAAGCAAAAGAATCCACCAGAATTTCAGCAACATGCTAAATATCAACAGTAGAAATGGGATAGGAGAACCTATGAAGGAAACCTAAGCAGGCACTCAGTAAGATGCTGTGATGAGATGGAAGAACACAGGTAGCCAGGGCTGGCTGGGAAGGGAACTGTAGGTCAAATAGCCTAGCAATTCACTTGCCAGCATCTAGAGAGGAAGGATCTAGTATGAATTCCAAGTATCCTTCTGTCCGCAAAGAGCTCTTAAAAATGTCATGCCTGGCACTGCACTTAATCATACCAGGTGAGAACTTGTGTCTTGGCTTAGATTCTTTGTAAGCGCCTCTTCTGCTAGACTGTTTGATCGTTGGACTAGATGATCTTCATGGTCTTTTCCAACCATAACGATTTGATGATTCTTTATGTTTCAGAGCAGCATACATATGGTATTAAAGGTGTGGCTTAGCTTTGTAAACCTGATAACTCTAGAGAATAAGATAGTATCAAAATCTCTGTATGCAGAGCTTTGTGAAAACCCAACGGCAGGTAAACGTCCACTCCTTTACTCTAATTCCAACATACTCTACTGGAGCACGTCTGGTTGGTTTTTTTTTTTGTTTGTTTGTTTTTTTGTTGTTTGGTTTTTTTGTTTGTTTTTTTTAGTTGATAATAAAAAAAAAGCTATTTCACACAGAGATTTGTTGTGTCATACAGTAAAATTGCCAGCTGTGCAGAAAACATGACAGTAGGCTGTATTTCAGACTGATGTCTGAAGATATTTGTTTCAGAGTAAAGTCTTCTCTTACTGTAATGGGTTGCTTCTTGTTACAGCAGATTTGTTAGTGTCTCACTGTGTTCAGCACAATAAACATCTGTAGCTATTCACTTGGCAATGTGTGGAAACAAATGGTTTTGATAGTCGGCATTAAAAGTGGGCAATAATGGATTCTGTGGTGAGCTGGTAATCAAAAGTGAGCTTTCGGAACAACCTCTACTCAAAGTTCAGCACAATGGAATGTTTTAATCAGTGCTTTAAAAACAAAGCATTGACTTTTGCTTGCCTGAATATTTAGGGGCTACTAAAATGCCCCTACAATTGCTTATATCTTCTTATATGCTTATATGAGGTGCATAAGACTTCTGTTGCTTCCTCTTTGAAAGGGGCAAGTGATGCTTACAGTTCTGCATCTTCTTTAACAGTTGGTGCAAACCTTACTGTCCTTATGAACATTTTGCACGGGTCTTTCACAGCCTCACCACTTATGTTAGGAATGAACTGTAGGTCAAAAAGCCTAGCAATTCACTTGCCAACTTAACGGCTTCAGGCTCTGCCTCAGGGCTTTTCACAGAGGAATGCCACTGCTGCTGGTCATTGTTGTTAATTATGGCACTTGTCTATTCCCATATCTCCATAAAAAACCTTTTCTCATCCATCCACCCAGATTTGGGTTATTATAATATACAAAGAAGCACAAACCAGTGTGCAGTAAGCAGCTACACCTTATCCAGGTGTATCCAGGGCTAAAGCCCTGCTCATCAATGTCTTGCCCTCCCTGTATGAGGAGGGTTACCTGTCATTCAAACCTCCCATGGCCTTGAGACATATGGGATCCAGGCTGTTGACCAATGTTCATCTGGGACAGGTAAGATCTGGGCAAGAAGACATAGGATGGGTGACTTCTCCTGATTCAGGCAAGACATTTCTCAAAGAGCAAGGAAAACCCTGAAAAGAAAGAAAAGCAATGCTAAAAACTAAGTGTTCAGAGCAAGCCACCCACAGGAGATCTCTGGGGCAAAGGTTTTCTATTATATATGATCTGAGAGAAGCTTGATGTGCAGGCAGACAAAGGCTGCAGTGGAAGATGAAAGAACACTTTCCAGAAAAGGTACATCACAGCCAGAAACAGCCATGGTGTAGCACGGAGCCTCCATGCATACAACTAAAATCATCACAAATAACATATGACTTGCTTTTATTTCACAGGTTTATAAAAACCTGAAGGCTTATATTTACAGGTTTATATTAAACCATTTCGGCCCAGGAGACCTCTGCCCGCTCTTAACTAGAAATGATGGACTGGAATAGGCTCCCCATGGAAGTGGTTGAGTCACCATCCCTGAATGTGTTTAAAAGCCATTAGGATGTGGTGCTCAGGGGCATGATTTAGAGGAGGTTGTTAGGGTAGTACGGTTAGGATGTGGTTGGACTCGATGATCTTTAAGGTCTTTTCCAACCTGAGTAATTCTATGATTCTATGATTTTGATCAACAGCTTGCAGCTCACCCAGAAGGACTCTTCACGTACACACCTGTGCCATGTCTCCACAAAACTCCCAGCAGCGAGGAACCAGCCAAGTGACTGCTACTCACTGGCAACAGCCTCTATCATAAAGCAAATTATAATCTCTCCACTTCCAGCAAGAATTGCTGCAAGATACAACAATCCCTGTGGATTGCTATCCTTAATTGTCCCTTGAGGGTACACTCTTTTACTCCTCTATCAGCCAGCATTTCAAATTTGGAGTCCTTATTCTATCAAGCATTGATTTGTCCCATAATCTGTAATATTCTTTAGGAAAAAAAAAGGTTCAGGAAGCATCTCTCTCCATAAATCCAGTCTGAAAGGTCCCTGGGAGGTAATACGAATGCAGACTGTATCAAATAATTTCTAATAACTTATGTCTAGTATGACATACGGTAATAACAGGCAAGGAGTTATCCTTAAAACTATCTGAAGTGTGAGCTCTGTATGCCTTTCACCTCCTGGAAGCTCGACATGCTGTATTACTCTGAGGTTGGACTCAATAGTCTAAAAAAAAGCTTTGTCTTGCTCTTCCAAGCTGAAACATAAAATAACATGGAATAGGCATTTCTCTTCTACACTGCAGCACATACAAAATCCATTCACTGAAATGAGAACTACAACAGTCAAATCTCTGGGTCATTCTTCTTTCTGTGAAAAGGCTTGTTAAAAGTATATGTTAATGTTCCCTGCCAATTTTTTTTCTCTTAGCCTCTGCTTCCAGGGCTCTTATTACATTCCCCCCTCTATGCAGTTTTAAAAAGATTTCCTTGTTTGACAATTTTGCTGAAGGCAATCATGTTACTCGCCTTCTCCTGAGCTCAATATACTACAGCAGAAGTGGCACGCTGTACATATGGTTGAGATCTGTTTTAAAGACACTTGGAGCTTGCTATCAAATCTGGCTGCATAGCTTGTGTCACAACTAGCTGAGTCTGTGAAGACCAGAAAATAAGCTTTGGGATAGTCCTATATTTGAAACCCAAGAGATGAAATTTTTACTGTTCAACAGTAGAGATTTTTCTGTATTAAACTGGAAAGAAGAAGCCCATGTTTAGGCACTAGTCAGGAAGATACATTCTTTGGGATGATAGAAGGCATCATGGCTCCATGTTCTGCATTAAGCAGACATTTAGGAGTCAAGTGTACTCATCTCTCTGATGAGAAAAGGGTTCTTATTTTCAGTTTGTAATGACACTCCAGTTTATCTAAAGCCTTGCAATAGATCTCTAGGACCTGGCAACAAACTCCCAAAGGCTAGATGCTTGGTTATCCTCAATTAATCTTTTTTTACAGGGAGAAACTAGGTTTAAACAGAATGGGAGCTCACAAAATACAAATAGCTGTGAATCAGGCACAAATCCTTCCCCCCACCTCTTCCAGTGGAACATTACTGGTGATAAAAGGACTCAAGGCACTTCCCCTGTACCTAGCAGTGCTTGACATCCACCTGCCAATTATCAGCAGGACTGAAGCACAAGTTCTGCTGCAGGACTTGGCTCCTTTGACTAAACACAAGCCATTTTACCCACTTTGGAGTCTTCGAAGCCAAAGTACAAGTCATTACACAAGCAGAAGAGATTGTGAAGCCTGGTTTCAGAATACTTCCATTCAATATGTCTCTACTGCATATGGGTTCACTGATGTACAATTAAATAGTTCAGTTCAATTTTCAGCCTTTGCATTTAGTGAAAGAGAGCCTACTGATATGGGTTTGAACCCTTTAGCTGATTATGTATTTTTGAAAAAATTGTGGAAATGCAGCACGATCCTGATTTCTCACCCCCAAAATTAGGCTGAGAACAAGTAACAAGTTCAAATATTACCAAGGTGGAAAACTGAAAGAAAAAAAAAAAAATTAAGCCAGAAACAAGGCCATGCAAAGTAAGTGAGAGAAGCTCATTAGTAAGAGAAAGTAAATAAAACGTATACACACTTACACTGACCGCAAGAAGGGTCTAAATCCTCACTGACAGCTGATGTGCTTTCCCTGCCCAAGCATTGCCCTCTCTGACTTAGCAATGCACATGTTCAAGTATGCATACTCCTACTGCATGTCCCATAGTTGCCATACATGGTGCCCAGTCTCAGAGGCTCCAAGTAGGATCAGTTATGATATGGAATGAAGTTGCAAAAAAGCGATGCTGTAACTTCAAAGTGAGGCTCTTTTCTCTCTCCCTTTGCTACTGGAAGTCCTCTCATCATCCTAATCATCAAGGAAAAATCTTGTTTTCTCAGCTACCATCTCAAAATACCCATTTTTCTTAGGAAAAAAACTCTGGGACTACAATAAAAGCACACCATTTTTGCACTCTATGGGAAAAACGTGCTGATAGGCTCTTGGAATCAGCCATAATTGTAACAACTCTACTAGTGGGAGAATGGCACAGCCACTGCCATCTCACAGAAGCCCAACACAGACTCTGCGGAAATTGAAGTGAATCAAAAGAAATTTAGTTTTTGGACTGTCCACATTCTGAGACACTTTAAGGCCACGTTAGCTTAAATTTGTATTAATTTCTGGTACTTTTAAAGGCTTACTGTCTTGCCAAGCAGACCTCCCTATCAAGGGAATTTAAATGATATAGTAGCCATTTAGGTACAAAGCATATATTGTCACAGCACAAAGGACATTCAAAGAGTTGAAATTGGATGAACTTTGCAAGGAAAAGACAGCTTGGGGAAAGCTATTTCCAAGCATCACTGCCAAGTTTAAGTAATATAGTAATGGTATGAGGCTGGACACATAAAACACCATCTGGACAACTGAAATATACACAAAGGTGGTACGGAAACAAATATCTGAATGTTAAAAAGTAAAAATGTGAAGAATTTACCCTTTGTGTATACATTCATGTCAGAGGCAGGAATTACTCAGCAGGAGGAAGTCTGATTTGCTAAGACACACCATACACACACCTCTCCTATGGCCAAGCTCATCCTGCAGGTCATTCCAATATTTTTGCCACAATTCTGTAATGGATTTAACATATGTTTAACTTAAAACATAGGCTTTGTGGTTTTAAATTCTTAAACTCACACATGAAGCAGTTAAATGCTTTTCCTGACTTCATATAGGTTTCTGGCTGTCTCTCCCATCACTTGTAAGAAATCATACATTTTCTTCATTGCTTTATACTGCTATACACATAGTCTCACATATAGTGAAAGTTGGCACTGCAACAGATGGTGCAACATTGTTCTAACATTATTAAATCAGGAAATAAGTAATTACGGTTGATCAAAAAAAATGACAAATTACTTACAACTCAGTTATCTGTCCCAAACTTATCAGAAGGTGGCAGTATTTCAAAACGTTATTTTTTGGATTTACCAGAGGGGCATTTATTTGTTAATTTACTTCTTGTTAATAATGCATTTTACTCTTCCTAATCTTTAAAGGTCAGGAGCTGTAACTCCTAGCAGTTGAGGTAAAGAGGAAATAGTAACCCACGTTATGCTGCAGTTTTGTAGAGCCTGCTGAATCCATTAGTATAGAGAAATATGAAGGGCTACATTTGCATCACTACAGCTTTCATTCGCTGTAAAATACTTGTTACCTTCTTTTATAGAATTGACCATATGAATAAGATAGGAATTTGCAAGGTGTCCACAACAGCTTATTCTTGTGTCAAAAGCAGTCTCTAAATTCAACATTGTTACCAGGAATATTATGCCTGATTCTTATCCTGTACCTTCTGCAGGTTCATACATCATATCCTCTTACAGATTTCAAACTGTCATCCTTTGTTTCATCAGCAGTTACACACACACTCCACACTGCTCTTCCTGAAACTAAAAATATCCTACTCTTGTGTCTAAGCTGCCACTGCTTTGCCTTCTACCCATGTAAAACAGAAAGCATATTATAGCAGCCAGAACCCCTTAGCACCTATTGCTTTATCTATGCATTCACACTTTGTGGAAAGACATTCACTGAACAGCTTCACAGGAAACATACTTGTAGCTTAGAGGTCTGTTTTAAAACCTCTGGATCAACCAGGGGCCGGGGTACATGAGAAAACCATTACAATCAATGTGTGAGACCACAGTCTAGTGTTCTCATGTGTGTGACTCCATGGTGAAGCCATCTCTGAATTAAAAAATACGAGAGAGAAAACAAGGTCTGTCTTTAACTTACAAGAAAATTAGCAAAGGTAAAAAAAAAAAAAAAAAAAAAAATTTAAAAAGCAGCCTTTGAGATTTTCTTCCACTAAACACCTCTATTTAATTTTAATTAATATTTTGCTCCAATGACTCTAGAAATATGCTCCAGAGTACAGAGAAGGCAGTAGAAGATAAAGACCAAAACATATTTGCTTGGAGTAATACACCTTCATCTCTCCCATTTTTCCACCTAGCTATAGGAATTATACAAAAAACAAGCCTGTTTTGTTGGTGATTTGATGAGCCCATTTGTTTTGTCACATCACCTGTGTCAACATATTTTAGGAAATTATTAACCATCGTAAAAATCACCCATGAAACAAAAACAGTGAAAAGATCTAAAATAATGACTTGAGCAAGCTGAAATAAGCATGGGGAAAACTGCAATATTCCCACAACGGCCTTAAATTGCTGTAACATTCCAAAGTATTTATAGAGGTATTTATTTGGATTTACAAAAAGTGTTTAAAATCATTAAATATATTTCTCTAAGAGTCTTTACCATCATTCTGGATATTGCGACAAATACAAGGGCTGCTCTGAAAGTATAGCAGAAAATGATTTTAGATCTTCAAGCAGGATGATAAGAAGAATGTCTTTATGTTAATTGGTAGATACTGGGAAATTGCATCTTAGGAGACGGAATGACAGTGTCTGAGGTGAGGATTCGTCCCAAGGGAAGCAGTACAGCTATATGAAACATAACAAAAAATCAGCCTCATCACAGGCTGTGCTCAGGGCTGCTCCTCGTTAGGACTATTGATTCCTGCTTCCTCCAACAGGCTGGCCTAAATTCAACACATAAAAGGGAACTGAGACTATAAAAATGAAAAATTCAATTAGAAACCTTTTCCTTCCAAGTTCTGTGTTTAGGATAAGCATTTCTTATTCAGTGATAACATTATAAACGCACGCATATTTGCAACATCACCAATGCATGACACTCCTGCACAGGGAATTGCAGCACTGTGGCAGAGGAAGGAACAGCTTGGAATATTTTAATTCAATTAAATTGATAAACTTACCCCCTGAGACTCTGAATCCTGGAAGGTTTTATGACTTTTTACAATGTAATCGTTCCTCTTTAACTACTGTCCCTTTGCTGAGATCTCTTCAGACAGCAAAACAGCATTTGGTCTACAGCCTGAAGAAAAAAAAAAAAAAAAAAAAAAACAGAGTATAAAGGTAAACAGCAAGGAAAATTCCTATGAATGTGGATTCTCAGCCTCCTTGAATAACACTGATCAAACTGACTTTTCACTATTCTGTGCTTACCTGGGAAAAGAACTTAAAGTACTGGATGCTGAATATAGGTTAAATTCTACTCACATTAAATCAACGCCAAACAGAGATATTTACTGGATATTCTTATTGTCTACAGCAACACAACTAAGAGGAAGTTTCAGTCACACTTATTTTGATAAGGAAAAATAAAGCAGGGAGGCACAGAATTACAACACCATGATTTACATCCCCAAATATCAGAAATTTCAGGTTTTTATGTTTTTTGGTGGTGGGTTTTTTTGTGCTTTATTTTTTGCTTCAGAGCAATTAAGACCGACAGCTGTCTATAAAAAACAAACTAACAAACCAAAAAAATCCTACTACACCACTATATTTCCTGCTAAAAAAATTGATGCAGTCACTGCCTGACAATCATTTTTTGTGAAAAAGCAACACTCTGTAAACACTTTACAGTACTCTACATTGCCTTGGTTTGCTCCTGTGGCGAGGCATGAAGAGAAACAGCAATGCAGGAGCATTACCACAGACACACACTCTTCTCTTACAAAAGCCTGGCTTTTTTACAGGACCTCCGTATTGGCGGGCTGCTTTTCATTACAACAGGAGGGCCAATTTTGGGTATCATATGCAGCTGAAAAATTGCGAGTAAACTGTCATTACTTGCAGCAGGAACTCAAAAGGCTTAGACTTGCAGAAGGGAAGATCATAGGCCAACAAGAAATTCTTTCCTATTTAGGTGGACTGGAGAGAAAATGAGGGTTCATGCCCTCAAATTGCAGCAATCCTTTGTTCTGTTATCTCCTTATAAAATGGAGGGAGAGCCAAATACATTTCATTTGTACTCAGAGAGGATAGTTACCCCCGTGTTCAGTAATACTGGACAAAGCCCTATTGAATTGGCTAGGACAAAAGCATGCGGTTTGTGTTAAGCATGGGTTCTTACAATGCCATCTAGTTTCTGAGGCACAAGTTTTACAAGTACTTAAGCATCACTTTGCCTAGTGCTGCAGTGTTTAACTGATTCAGGAACTCAATTCTTACTTTTATAAGGAAGTTAGGCACAAAAAAGTCCAAGTTCTGTCTGCTTCTGGCATTGCTTTGGGGCTTTCTATACAGCCAAGGGTTGGCAGCAGCTTCTCGCTTTTTCCCACCTGCAAAATCAGCCATCGGGAAACCCCAGGACTCTATAGGCGCTCCTCTAGGCCCCCAGACTCTTTAAAACCTGGCTCTAGGTTTTAGACTAAGAAATACAAAACTCCTTAAAGGTCATGCGATGCTAGTAGCCGGTTGTACTCTTCTGTAAATCCTACAGGCCTCCTAATCTTACCAGAAACCCAGCTCAGGCCCAGGAATCATAGAATCATAGAATGGCCTGGGTAGAAAAGGACCTCAAAGATCATCTAGTTTCAACCCCCCAGCCATGGGCAGGGTTGCCAACCACCAGACCAGGCTGCCCAGAGCCACATCCAGCCTGGCCTTGAATGTCTCCAGGGATGGGGCATCCACAACCTCTCTGGGAAACCTGTTCCAGTGTGTCACCACCCTCTGGGTGAAAAACTTCCTCCTAATATCTAACCTAAACCTCCCCTGTCTCAGTTTAAAACCATTCCCCCTTGTCCTATTACTATCAATCCACATAAACAGTCATTCCCCTTCCTGCTTATAGGTTCCCTTCAAGTACTGGCAGGCCACAATGAGGTCTCCCCGGAGCCTTCTCTTCTCAAGCTAAACAA
This sequence comes from Pavo muticus, assembly GCA_016647715.1. NCBI lineage: Eukaryota > Metazoa > Chordata > Aves > Galliformes > Phasianidae > Pavo > Pavo muticus. The sequence continues at coordinate 203,975 of JACDJE010000062.1, forward strand.
GCCCAGTTCCCTCAACCTTTCCTCATAGGAGAGCTGTTCCAGCCCTCCGATCATCTTAGTGGCCCTCCTCTGGATCCATTCCAAGACTTCTGTGTCTTTCACGTGCTGGGGGCCCCAGGCCTGGGTGCAGTTCTCCGGATAGGGCCACACAAGAGCCAAGTAGAAGGGGACAATCACTTCCCTCTCCCTGCTGGCCATCCCTTTTTTAATGCAGCCCAGAACACAGTTGGCCTTCCGGGCTGCAAGCACACACTGCTGGCTCATGTCCAGCTTCTCATCCACCAGGACCCCCAAGTCCTTCTTCTCAGGGCTGCTCTCAAGGAGTTCTTCCCCTGATCTATATAAATACCTGGGATTGCCCTGGCTCAAGTGCAACACCATGCACTTGGCCTTATTGAACCTCATTAGGTTCACAAGGGTCCACTTCTCCAGCCTGTCCAGGTCCCTCTGGATGGCTTCCCTTCCCTCCAGTGTATCATCAACAGCACCACTCAGCTTGATGTCATGTGGAAACTTGCTGAGGTTGCACTTGATTCCATCATCTATGTCACTGATAAAGATGTTGAAGAGCGCCGGTCCCAAAATCGAACCCTGAGGGACACTGCTCGTGACCGGCCTCCACCCTGACACAGAACCATTGATCACAGCCCTTTGGCTGCATCCAGCCAACCAGTTCTTAATCCATTGAACAGTCCATCTTTCAAATCCATACCTCTCCAGTTTAGAGAGAAGGATATGGAAGGCTCTGCAGAAGTCTAGGTAAATGACATCTGGTCACAATTCCCCTGTCCACCAATGCCATCACTCCAACATAGAAGGCCACCAGATTGGTCAGGCAAGATCTGTTCTTGGTGAAGGCATGCTGGCTGTCTCTGATCACCTCTTTGTCTCGTATGTGCCTTAACATAGCTTCTAGGAGGATCTGCTCCACAACCTTCCCAGGCACAGAGGTGAGGCTCACCAGCCTGTAGTTCCCCATGGTATCCTTTCTCAAAAATGGGAATAATGTTTCCCTTTTTCCAGTCAATGGGGATTTCACCCAACAGCCATGATTCTTCAAATATGATGGAAGGCGGCTCAGCAACCGCATCAGCCATCTCTATCAGAACCCTGGGATGCTTATTATCCGGCCCCATGGACATATATACAATCAGTTTCACGAGGACGTCTTGGACTTGTTCCGTTGTTACAGTGGGACGGAATCCGCTGCTTTCACCCACACCTAGAGGTTCAGAGTCCTGGCAGACAAGGGGAACCTGACCACCAGTGAAGACTGAGTCAAAGCACTTACTGAGCAACTCAGCTTTTTCCATGTCTGAGGAAGCCAGAGGAAGGAGTTTAAGTCCTCTCCATACAGCAGTTTGTACTGAAGTGATTTTTCTTCATACTTATTTCCAATACGGTTAGCTTCCAGAGAGGGATAGTTTTGCACTGGCATGAAGCAGATGGGAAGAAAACAGCTTTCCTGTGGCTTTGCCAGGTGAGGCACTGCTGCAGACAGCTTGTCTATGCTGATACTAAATGCTTTGATTTTCTGTGTAAATAACAGTGCTTGAGAAAAGAGCAAGGTGAAGTCTCTCATTACACTGACAAAAGGAATTTGGGAGCACAAGGTGTCTTACCAGGAGGCTCTGCTTTTTGCCCCCCCCCCCCCCTTTCTGTTTTCCTGGTGATAGAGACTGGATAGTAGTTTTCAAATGGGTTATTTTTTGTCTGCAGCAATTTCTGTCATTATTCTCTGCCATTGTTCTGACTCTTACAAGCAAATTAGAGATATTCAAAGGCAATTTTCATGATTGTTTGTTGTCAGGGGCGTATGAATGGCTGTTCTATTTTACTAGGAAGTTTCATTAAATAAAGCGCAAGAGCTGTAAACAGCCAGGTAAAGATTGGTTCTTTTAGGGACAGATCCTGCCCAGTACTTAGGTCAGCATCCAGGAGACCCATCAGGACTGTTTCCTGACAGACACAATTACAGCTTCTGTGTTTAAGAAAGAGCAATACTGCTCTCCCCAGCTGCCCTCAGCCAGCCCCAAAAGGGGGTTGAGCCATGACTCCAGCCCTCGTAGAAAGTGGGCCTGGTGCACTGAGGGAGGCTCTGCTCTTCTCTATAAGCCTAGGGCTGAAACACAGGAATTTCCATCTGCACATGAGAAAAAATTCTTCACCATGAAGGTGACTAAGCACTGTTGCATATTCAAAAGTTCTCAATCTGCAGCATCTTGTTACAGTGGTTTGAAGACTAGAGCAAACCTATCGAGGCCCACCTTCCCTCAGCACAGCACGAGGAGCTACACTGTGCCTCCACCCTGTCCTCTACATGTTATCTGCACTTACGAATTGCTCACCTGTGGATGATTTCAGTTCCATCTGCTCTCCAGGATGTTTTTTCTCTAGCAGAAAGGAGCCGGGATGCGAGTATGCTTCTCTATAGCTCTCATTAAGCATGTGTTTCACAGTCTACCTGGAAATTTGTGCCGGGAGACACTTGCACCCCTCCCTCTCTCAGTGCTTGCACAGCAGACAGAGAAGAGCTGCAGGCCACAGCAAAGGCCACTCTGATTAAACAGCACCATGACCTTCTGACATACCATGTGGGAAATAACATTCATGATGTGAGCTAAGAACAGCAGAAACACTACACTTCTGGAAAAAAACCAAAGTCAAGGTCTCTAAAAGGACTCAATTTCTCCTGCTCAAAATATCATGCAAATGTTTCACTCAATGGCATCCATCAGTGGCAAAGGATCAGGAGCACAGGCCAAATTGTTTCAAGCTTGATCTGGATCGAAGAAAGCGAACGTACAAGGCAAACCTAAACTAATAACTGCTGTTGATGATGTTCTCACACCTCTGAGGTTTTTAATATATAATAAAAATGCCTCATTCTCACTTCCATCAGCATGCAGATGCTCCTCTGCTAGACCACTGTAAAGACAAGTCAGGGATAAAAGTTGACAAAACTAATGCTTTTTGCCTATTCTGTTATAAGGAAGTGACACTCAGGTAAACAGGGGTGTGTGTATGCCTTCTGCATTTAATTCACCTGCAGCTTTTTAAACCTCTGATCAAAAGCAATCAAATCCAACAAAGTCGGAGAAGTCTCAAAGACAACCTAAGCTACTCAACAACAAATGGAACTCAGTACAGCCAGCATTGTGCTAGTATTTTAATGGACAGCGAAAGTTCAACAGCATCAGGTATCCTTACAAATGTTTTGTCTCTGAGCTTGCAATTAGCCACAAGACAGTCATCTGCAGGATACTACAATTCCATTACTTACTGGATGCTTTACTACCTGGTTTATTAATATCGATGAGGAAAGACAGAGTAAAGGAAGTCTGAGCAAATTTCTGTAGCCTGAACAACAGTTCATACCTGAAATCTCCCTTGCATATCATCTGTGCATCACTGATTTCATGCAACCCACCATTACTACTGGAAGAAGTCAAACCTTTCTCCATCTTCTGAATCACACTGCAAGTAGATCAGGGATATCACTAATGTATCTATTGAACCCTATGGTTATAAAGTGCTTTGAAGAAGACCTACTTCATAGCCACAGGTTAACAACCCATTTCTTGTAAAAGCTTTTCAGAGATGAATGCTCATGAGAATTTCTAAAAAACAACAACCACAAAAACAAACAACAACAACAAAACACACACACAAGCTAAAACCCTAACTCTGACAGAAGGGGATTAACAAACTCTCTTCCAAGTGCTCATCCAAGGCAACTTTAACCTGGTTCTGGAGACATTAATTTACTTTCAGCATGAAAGATGATGGGAATGAGAATTGCTAAGTTCTTCTCACAGTACAACCATAGATTCAAACTAAATAAGCGCTTTTATATATATTTTTTAATAACTTTCACTTCAGTTTACAGAATCCTCTTTCCCTGCTGCCTCTGCAACATCCAGCTATGCCCAGCTTGGCCTGATAAACTTATTCAGCCTCACCTTCTCCTGAACTCTCCAGGCCTAAAAACTGCCTACTAGAGTATGTTTTTCATCCTTTGGGAGTAAAAGCAGCAGTTTTGTTCAGAAAATACCTATATATGCGTTCACTCAAAATAATATATAGGTTATTGATGTCCCCTACAAAAATGCAGTACATTTGTAATAAAAGAAAAATTGAACATATCAATCCGGAAACTGGCCACAGGACTCATGAATTTTAGTTGTGTGAGTCTACATCATTCCAGATCAACAACTTTGTTTCTTGCCACAGAAAAATACTTTACAAGTCCTTTTTCTTTCCTTGGACCTCTCTGCCTCTGCTGCCCTATGCTCCTTCTGCTTGCTGGCAGCCTCTCCCAGTAGACCACACTCCCCAGCTAGACAGTTCTCCCCCCTCTGTCCTGGTGGCCTCATCTCTGCCAGACAGCAGCCAGGACAGGGCAGACAGGTATGCCCTTCTCAGATGCATAACTGTGGATAACACAGCTCACTGCATCCTTTCTTTTTCCCACAGTCATGAGAAAAGATGGATGCTCAAGAGCCACAGGGATACTTCATATATCTTTCTACTACATGATATCAAGTCCAGTCCTCTCCTTGGCCAAGATTTATACAACCATGACTTTATTCCCATTCCTCTATTCTACAAAGAAATTAGCAAAAGAAAGGAAGAAATCAGATTTTCTTTTCATTCAGATTTTTTTCTTCCTTCTAAATCCAGATTTAGCAAAGGTGTGAGAGAAAACATGAGGCAAAAGAAATCAGTAAAACTACCCAGGGTCTAAGTGACCCCTTTATACCTTGGCTTTACTCCTTCTCATTCTCTGGAAAACTAAATCTACAAATTTATGTGAAGGCAGAAAAATAACAAATGCTTTCAAGAGCCATTATTGGAAATCTCTGATGATAAACAACTCCCATTAGCAAAACAAACAAAAACAACAGAAAAACAATCAACCAAAAAAAAAAAAGTTCTAACACTGTAGCTTTCTGAGTTTGTTGTCCTCAGTCAGTAGAAGGTTATTGTAAGATAATTTAAGAAAAGGTTACAGTCTTGGTTGCTAAAGAGCCATAAATAGTGGTACACCAATAGAGAAAGTAGGGCTGAGCAGCTAAAGAGAAATCATGCTTGTAAGCAGCCTGGGTGTAACTTTCTTTATTGCAAGTGACAGTTCTGCACATTAAGAATGATTTTAAGTAAAACACATTCGCCATCTCAATATACAACATCTGAATATTTAAGCAAAATGATGTTTTCAATACAGAGCTTTATTTAGCAACTAGCTGCTGCTCTAAAAGAGCTTGATCCAAAGTTGCTTTATGTAACAGAATTTACCTGCTGGAAAAGATGAAGCCATGAAACAAGGACAACTACTAAAAGTAGACAGAAGACTAAAGGGAGATATAATAACAGTAATCAAAAACATAAAGAGCTGCAGAAAAAAAGCAAGCAAGCAATCTGTTCACTGCTTTCAGGGTGGATAGGAAAAAAAAAAAAGGCTTAAGTTGCAACAAGAAATGCTCACATTTCAAAGGCAAGAAAACCTTGTTAGCAATAAAGCCCTGGACTACACTACAAGAGGAAGCTGCAGTCTCATGTTCAGAACAGCTATCGGGCTCTTTCCTAGAAGCAACTGAGGCACATACGGCTCTATCCAGAAAATAGATAGAATGGATTACATAGGCCTACACAAGCTGCAATCTTCCTTTCAGTGAGAGCCCCAAACATCGAACAGAACGCTCCATGCCAGCAGTGGAGATTCCCCTCCTTTTCCACACACTCTGAAAAGGTGTGGGCTTAAGATGAAAACTCTGCCTAAAAATAATTTAAAAAGAGAAGTGCAAGAACATATTCAGGACTGTGCAAGTGATTTAGAGGCCTAGTCTTGATGGGAAATGAGGTAAACACTGCAAGATGTCACTTCTAAAATTTCGGTTTTGGGTGTCACAGGCACCCTTGCAAATAACATTCCATTTTTAAACAAAAATAAGAGCATATAAACCACTTTTCATAAGGAAATTTAGTGTCTCCTTTTATGGTCATGCTTGCTATTTGGTTGCCATTCATATATATTTCATGAAGAGCTGATGAAGAGTTAATTTGCGTGTCAATACACAATCAATTACTATGGAGTCCACTCGTTGCACCGGTTGTGTGTAAGCTTGGCTTGCAGCCACCTACAATACCTTCAGCTGACGAGCAAATAACCTCTGTAATACACACCAGCCGCTACCAAAGCCATCTATACCTTCAATCTATCATTTATTACCTTTTCTAAACTATAGATGGATCCTTAATATAAAGAATGACCATTTTATGTTTGCTTGCCTGAATATATACGAGCACTCAGCCACATCATTAAAATAATTTCACTGCTAAGCCATACCTAATATTCCAAAGAGATAGAGCAGAATTTAAATTAGGGAGAAAAGAGACTGTGATTCCTCACAAAAAGGTCTTGAGATGTGACAGGAAAGAAGAAATTTGTATGGGATTTGCAAAAAATAACAAGCCCATAAAAATGTGAACTTTACAGTAAAGTTTTCTGAGCTTTGACTAAATTTCAGTTCAGTTTTAGTTTTTGCTAAAATTAATTGCATGGATTTTACATTATCAATATAGTTTTTGTGTTCTGCTGGAATGGGAGCAAAAATAATGAAATACCACCAGTGAAATACTGGTAAATACAGAAATACTTTAAATATAACTACTCATGAATACAGAAATACTTTGAAGTAAAGGTCAGGCAACTGTAGCAAAAGGTAAATGTTCTGTTAACAACCCTAACGAACTACTTGCACTTACCTATTAACTTTATAAAATGGCCCTGGAATCATGGAATAGGAAAGGTTAAAAAAAAGAAAAAGCCTCTGCTTTCTAGAAAAGTATATTTTTCATTCTGTAATTATGAAGAGAAATCCAATGACTCAAATAGAAATAAAAAGAATATTAAATGTCCTTCTGCTTTAAAAGTTAAAATTTTCTAAAAGAAATTTGCACAACCGCGTTTGGGTGAGAATCAATCCAAGCCAATCAAGGGGACTCAAAAACAAGGAAAGGTAGTATTGCTCAGAGAAGCAAAGGACTCTTTTACCTGCACACACTGCCCCAGTCCCCCATCAACACAAACTACTTCACTGTTTGTGGCATGTTGCTTCTTGTCCACAGGACCCTGACCCTATTGCATTATAGACTTAAATTTAGCTTTATGCTAGATAACATTCCCAACAGCAATGCCATCAATGTGGAAAACTGAGAGCTTGCCTGTATGTCTTCAGGACTTCAGCTTTTTATCACTGCATTCTCTTCTCAAAACCCCATCCAACTCTTGCTGCTTGTCACAAGGAATTGATTTCTGCTCTATATGATTCTGGCACCTACAGACAGATTTTCATCTTATCTATATGCTGGCCAATTAAATATCCACGTCAGGTGGCATAATGATGGTGGAAATCCCACTGTTGTCAGATGGGTGAAGAGTGGCTGTTTGCTTTTTCCTGTAATAGTCTTGGTGGGAAATGCTCTTCTGCCTATCTAGTCTCTCCTGTTCCATGACCTTCTGTTGCAGCTGGGGAAGTGCTGAGCCTGAAGAAAGACAAAAGTAATGTTCTGAAAAGGTGTGAGACACACGAGCTCTGGGTAGGGAACACTTTGTGGGGGCTTGCACTCCAAGTACAAGATTTGATAGGCGTTTACATAGTGTTTCCACTTTGCCCTTCCGTTTACCACCTGCTCTGCACACAATGATGGCAGAATTTGATTCTTTTGCAAAACACAAAGCTGTAAAACTGCAGAAATCAAACTCACGCAATGCAATCCTCTTGCCTTCTTTTTCTCAAAGCTGTCAAAATAATGATGTATTCGTGGTATTTTACTTGATGTATTAAACTTCCAGCACACAGATATGAATCAAAGCATTCTGCGCTATTTATTCGATTTTGAGCCTCTATTTCTTAGTAGATGGGAACTATAATTTTACAAGGTGGACAGTGAAACTTCTCTTTACATTTGAATAGACAGCTCAAGGTGATAAGGAATACACAGCAAAGCAAAAATGTTTTATGCCCAGGTATGGCTTGGCCATTTCATGTCTTGGCTGATTTAAGGGAGGCAAATCTAAAGTGCAAGAATGTGCAAGGATATGTGCATACAGCCATGTATATCCAGCAACATTTTCCTCTGGGACACACATATACAATTGCAATTTCACAATTCAGAGGTAGGGAAGTAGCAAATTTGCCCCATTATTATATGGCTAGGATAAATGCTTATGCTGCTCAGCTTTACTGCAGTAAAGTTGCTAGCTTATTCAAGGAGGTAGCTTTAGCCTGCCTTCAATTCGTAGAAGGGGAAAAGCAGGAAAAGCTTCAGCAGAATTGGTTCAGAATGATGCGTTTAGTATCAGAATGACTTGGGTTGGAAGAGACATTAAAGATCATCCAGTTCCAACCCCCTGCCATGGAAAGCATTGCCCCCACCACATCAGGCTGTCCAGAGCACCGTTCAACCTGGCCTTGAGCACCTCCAATGATGGGGCATCCACAACTTCTATGGGCAGCCTGTGCAGGGCCTCATCACACTCTGAATAAAAAAAAAAAATCCACCTAATATCTAACCTAAATCTCCCCTTTTAGTTTAAAAAGGACCACTGGGGTATACCATTCATGACTGGCCTCCACCTGGGCACAGAGAAGTTGACCAGAGCCTTCTAGCTACGACCATCCAACCAATTCCTTATCTACCAAATAGTCCAGCCTTCAAATCCATATATCCCCAGTTTAGAGATAAGAACGTGATGCAGGGCCATGTCAAAGGCCTTACACAAGTCCAGGTAGATGACAACAGTTGCCCTTCCTTTGTGCAATTTTTACACTAGATTTCTTCTGCTATTCCAGGTGAATCTTTTAACACTTCTGCAGAAGATGCAAAGTCATTTCTCTAGATTTCAAACCTCTTGAGCAAACAATTATGTTGATTGAAAATTGGTTATTTCCTTCACCAATTTCCCTCCAATCAGGATAACATCATTGCACAGGTTCCTAATCAGGATTCATTACAGTAAATGCAAAAAGTATTTTGAGATCTTCTTTTGGATTACTTTGCAGTATTCTTTAGGATAAGAGTCTTGATTATTAAAAAAAAAAAAAAAAAAAAAAATCACATGAGAAAATTACATAAGGGCTGCTCTGAAATTAATGCCTCCTATTTTATTATGTTGGCAGTCCAGTAGTAAAGGTTGAACCTTCCCACCAATATTCCATTATATGTTGTTGTTGTTGTGTGACAGACGGCAGCAGAGGGGCAGTCTGACAAAATGGCATCTGACATGGAAGTGTGTATGAAGCAAAGACGTGGCACTGAATTCCTCCATGCAGAAAAAATTGTACTCACTGACATTCATCAATGTTTGCTGAACACTAATGGAGACCAATCAGTGGATGTGAGCATGGTGAGGCAGTGGGTCATGTGTTTCAGCAGTGATGACAGCAATGTGAGTCACACCACAGAGTTTGAGGGAACTAAATCCCACTCAGCATTTTAAAGATGAGAGAAATGTCCCACCACAGAAATACATGATTGTTTACCATAATTAACTGCATTACTTCTGTATTTGTTTAAAGAGAATCCTAATGAATGCCTATAAACACCTTACGTGTGTCCTCCCTTCAGGGACTTAACATTCAAATTCAATAATAATTAAATAAAACCTAACAATTAAATAACACCGAACTTTAGATATAAGAGAAATAGCTGAAATAGCTGTTCAGTTTCTACCTGAATATACTGATGCTCTTTCAAATGCCAATGCTGATGGCTATTTCTTTTTTTAAAAAGATGGAGCAAACATCTTGACTGCTGCTAGAACTCGTAAGCAGCTCCAAGGCATGCCTGCAGCAGCAGGCCAAGTTAATTCCGTGCCTGTCATTAGACCTTGCAAAATTGGATGTCATGTGCAGAAGCAAGTTATGGCATCTGCAGGCCATTTTACTACTGGAGATCATGTCTTGCAGCAATGTCAGAAGAGACACACTGGGATTTACTTACAGCCTCCTCCTTGCATGCTTTTCTGCTGTCCCTTTTTACAGCTCCCAGTGCAGACTATTTAGCATAAAAACTAGAAGTAAGCATAAGAGACCTTGCTGGTTTTGGAGGTTCTATTCTCCGAGTATCACCTCTCACCAAGTTGAAAGTTTGGGCATAGAGTTTAGCAGTCTCCCATTTTCTGGTGTTAATATTTCCAAAATGCTTAATTGTTTTGTTTATTTTAACTCTTCCATCTCTCTCTAAGACTATCCAAAATCAGATAGCAAGTTTTGCCAGGACAGGAATTCATGAATCCTTCTGACAAGACACTGTATATAAATGCACATGGAAAATATTTCTTACCTTGAATTAATATTTCCCTGGTATATAAATAATTTTTTTTCCACCTTTTTGAAGTGTGCTGGCTACTTTGAAATTTTTCACAGACATGCTTTAATGATGAGACATTTAAATCATTTGATACTGTTTTTGTACTGCATGTTATTACTATCTTCTTAGTTGGGTTGTTGTACTTGCTTTTTATTTTGTTTCTCATCCTTAATTAACTTTGCAATCTTTTTTATGAAATTTATCCCTTCTCTATGAAAGTTAATTAGCAAAACACAACTTCTGAAGTCAGAGACAATCTAAGCAGTAGATCACAGGTATGAAAAGTATCCAGATAAGTACACACACACTGACAGCAAACTAAAAAAAAAGATTAAATAAAGTATTTACTATCCCTGGGATGGTAGGCATTGTAAGTAAAACACCAATAGCAGTAGCGGTCCCTGATTTTCAGTAAGAAGGCAGCTACTTCTCTTTATGTATCTTTATCAGTATGCTGGAAGTTAAGGTGAAAGCATAGATGTATGAACATATGGATGTGCATCACTGCAGGTATACCAAAGCTAAATCATTTTTGCCACGATATAAATAATACCAATACTCCCTTAGTTGGCAAGGCAAATTCTGAAAGGCTGAATTTTGGGACTTAGTAAGAGAAGAGAAATTCTAAAACAACATAGGATGAAAACTGGGAGAAAAATGAAGTAAGACTAAAACAGTTCTCTATCCATATAGAAACAATATCATAATCATGCTCTTCCTACCCATCTGAACACCTTCCCGGGAGCAAAGAGTGCATACGCTTTTTTTTCGCTTTTCAGTTGGAGCAGTTTGAGACTCAGATTGAGTACATGATCCTACCACTGTCAGACTCCTTCCAACCAACACAGTCCCAAATGTCCACAGATTCACAGGGGCTATCATTGCAGGGTTACATTATTGATTAATAGTGACAATTTAGGCTGATAACCTTACTTCATTGCATTCATAAGAACTGACTCATAGGTGTCTCTTCACGTGCTTTCCAGCCCTAAGAACCTGAGAAATTTTACCATGTTCAGTAACTTAATGGATGATTTGGCTTATAACTACATTCCACAACAGCAGAGCACCCTGGAGATACACTCACTTGTCATAATATATAAAACTTCTTCCAAATCTATTGTGCGTAGTTTTACACTGTTCACTGCAGACCTTGAAGGAAGAAAAGACTCTTTTCTTGTCTCATTGCTCCCAGGATGATGCTTGAAAGCCAGCAAATGAAATATTGGAACGGAGTTTCAGACTTGTTATATATTTGTTTTTCTCCAAGAAACAGAGTGGAAAATGGCTTCACAGAAAGTCATTTCAGAGCAGGATTAGGAATGCTATTTACACAATACCCAAGGCATTAGTATTTGGCTTTAACAGGTATGGTTGGTAGAAGAAAATATACACATAGCTTGTACAATATTCATTAATAAAGCATCCCAAGATATGGAATTTTGGAGTGAGACACCTGGGTGGAATACTAGCTCAGACACCAACTCCAGCTGCAGTCAGAAATGTATTCCCGACAGCTTGGCTGACCAGTTCTGGTGCCTCAGTGTCAGGTAGTCAGGCTACTGTCAACCAATCCATAAGCAGGTGTGCTTATACAAATATTTGTCATCTCTTTTTTAGTGAAATTAGTGAAGACTTTTCTCCTTCTCCACTTGAGTTTTCATCAGTCTTGACACTTTTGTCATATGATTAGAAATTTCAAAAAGCAAACTTGTAAGGTTTTTTTTTTGTACTGAAATAAAAACAACAGCCCTTTCTCACCAGTGTTTGCACACATTAAGCATTTGCAAAATGAGAGGTGTTAGCTATGTCTTTTTGTGGGTTTCTTATTAGAAATGTATAGAAATAAAAATTCCTTATCTAGCAGCAGCACAAAGCTTTTGACTGCTGTTACCAACACAGAAAACCTCCCTCCAGAGGGCCTATGAGTGAACAATATATATAGATTTAACTTTATATATAGTAGCAGGAAAGCTGAATGGCATTTTCATTTCCATGCCTGTGGAAATAGCATGAGACAGACTCAAAATAGTCAATATATTTTCTGAATTTACTTAACTTGGGCATCTCAAGGATGCAAAATCACATTCTCTTTAGGATTTATGAGTGTCTCATGAATTCCAAGTATTAAAGCCCACTCCTTCTGTGAATATGACCATTAACAATGCGTGACAGCACTGGTTAGAAACGGATAGGGGAATTAATGTTACTTAGGTCATCTTATCTCTTGGACACTGTTTTACTTTAAATGCTCAACTTGGAATCTCTACTTTTTCATGTTTCCACTTTCATTCATATACAGTATGTATGTCTGCAAATACATATGTGCAGATAATTTTTAAATACAAATTGAACTCTTCCTCCATTTCCCAAATGACGTTACTTCGAACCAAACAGACATGGATATACAGGTAACGCAAGGGCTTGAACCCAGACTCTATTATTCTTCTCCTGGTTAATTAAAAACCCAGGATCCAGAAGGAGAGACACAAGTGCGAAATAAATAGCACCAGTTTGTCCTGCTGTACATCCAGCTCAAGTCTCACCCAGCAAGGTAATGATGGGCTCTCAAAGAAACCTTCTGCCTTCTACAACTCTAAATATGGCATGTCCTGTGGCTTTCAGCCAAGTGGGTATTTTTTGAGAGCAGCCTGTAGGCTTGGCACAGGAAATTCAGAAACAACAGATGAGGAGCACACTACTCTCTCCAGCCATGGATCAGTAAAAGGGAGAGACACTTTCTTTGATCAGTGAGGGTGCAGGCTCTTATACAACCTCACCTTTCACCATACACCCAAAAAAGGATTGTCAGGCTTCTTTCTCTCGCATTCATTCTAAGCTGTGACCCTAGCTAGGTAACCCCTTGACAGTGACATTTCCTTCTAACAGCATGAGTCTTGTGTTCTTGTTTTGTTTACCTGCCATTTCCTCTTAACTGTGCAACTGATGTAGTTACAACTGAACACAACTGGAAGGCACTGCCAAATGCTTAATAATTTGTAGACTTATCTTCCTTCATGCCAGACTCAGTGCAAGTAGCACAAAAGAAGTATGCTTGAACTCTGATGACCTGGCCAGCTGCTTGAATAATGGCCTTAACAATGATACCAACTAAAGAGGCGTTGAAGGCAAACTTCTGGCGTGTCTTACTTTGTTCCTTTGCAGAGAAAAATATCAACAGTAAATGTACTGGAGCGAAATGTAAAGATCATAAAGAAGGCAGACAGTTATATGTAAATACTCCTCATACAGTGAATTCACAGATAATAAAAGAGATGTTAAAATTATTTTGAGGGTTTGGGTAGAGTCTAAACAGGAAGAAACACAGATCAGAGTGGTTACTGTATTGTGTTTACCTCTGGAACATCAGAACACTACCTACCATAATTGAGACCACGAAAAATGACACTAGCGACAGCAAAAAACAAACACTGTTCTCCTTATTGTGCTTATTATGTCAGTTCTTTGAGCATCCAGTCTGAGACAGCATTCTGGTCATTATCTGTCGCAGGTGATACCTTGATTGTTGCCACTCCCAAGCCAAGGTCAAGGTCTTTTGCACCTCACTGTATGAGCAAGACCTTGGACACACCAACAAGGCTGAAGGAGGAAGCTGGGGGTGGGTATGGAAGCACACCTTCACAAGCCGAGAAAATTATAAGCACTTAAGTTCCTTTCAGCTAAAATATGCCAAAACCAGATCTGTTCCCAAAAAGGTTAGTTCTAGGTCCAATAAGCACCTTGCAGATGGCCTTTCTAGGTGAAATACCAAATCTCCTAAAACCTCTTTAAAACCATTCTATGGTATTGGGCCTCCCTATGGATAACTAAGTAGAGGCACTCCACAAGGCAACCGCAGACCTGATTCCAGGCTTTTCTTCTTTTTGTACTGCTAATGAGGACAGCAGTGACAAGCACAGAACATGTTTCCCACAGAAGGGGAATGACAAATATACTCCTTCGAATGGTATCCTGAAAACTACCTTATACTTTGGCCTGTATGAGCTTGGGCTCTCAACAGGAGACGCCTCATGAAGGACAGCCCCATGTCCTCGTTTGTTGGGTGAATGAAACTAAGGACAGAAGAGTCTTCTAAGGAAAGAAGGCTAGATGTGTCAGAACAGGTATAATGGACCACATTTCCAATCTTCCTCTCACTTAAGGATGCTACTACACGCTTTGTTGGATTTTAAAACAAGTTCAGTCCCCAGCACCTGTTTGAAGCTGGATGCCAGTTCTTCTCTTCCCACAAGACAAAGCTCTGCAAAGCAGGCTGACCAGGCAAGCAGGTCACCCAGGCATTCAGCATCAAAGGTGGCTGCCACCCAAGCCCTCAGGAAAATTGCATTTGTGTCTAAGTGTCAGTTTTAGCAGCCAGTAGAAGAGTGTTGATGTCTTGTTAAAGCCATGTCTGAAAACCCCCTGAAACACCTGTACATGTGTATTAAATGACCAAGAACTACAGGGGACATAGCTAACCGCACACAAAGCAAAATGCCAGAGCTGTCACTACAAATGACACTTGTGACCATATGCAATTGCCGATACTAGTCTCTGCTGGAAATCAGCTGCAGAGCAGCACAGGCAACATTTTCAGGTGCAGTCGGCACTGTCATCTTTATCTGCTTCACATGTCCTCTGCCACGCTTGCTGCAATAACTTTAGGAAGGCAGACAGTTCAACTGCATAAAGCCAGCTGCTCATGTCATCGTAAGAGATTTAAAATGTGTTCTAGTTAACTAATTACACCAGCAGGTTAAATAAATACATGAAAGACTTATCAGACTTTTTTTTTTCATAAAGCACAGGCCTCCTCAATAAAGAAACCATCATCGGGCAGTTTGAGAGGGATCAGACAAGCCCAGGCAAAAATTTCAACAGAATATTGTTTGAAGCAGTTTCTTCTTTCTGAGGCAAAACTTATCTCTTTCCCACTGTTGTTTTTACTTCTTTTGCCAGGCTTTCTTTAGTTTCTACTAAAAAAAGAGTCCTGTGCCAAACAAGAGTTTCTGTCTCCAAGCTGCCTATAGGACTGTATATGTGGTCCAAGGCTGCAGCTAAAGCTGTGAGAACAGAAGGAAGAGATTTGCACTCCATGTGGCCATCAGGCCTTCTCCTTTCCCCACCAGGAGAGACACAAGACCAAGCTGTACCCAGAAAGACATGGCTCAGACTTGAGCAAACTACAGAGACAAAGCAGGACAGTACAATAAAATTTCCCTATTAATAAACTGCAATCTCAATTTTTTTCCTTACTATTCTGATGCCACCTGAATCCAGGCAGGGTTATAAATCAAAGGGAAATGTACCATTAATCAAGGAGCAAGGTTGTTCTATATAAGGAATGGCCATCCTCAGACAGAGCAGCCTCCTGTTTTATTTGGAGCTGCTCTGCTGTAAAAAGGGCAAGTGAAAGGAGATACCTACTGTGTGCTCCTCTTCTAATTCCCAGCCCGAGGCTTTCCAGGTTTTCTTTCTCTAGCACCAAAATGAACTATACAGTATGGCTTTTTACACCACTGATACCTGTAACTGACTTGTAGGAGCTACATCTGAATAGGGACAGTGTAGGCAGCCAGTAATTTACACTCACCTGGAAGGTGCTTCTACATGGTCCCATTGACATAATGGACCGTGGTGTATCCAGGAGCAAAGCCGGAAGCTAAGCAATCTCTGGAAGACAGAATTCTCTTCCATATTTAAAATGCTTCTTATTTATGTCTGCATGTGCACTACGTTCAACTGCAAATACATTCCTTTTAAAAATAATTAAAAACCAACCAACCAAACAACGCTGATGGTAGTTTGTATCAGAACTTTGAAATTCCTATGGCTTTTTAATGGTAAAGGCATGCTCTGCAACATCATTAAGCTGTCTAAAGTACACCTTCCTATTTTATTGTCAATTATTCCTTTCAGCTGCTTTCAAGACAAGTAAATGGTTTTAGTGATTTATTCCTAATGGCATTTATAAAACCTGCCCTGGTAATAAACCACAAAACAGTTACTAATGTCAGATAATGTTATTCCATATGAAAGGCTGATGAACTGATCAGAATATTTTCATAGTTTTCTTATGTTGAAGTATCAAAACCTACATTATCACTATTATTTTTATTTCATGGAATTATTTCTATAATATCCAGTGCTTTGTTTAGATGCATGTCAAATAACTAGAAATTACAGGTATTCTTTGATTTCTTGAATGAATAAGCATTTCAGATTAAATATATATATATACATAGATGTCACACTATTTTTCATATTAATCCTTTCCACTACTGAAACATGCTTTTCTTCTCCTCTTCTGACTGAGAAGTCTGAGCAGGGTTAGAATATAATTTTTCCTGGCATTATTCCTTTACATCCTACTGGGTAGATTTCAATAAAGCCATTTGTTATGATGCAGTTTACTTTACAAGAAATTTCATATTAGTTATATATCTTCGAGACCAACCAAAATAAGTGAAGTCTCATATGGATCTTATTAAATAAACTCAGTGATAAATAGTCTGTAATTCAATAAATATTCTGGCCTGTAGTAATTTTCTCTACAGATTCTCTCTGCCATGAGAAAATTATATTCAGAAACTGCTGAAATATGAGAGACATTTCAAAGAATCCTTAAAAATATATTCATCTATATTAAGGCATTAAGGCAAAAAATGAGCTCATAGCAACTGGCAAATCCACCATCCTCTAAAACAAACAATTACAGGAGTGTTGAGTATATACAAAAATCACATACCCTACAGCTAAGTAGGATATTAGATTTGCCTGGTTATAAGTAAGCCATCAACTGGATTACGGCTACACTATTTATGAGTTATGCTGTCTTTCAAGACAACTCACATTTCACTTAATACCATATGATGTATTCAGTTTAAATCAAGATATGGCAGAGAAAGATGCTGTCCCTAATAAGTGACTCAAGTATTTAATAGTTTTTAGTCTTCCTATTTTGAGTACGGGTAATGCAAAGGCAGTTCAGAACATCCTTCATTTTGTACAGCTAATATTTCTTTACCTACAATGTAAGAAAATTATACCATTTTAAATCTCTCAAGATGTCTTTTCAACTCTGTAAGTAGCCATGGGGAGGACTTGTTTTTAAAACAGGGATTACTATAGCTAATGTATGTGTTCATTCTTTGAAAAATTATTAGGAATGCCCTCATTTGTAGCACTCTTATTGGATCTCCATCTGTGCTTATGGTGTGCTGGCATCAGGGCTTCAAGCACAGTGCTCACCCTCCCATCTCAATAAGGATACAGAATAGAAAAGAGGGGTGTCAAAAACCATCAAGACGTTGCTTTAAGAGGAGACTCTATGGAAACAGACAGATGGGCTTGGAAAGGAGGTGGCAGAGAGATTATTTTGACAGAGATCTGTAGGACTGTGAGTGGAGAAGATGAATATGAAACTATTGTTTGCTGCTTTTCCTATCGGTGAGATTGAAGTATCCAGGGAAATGGTGGTGCAGCGTGCTTAAAAGAAACAAGAGGTACTCTTCAACACAGTGCATAACTGGCATGTGCAAATCAGTGGGACATTACAGAAGCTGAAAAATAAACAGGTTAAACTAGATTCACCAGATTCCCGGAGTTCAGGTCTCTCGGGTACTATGTACAGAAGCCCAGCTGCAATACCTGATCTAGGTGACTCCTTAGCCAGAGACACTCAGAAGCAAGAAAACTGTCCAAAGCACAGGTCATTTGAAATGTGGTGTGTTTGTTAAACTCCGGCCCCTAATGGACGAGTCAGACTTTTGGAGGGATCTGACCCAGCTCTTCAGTATTCTTATGTTACATCCTCAGCTGTCTGAAAAGCTTTACTCTGCAGCAGGTTCCCAGCACTGTCAATAGTCTGCCAATGCTGGGGCACCTAAATGCTAGGTATGCATCTCAGCTCCTTACACGTGCCATCAGTGCTTTCCATTGTAAAAATCTTCCCAGTTCTGCTTTAAGGACGTGGCTAGCATTAGTCCTTTGCAAACCATCTTTATGCTGGTTGTTTTAGTTATTGATGTCATGAATCCACTGAAATCCACTGCCTGTATGTGCCCAAGTGTCAACACTGTCCAGGTGGCCTGAAGCAAAACTCATAGTCATGCCAAATCAAATGCCAAAGATGCTTCGACAGAGGACTCTCTGAATGAAATTGAGATATTCAAGTGACCTGACAAGATTACCAAAACACTCCCAACTCTTTCTAGCACCCAGAAAAAAAGAGAACGAAAAAGAAAAAGAAGCAAACCTTTCCAGTTCTTTGTTCTCACTGGAGCCTGTTCCAGTTAATTTTGAATTCAAACTAGATAATACCCAGAAATCTTCCACTTTGTATCAAGGCTGAATCAAAAGCCATCCAGATTTTTTTTAATAACATTACAAATCTCATTCAAAGTTTTAAGCACCACGCGCCTATCAGCCATCTGCTAGTGTTGGATAGGATGGATAGGAAAAAAAATATTTTAGCATGAATTCAATTACTGGCTTTTTTTACCCAGGCAAAATAAAATCTCTTTATAATACTATGAAATACAGCCAGATGCAATGAGTAATGAGCAAGCTCTTGCACTTAAGGGACTGTGGTTCAATTCCATTATCTGCCAATCAGTATACTAATCAGAGAACAAAGCTCCTGGTAACAGGAAGGAAGGACACAAAAAAAAAAAAAAAAAAAAAAAAAAAAGGGGAGAAAAACAGCAACAAGAACAACAAAAACACAAGGAAGGATAAAAGCAATTGCCCTTTAAATTAAAGCTATGCAAAGCAAGAGTGCCAAGCTGGTAACAGCCCTAGAGCTGACAGCTTGCCTTAAAAGAAAAGGAGACTCCAAACGCTTCCTTTAAGGAATTATACATGATTACAAACACATCAAAAGCACAATCTGTCAGAAATGAGAGAACAAAGGTAATCAAAAATAGTCTGAGGAATGTATTTTCTAAAAGTAGCCATAAAATAAGCTTGCTGATAACCTATTCCAATATGTCTGGCAGGCAGCTAGTGCAGTACGTTAGTGACAGAAACATTTCCACAAAAGAATATAGGCAAGAAGAGGCCATACCTGAAATCAGTGCCAGTACATTGACTTTGGAGGAACACCACTGATCCTGACAGGGTCTCACTCAGCCCACTAATAGGCTCCCCAGGAATTCTGACTCTACTGATGAAGATGTATTCAATTTTTTTTTTTTAATTCAGTATTTCAAGTATTGTCTACAGAATATACATGTTCCAGTACTCACGCATGTATGTAAACCACCTGCCCTGTCAGCTACATGCACTGTACACAAAAAGCGCAGAAACATGAAGATGTATTAAATAAAAGCATCCACTCGTGCACATGTAGTGCATAAAGGAGATACAGCTCACACCTTTATATTCTGCCTGCAAAAATGACACTTGCGTACGTGTGCAGAGTTTTCCAATATTCTCCAATCTGTGCATCACAAGACATTTTCCAGAGAAGCAGCAAGTCCCTGTGTATTCACTTTAAATCTATCAACATAATGCTTTCTCCTTTCTGGCATGTTTGTTTGTTTGTTTGTTTGTGTGTTTTTCAGACCTTTATAAGTTGGGCACAGATCACAGAGGAGATGGAGACCTCAGACTGAACCCTGAGAATGTTTAACAATCTTTAAGATTCAGACAGTGAGTGTGACCACTCCTGTACTCACTAGTCAGACCAACAGCACTAATTTCCACCTTTCCCTTCAACAGAACTTAGGGGCACAGGCTCGCTAACCCATCCTCAGTTCTTTCTGCACGTCTTCCATTCAGGTCAGAAAGCCACTACCAATTTCATAAGATGGTAGTTAAAATATATTTTCTGTGACAAGAAAACTAAAAAGGAGACAAGGATATCCATAACTGAGAGATACTCCCTCTTGAAAGGCACTCCTAGTTCCTGGCAAAACAGCTATTGAGCACATCTTGTGACAAAATTTGTCTGTGTCACTTCTCTAATAAAAATACAGCAGTTGCACAGTTCATTTTACAGCACAATTGATAAATTGATTGGAATGCTTCCTGCAGAGAGAAGAGCACCAGACGCAACTTCTCCAAACTTTTCCAAGAGAAAGGGTAGCATCAGCAATATCTGCTTGAGGAGGGGATCAAATAAGTTTGCCAATAAAATCAAACAAGCTGAAGGAAAAATCCAGTGGCAGGCAAGATGCTCAAGAAAGTTTTTGCCAAGTCAATGTACACGTCAGAAACATAACTCAGCACTGCAGTCACAGTACTAAAATGGGTACCTTGCACCTATTGAGAATCTGCATCCAATTCCTGTCTCTGTGCTTAATTTGACTTTGTGACCTTGGCTAAGCTCCCTCAGAAACCTGTCTTCTCCATTGGTAGTGAGACACAGAACTTGGAGATTGCATATCTGCGTCTGACAATATCCTGCTTCCAAAACAGGGAAGAAGAAAGAGAAAATGTTTTCTGCCTGGAATATCTAACTGTAGCTTCTTTGTCACAAACTGTGCCCTTCCTAGCAGTGCTCAGCACAGAGCACACAGTGAGACTCTGATGCTGGTCATGGTCCACAGGCTACAATTTTAATACAAATAACGAATAAAAGCTATTCTCCAAAGTGTCCTTTTCTCTGGCTTCTATAAAACTTACAGAAGCTGCAGACAAACACTCAGTGTTCTCTAAGTATATCTATAGAATTACTTTGAAGTCAGAAATAATGGTTTATTATTTCAAAGCGGTGCAGCCTTCGACACTGGGAAAGCATTCCTCATATCCCCTCCCCCTTCCCCGAATGGCAATCACAGTCATATATCTAGTTTTGAATCTAATGTTATGTACACATAAAAAGTGCTACATTTATTCTAAGCCCACAAAAGGTTACTCAGAACGAATCTCAGGCTAAATATATTTGTATGTAGTGATAAAAACTTACTTTACATTAAAATCACTCCAACACTTTATGAATTCAAGTCTTCACCAATGTAAACAAAAGAAAGCCTTCTTATTATAAAAATGGAATTGGAAATAGAGCAATGATGGAATAAAGCTTTGAGATAAATTAAAGATGATAAAAGTCTCTCATTCTGGATGAAGAGAACAGGAAAAATAGTGAGACTGCGAGTCACTTCATGTTGCTACATTTTCTAAGAAAGTTTGTTAGTGAATTATCCTTTGAGAGTCACAGTCAAGCACACACACAAACACACACACACACACACAAGATGATATTAAAGAGGAAGGTGACGGGAGATTGCTTTTCAGGATTGCTGCTCTTGGTTTTTTCTCCATGATTCCTATTAAACAAAGGAGCCATGCAGTTCAGATCTCTTCCAACTCTGGAGAGTGCTGGCATTAGCCCAAAAAGCTCATCCAGCAAAGGCAGGCAGGCTGCTGCAAATGCTGGGCAGCAACCAGCTTGCTGCAGAAGGGACTGCAGGGATCTCAGTGGGCTGCCTTTCAGCCTTTCTCCCCCTCCCTCAGCACGTCCTGTAAGCCCTGAAATGCACTGGCTAGAAAATCACTCCAAATCACACAGAGGCAGTGCCTGAAGTATTGCCAAGAGTTGCCAGATGCAGCTTCAGGCTTCAGCCTTTCCTCAACTATCTTTGCCATGATGGGACCCCATCTTCGCTACCTCACAGGCCACAGCAATGTATCTCCACCTCCAGTCCTCTGATCCAGCCCTCAGACTCTCAGAGCCCTGCTGGATCTCCTCAGCTGCCCACCTGAGTCACCTAAGCAAATCCATCCCCCCACGCCTTCCCTCTTCCCCATCACTCATCTTTCAGCTCTGCTCCATTTCTCTTTATTTGTTTTGTTTGCTTTATTTCACACTGCCCTACCCAATCTCATGACCTGGGCTGGTAACCCCATCATCCCTGTGAAGAAAGGGCACAACAGCAAAGAGATTTACTACTCTATATTCCAAATGAAAGAACTATAGAGTGGCAGCTAGCGCAGTGGCTAATTCACTAATGCCCCTGTGGTTTTCCTTTTCCAGGTGAATGCCTAACCCGCAATTTGTCTAGCCAAGAGTTTGCTTGGTCTCAACCAATATTTAATTGTTTATAGAAAATGAAATTCCAACAAGAAATAATGAGTACTGTCTAAGTTCCCTCTGGAAACTGGGAACACAACAGCTTCAACTAAGATCTCTTAAACTACATGTACTGGTTCCAACCAATCACACCATTTTCTGACTGAAAAAATATGAGCAAACTGAAATGAACAAACCAATGGAACTAATGTTTCTGGAACAGAGACCTGTAGCTAAGCGGGACACACAAAGACTAGAGCTGTAATGTCTGTATAAGGGATATGTGAAGAACGGAGGAGAAAGAAAAAAGGAGACAAGAAAATGGGGAGGTGGGTCTTGAAGAAAGAAAGAAGACAAAAATGAATACAAAGAATAGAAAGAACAATGCAAAAGTGGGCGGATAAAGGAAGAAAGGAGAGGAGTGAGACAGAAAATCCATCTTGCCAGAAACAAACCTTTCTTATCAGTTAGAGGCAAATGGTACCTCTGCAAAATCCAATTTCAAATGTCAGGAGAGAAATGATAGGGAAAGAATGAATCACCTACATAAAGGTACAAGCTCCTTAATGTTTGAAAACCAGCAATGGGAGATGCAGAGAGGTCTGAAGGACATAGCAGTTTGAAATGGTCTAGCTTAAGGAATAGGAAATCATTCAATACGTGAGGTAAAACCCCACTATGGCAGTAAGAAGCTAAACCAGCCCTCAAGTCCATCCACACCTCTCCAGGTCACCCAGTTGCAGTGTAACCATCAATCGCGTTCAGAAATTTTTATAGGCAAGTGACAGATAAGTGACCTCAACCTAACACTAAATTAAGACATATACTTTGTCTCTAGTTAAAAAACAACAACAACAACAACAGCAACAATTATTTCTCCTGTCAGGTCAGTATTGATAGGTGCATCTACTTGGGAATGTGATATTCCTGGAGTATTTGAGTCGCCTTCTGACACTTGCTTAAACCTCCCGGTCCCCAACGATACTGGTGTTGTACACTTGCAGAGATGTTCCTGTAAACCCTACAAAGTTTCCTCTCAGTAGCACACTCCCTTCCTTCTGAGCTCCGTATCCCTTGTGTGGCCTCAGAAAGGGTTAAAACTCAGCTTCTAAACAAGAAGACATTCAAAAATTTTACTGACGTGCTTCCCTAAGGCTAGGATTCTCTGATGATGAAGGACCAACCATCTCAATATTATTTTTTATTGTCACTTCTTATGTACAATTGTTTGGAGCTCTATAGAGAGTATACCACTACCTGAAAAGGGTTAAATATTAATACAGGAGAGTGCAAGAGAGACAGTTTAACAACAGTCACTGAAATTCTGATGTATTTTTCCAAGGTAGGCCTGTTCTGATAATCCTTTACATTCAAAAGATAACAAAAGTCAGAAGCTATTAGTTAACAGAATAAGCAGCATACAGTAACTGTACACAGATGCATCAGATAATGAAGAGGACCTCAAAACACTACTTATTCCAATAACAGGGGACTTTCCTTTCAGGAAATAAATAAGATTGCAATTTCCATCTCATTTTTGAATCTAGATGAGGAGGAAGCAGCATGTGGAATGGAAATTGCCCTTTGCAGAAGCAATCTGCCTGTACATTATAAGACACCAGCTAACAGTTAGCTTGGACACAGCCTCTTGACTAGCGGTAAGGCCAAAAAACAATCATGTTGCAGAGACAAAGGTTTTATAAGTACTGAGTAGACATCAGAACTTTTAATAGCAACAGTGTTGCTTTTGCTTTCTTTTTCCTAAACCATTTTCTTTGAAAACATAGTGAAACAACAAAGGAATCCGCATGTGGCAAAAATCCATGTTACCACAGCATAGATCACTGAATGGCAGCAAACTGGCCGTCAGCCCTTCAGAATAAACACATGCACCATCTGCAGGAGGCTCATCTCTTCTGGCCTAATTTTTGGAAGATGCCTAAAAAAAGGGACAGCACAACTTGGAACAAATTCTCTTTGTCCTGTCTATGGTGTGGAATAAAAGATGGACAGCATTTTGCCTGTGGGGAAATTCTATGCTACAGCATCATATAAAAATTCTGGCAACTAGACAGACACAAGCAAGGCAATGCTACAAAGATGACAGTTGACTGTGCCCTTTGATCACAAGGCCATCATAAAACATAATTTCTCTTTGTTATTTAAAGAGTACACAAAACGCCACTCTCACAAGAGTTTTTCAAGATGGTGATGAAATAGCATTTGTTCCTTTCAAAGCTTCTTTTACAAGATAAGAGTACCTCATGCTGGGAAGGCTGCCACTGGAGGAGCGTGGCTTCCCAAAAGTATAGAACTCTCATTTCTGAAACCACAGACCTGTCATGTAACAGATTTGAAGAATCATGCCAGCTTTTTTTTTGTTGTTGTTTTGATATCTTTTTTTAGTTCACTTTGGTTTTAAGGAGCAGAGCTGCTGTATGTGTCCTACTTAATCCAACCTAGGATCTGAAAAATTATGCTCTTTGCTGAAAACCCAAGGCTCTGATTGTTGAGAATTGTGATGAATTGAGAAGATGCTTTTCTGCTAGGCTGTTTTCACTATCTTCATTATTTTCTATGGTTTTAACTTAGAAGAAAAAAATCCACTAAAACAAAACAAACTGATTTGAACTACCCAAAGATGTAAAATGTAAGAATGACTTTTAAAAAGCTGGCAGAAGCTCCTTGGATCATACTGGAATTATAAGAAAATTTAAGCTGTGTGTTGTCACTGATTTAGATGAATGTCTCCTACTCAAAATGACCATCCTGCCCTTAAACTGCTTGCAATAGCACTAAAGCTATTCAGTGGTACTGGATCAACTCATATCACTGAGGGTGCTCACTATTCACTACATATAAGCAGCAGCCATTCATAAAATAGTCAAAGTGCCCACATTTTAAATGAGATGGAAGGCAGCAGGTGCTCTCCAGAAACATAGTCCACATGATATATCTGCTACCCTATTTTTCAATCTTCAAAGTTTGCAAACAGGTGACAGAAACCAACAAAAATCAGATCAAAATCAGATCAAAATCAACAGATCACCAAAAAAGGGAGCGTGCCTGCTTTCCTGTTCGTCATGACACAACACACAGGTTATTTTCAAAGGTATCACTTTTATACTAACTAAAAAAACTCATTTACACTGCTTTTCGCCACTAGTAGTAACTTCATCTTCATCCTTCCCGCACATTCTTGAGATCTACAAGTTATAGCAATGCTGACAGCTTATTGAGAGAATCAGCTAACTGAGGAATGGATTACGCTTATTTCACAGCACTATTTTTAGATAGTTTCTCACTCGAAGATGAACTTACTAGGTGAGCCAAAGCAAGAGCTGGCCAAGAAAGAACAACATCTCTTCAGGAGGATGCAAAAACAGAGCCCATGCACTTACCTTCTAATAAGGATCCTTCCTACAATGTCAAATACAACAGATGCTGCAGAAGATGCCAAATCTATGCTGATGAAAAGAGGCAAATTTCATTTTGACCTAACTCTCACAGGAAGAGACGTCACTCCCAAGTGTCAAGGGGAGCTTATGGGGGGACAATACCATTTAAGGTTTGAAAAGCTTGAGGGTTCCCAGTCCTCTGAACTGAAAGCAACTCCTACTGTTTGCTGAGGTGCTATAGATTTAATAACAAAGCAATGCTCAGCTACTACCACCAAATTTTGCCTTAGTCTGGGGGGGTGTCACAATGTAACAAGTTCTCCAGGTTCTTATTTGATGACATACCCCACCACAGCTGGGGGAACAACTCTTAGAACAGACAAATACATTAAAGTTTTCACTAGCAAAAAACATGTAGTAAAAAAAGAACAAAGAAGAGATTTACCACTTTGCTCTTTACAGGACTGATGCTGCTTATAGCTCATCCCTGAAATGCTATTTCTCTAAGGTTGCCTTGGTCCTCTTAAGAAGCCAAGGGAACTTGGTCCAGGAACTACTGTTGCTGTTTGCCAATAACAATGACCATTTTCTAGCATGACTGCAGTTCTGCAGTAGCAGGTTTCCAAATCTCCCAGTTAGGGAGTTGCTAAACAATACTATAATCCCCAGAGAGTGCCAGCACAACTGGTATTTGAACACTTTGAACCAGAATGTTTCTCTTTATCAGAGCTTCAACTTCCTAAAGCTTGGCAATCAGCGATTGATGAGAGCATTTTGCCTCTGGGTAATACAGTTTATAGAAAAGATGGCTGCTTTGTAATCCCAACTACTTCCATGAATTTGGGCACTAGCATTTCATTTTATCCCTATCTGTCAGAGCACAACTCTGTAATTATACTTCAGGCTTCTGAAAAGTTGTCTTCTCCTGCTTGTTGACTGATCACTGCAGTAACTGGCTCTCTAGTAACTTTAAAGTCTCCCCCTGTCATAGCAAATATGAAAATACCACCTCAGTGGTTCAATCTTCTGAGTCAGTCTAAAGCACAACTGTAAAGAAAGATACCCTTAAGCTTGGTATTTGTTCAACCTTCCAAGAGGAACCAAAGCAACACTGTTTTACATTAAGGATCCAGGGAAAAAACAAAAACATATTTCTTTTAGGATGTCTGTAGCTTTTCTTGTTTTCATCATAATGCTAGCTCAAATCATTCTAGATGCCACAAGCACCAGTTCCGAGCACAAGGAATTCCTGGGAATCAGTTCAGAAGCTGTAATGGAAGGACAAAATGACCAAGATGAATTTAGTTCCTAAATAAACTATTTGTCCTATGCACTTTCAATGGAGAGTGGAGACGCAAGCATTTCATCCAGTCCTAGGCTGTGATGAACAGCCTTCTGGAAGAGCTTTTTTTTCCTTTTTATTTTTTTTCTCTCCTTGAGACCAGAGGATTAGACAAAATAAATGCCTCAGACAGTTAACCTTATATTACATGGATCTTGACCTTTCTATTCAGATGGCTTTTCAAGCCAACACTCAGCTTGGCCAAGCCATGGCATTCCTGAGAAGATGGAGGCAAAGGTGAGAACTGTGAACCAGAGCTGCAGTCGTTCATTATGTGCTTAACGAGGCCCTAGGTATTTCCAGAAACATACTTCGCAGGCACATGAAGCCTATTAAAAGCAAGATAATTAACACACCCAAGTTTCAGGAGACAAATTTTTTAATCCTTGATAAAACCAATCTGCTTTTGAAACACTAAATACCTTTGTAGATCTGCTCAACAGCTTAGATATTGGCAAATGCACTTTTCTGACAAGATACGTGCTAACATAGCATCTAATTCATTGCCAAATCCTGAGCAGTCTATGGATCTCTCTGAAGCACTGGGAATTGCTAGCAGTGTTGCTGGTGTACTTTTATAGCAATGGATTTTCAAAAAGGCTCTTTTTTAAGTAGTTTCATTTCTAGAGGTATACATCAGCTGTATGTTAGCTATGATTGCTCTTCAATCATTTTGCTTCGTCTGTTCTATAGGGATAACAGTTTTTACCCTCTGCTGTTTTAGTCTTCAGTTTTAAGAAGCTTGCTTTCAAGGAGCAAAATTGCAAATGTTCTCATTCATACATTTGGAGTGATATAGGCGGGTTTCGGATGACAGGAAGAACTTCAAACAGAATAAGCATCCTGCTAATAACATTTTACAGATAGCATTCAATGTGAATGTCAGGGGCACTGAATGTCAGGGAGCAAAAATACAATTGACTCATCTTTACAGGGAGAGAAGGGAGCATAACGATACGAGATCCAAATCTGAGCCACTTGGAGTAAAGCAGGGGTTGTTCAGAAAATGTCAAATATTGTTCCTAGGATATATTAAACACAGGGACTTTTTCTACTTATGGCAGGTCAGGGTTTTCAGGGAGAAGGATTCATTCTGGATTCCTTAAATTGGGAGTTTCCTTCCTTCTGGTTTATGTTGAATCTGAAACACTTCAAAGCTTTTGAAAAACTGGGAACAGGAAAGACTTGTGAGGAAGAACAATTTCATAGCTTAACACATTTTCACTACAATTTGTGTTTGAAGGGAAAAAAAAGAAGGCAGTAAAATACCACTGTTAGAAAACTGCTGACCAATTTCATGAAGAAGGTGTCTGGGGAAAAATCATCAAATGTTTACATCCTCTGTAGAGATTAGAATCTTAAAAGAAACAATATTGAAACAGGTCTTGGGTAGCAAGAGTCTAGATTTATATAAAATTGTTTCTGTAGGATAAAGTACTGGCAAGATTTCTTACGTGGCTCTCAGTGACGCGACAAAGAGGAGTTAAGAGTTAGGTTACATTAATAAGGGTTTATATCTAACTTGCTGACATCTGAGATAAAGCATTCAACTGTTCACAAATCTGTGCAAGCTATTAGTTATAGAAAGAGAGAAAAGCCTTTTTATCTTAAGAAAAAAAAAGTCTGGATTTAAAAAGTCACCAACATCTGTGCATAAAGCCCAAACCTCCAAATAAGAGAGAAAGAGCTTATGGTTTTCTGAAAAATACACTTTTTTGGGGGAGGGTTGTTTTTTTAAAGACTTCCAAAGCTTCCATCACTTTGCTTTTTGAAACACAGTATTTCAACAGGAAATCTCCTTCCAGCTGAATGATCAAAGAGAAGCACTGTTTTACAGGTAAAGTCCGCATTACCAAAACAGTAAGGTAAGAGTGAAAAATCAAAGGGTATGAACACAAGTAATGGGGAGGAACTACTTTTTAATTCTCAGAAGCAAGTAATGAGGAAGAAATCTTCAGTGAAATTGCGAAAACTGACCCTAAAACCAAATTCCAGGGGATACATCTTGATAGCGACATAAGGCACCTACTCATCTTTTTATCTAGCTTTGTCCCAAATGAGCACATGTTAAGGTAAGTAATTTTGCCCACACTGCAAACAATGCTATAATAAAACTAGTGGGCTACACCTCTGAAACCATTAAGAACTGGAGCAAGTACCCCAGTAAAACAGAGGATGTTACATCATGTGGCACATGCAGCATTATGGAAAAAGACTTTAAGCAGCACTCTGGAGAGAACAATCCTGCACTGGAGGGGAGATGGACGAGGTGGTCTGTAAATCCGTCTGTAACTTCTGTAATTAAGCAGAACACGTTGCTCATTCTTATGATTCAAACATAATCCTGCTGTTGTCTTGGCTGTACAGGATTTGTAGACTCTAACTGTTTTAATGACAATGCACCAAAGAAAGCTTTTTCTTTGCTTTCACAAGCAAATACAGAGGCCACATCAGGAGGGAAAGAATCCAGTGGCGTGTGAGGGATTTGGGCCTTATAATTATCTTTCCAATTCTAGCGTATTCCTTTTTTTGAATTTTACTTAAACAGCTTTAAAGTTGGAGCCAGGAGGAGGGCGGAACTTGTAGGAAGAAAACACATTCATTTTCTATTGCAAAGAGATGCAGAAACTTGTATGATACAATGCAGATTGAACTCCATCATGAACTCCAATATATACATATATACATATACAGCTCTGCAAGTTTATTCTGAAGTAGATGCATGAAAGAGAACAGCAACAGCCTACCTTCTGTTAACAAATAGTTACTATCCTTTGCTGGCAGATATTCACATTAGCAAAGGAAAACTGAGCCCTGTACAGGGACGTACCATCACATTAATGGTTCTTCTGAACTCACTATATTCGGTTTTTCCAGACGAGTTCTGTCCTTTCCCTACTCTTCCCAACTTTCAAGGTGGAGGTTTGTTGGTTTGAGGCATTTTGCCTGGTTCCATAAAACCCATAGCCACGGGACTCCCAAAGCAGCAATTTCCAGAAGTCTGCCCAGCTCCAAAACCTGCTGCCTCCTCTAAAGGTTTTTAATGATAACCATTGACTTCCAACTATTACCAGTGACTGTGAGTCACTGGATGAAGGGTGTGAGAGGGTCTATCTCACTTGTGCAAAAGCACAAGAAACACCAGAAATATGTGTGATGCTGAAAGGCAGTTACTAACCACTCATTTGCTTTGAGACATGCCTTAATTTCTGCAAATCACCTGTCTCAGTACATACACTCACTGTACAGGTGATAAAACAGTCACAGGAAACATTCAAGTGCTATATACTGTGAATTCCACCCATAGGATAATTTACCTTTAACAGCATCAGTAACCTGTGATCACAATCTCCACTTCTCTTTATGCTTTTCTATACTATATAAGTACTTTTCTATATAAGCATCAAAATATGGACTTCAAATTAAATTTTTTATTTCTACCTACACCGCAAAGATGGCTTGTTTTTTTTTTTTTTTTTTCTAAATGGTAGCCAAGAATTCTTTTTAACACCTCTGGCCCATTTTAATGATCCTGGCAGTGTTAGCCGGTCACAGTGTAAAAAATTAAACAGTTGCAGGCCCCATGAAACTCGATTGCAGGGACCACAAATTCTTCATCCTTGTTGGCTTATAAGATAGAGGGAAAATGGAGTTTTGTTTCTAAAATGCATCAATAAAAAGTGAAAGATCAGACATCTATGAGAACAGAGCACTCCCCCCTGGCCACTGCCAAGGAGCTTGCTCAATGTGGTGCAGTTGTTCAGCAGCTGTACAAATACCGTAAATGAAATGTATGGCCTTGTCTTCTCCTTTGAGAGTTGGGTTGTTCTGATCAATAAGCTATCACAGATGCACAGAAAATTTTTCTCCTGAGGCCATATCACAAAGTGATAGGCTCTTTTAAGATCTTATCCTAGACTGCCCATGAGTCCATATGAATGCAAACTGAAAGCAAAAAAAAAATAATGAGACCACTAGAAATGCCTTAGACACTTAGTGATTCTTCTACTTGAAAGATAAATACAATGATTTCCTGTTCAGTACTTACACTTACTACAGAGCTTTCAGCTTTAGGTACTCAGCTTGAGAAGGTTGCAGGAAATAGTGAAGAGGAGGCAAACCTATGGTATGATGTGCTTCCGTGGTGCTGGCTCTGAAATCAGCAGACTGAGGCAGAAATTTGTTCTACACCAGCTGGGAGTTTCCCTTAGAGAGTCACTGCCCAACTGCCTTACAGCGGGCAAGGCTTTTTCTCCACTTCCACTGCAAGCCAATACACAGCAGTACTCACACTGCCTGCAAAGACTGCTGAAATTAAAGGATGGTCTCTCTTATTTTATCATAGAATCATTAAGGCTGGAAAAGACCTCAAAGACTATCATGTCCAACCACCAACCCATTGCCACCATGCCCACTGTGTCATGTCCGTCGGAGCCACATTTCCACATTTCTTGAACACCTCCAGGGACAGTGACTGCATCACCTCCCTGAGCAGTCTGTGCCAACGCATCACCTCTCCTTCTGAGAAGAAATTTTTCCTAACATCCAACATGAACCTCCCTTGCCACAATTTGAGGCCATTTCCTCTCATCCTATCACCTTAACCTGAGAAGAGGCTGACTCCCACCTCGCCACAACCTCCATTCAGGCAGTTGTAGAGAGCTGTAAGGTCTCCCCTGAGTCTCCTCTTCTCCAGACTGAAAAACCCCAGTTCCCTCAGCCGCTCCCCATAAGACTTGTGCTGCAGAGCCCTCACAGCTCTGTTGCACTTCTCTGGACACACTCCAGGGTCTCAGTACTTGAGGTGGGGCCTCACCAGCGCTGAGTACAAACAGCCAGGAGACTTCAAAAAAGCACACAATGTTGAGGAAGCACCCATCTCAAGCCAAATAGTGGTAAGTACTAAAGAGGTCCTATGTTTTTCTTCCAATTCATAGGCAAAAATATCGAATTCAATACTTCAGTTTTAAGATGACTGAGGACTAAAAATTTAAGAACCTTATCTGAATATTCCTCAGTGCTGTATAAGTTGCATGGTCCTCATGCAAGGCCAATGCATTAACTCGTGTACTCCCTCCTCTTTTGCTCTCCTGAAGAAATTAAGGCAATTTATGTGCTGAGCCTCCAACTACTGCAGACTAAACTTGATTTACATTCTCTTGTACCAGTTTCTGATTCAGGGTCCCTGCAGCCACACAAGACACCATTTCACCCAGAGGTTTTCCTATGGAAGCATCACAGAAAGTTATGAAGCACAGATTACTGCTGGGTTCCCAATTAGTATCACTTTCTTATCCAATTTAGAAAAGCTGCTTTTCCCTTCAGTACCCCATTTCCTCCTCTCACCTTGCTACCATTTAAAAACAGAGACTAAACTCCTCACACTCACAATACATTTTTTGATACAGCATGTAACATGTCAGATCTCAGCTGGCTTTTTTTCCTTCTGTTATGCAGCACTCAGAGTTTGGCTGATTGACTGTAGAAAACCACAAGCTATTTCCGCATCACCTAAAGAGATCCTAAATCCCATGCAAATCAGGGACAGATATATTTGTTTATCTGCACAAGCAAGGACTTTGAATTCAAAGGAAGTGACAGTAATTCAGATAATACACAACCACTGTGAAAAAATTATGTGCTGAGTTGCTGCCATTACTCTTTTACTAATCTGCAATATCCAGAAACTGCGAGTTTAATGAGCTTCATAATTATTTTGTTCTCAAAAATCCTTACTTTTTGGTAATGACATTATCTCAAATGGTAATTTCTACACCATGCCCCTAGTCGATCATGTCAATTCTCTGAAAGATGTACCTAAAGTAAAATGCTAAAGTCAAGAGAGAGAAGGAGAGGTTGATTTATCTCAAGGGCTTTTGCACCTTAAATAGTCAGTAAAATATTAAACATCCCTATCAGTAACAGGTAGACCGTATTATAAGCTTCCTCATAACTGGAGTTTTTAGGAACCAATGACATCTTCCTAAAAAGGTGTCAAGAATTTCATTTAGCCTTTTTTATAGTGGGACCATCAATCTATCTTAATGTCTATAGGACAGAAAATAATTGCCTTTTCTTTTTGGTGATGGCATTTCATTATTTGCAGTAGGATAAATAACTAGAGTACAAAGCAAAACCAGATGAAAATGTTCCTGTATTTTTTTTCCAGGGTTTCTCTTCTTCTTTCTGTTTAATTTCATGATGAAAAAAATTATAATTAAATTAAGATTGACTCTGATTTAAATGCGCATCTTAAAGTGAAAGCAGAAAAATGATTTTCGTTTTCAAAGTTGTTATATCCCAATTGATCTTCCACACATTGGCATTATTATCTGATTGTGAAGATATATGCATTTATCAAAAGCTAGAGCCATCTGTCTCAATTCTATGTAATTTCATTACATATTCATCATTTATCTAGTCTGAGTATGTGACATGGGACCCTACTGACTAGCAATTCTATACTTATTATCACTTCACACTGCATTTGGATGGACATGAGGCTGTCGACTTCCATTAATCTACTTTTGATGTAAAAATCATCATCTTGGGATAAGCCTCAGAGCTTCTGAATAATCAGGCAGCAATGCTATGTAAATATAAGGGCACCAGCTTCTTTCGTAAGAAAGCCTGCAGCATCTATTCCTGCTTGTTGCTCACCATTGGCAGATAGATGCCACTCTGCAGATACATCTGGCAACGAAGGATAAATGTTGGCATGTCTGCACACCTGTGCATGCAAGCTCAAGCCATCCAAAGGGTATTGTTAGAGTGGCAAGTGTGACTGAATGCTGAAATAAGCATAGGTTAATGTATGCAAGCAGGAGTTTTCTAACTCATGAAAAGAGTCAGTTGATGGAAGGTTATAATTAGAGTGTGGCAGCTTTAACATCCAAAGGCATATAGCCTAAATCCATTACGCTAACTCAAAACTGTCAGTTTGTTTCAAAATGGACTTTGGAGAAGTTGTTGCCTGTACACAATATTCAGCTTGATAGCTGACCAGCTATCTTCCTCATCCCTCCAGCCACACCACACTGACATCCCTTCTATTGTAAGGGTGCTTCAAAGAGCAGAGGCTCTTGCAGGAGGCAGGCTCATAGCCAGATTTCTCCCAGGGCACAAACCACTGGCACCAGTCGACTGCCTGGACTCTGAGTGCTTCTCATGCTCGTGAATTATCAACTATATTGAGATAAAAATGATGTGGATAACAAAAGATGGATCATAATTCATGTGGAAGTGAATTCCCATTTTGAAAAGGAGACAAAGTGATGCTAACCACTGCAAAGACAATTATTTGTATAATCCAAATGGATTGACTTTGACTGTATCCGATTCCAGTTTGCAAACTCTTTGTGAGTGCACTAGTGAGCAAGCTACCAGGCAAGAATATGTACATAAATCTATTAATACTGCAGAATACTTAAATCAAATTCAGTTTTGCGAACATGAATATTCACACAGGAAATCTCATTTTAAGAACTAGGCTCATCCTATCTGGAAACACAAAGATAGGCTATGATTTGTCTATCAAAAAGATATATATCAAAACATGTCTCATACCGCACATTATGCACACTTGAAATTTATGAAGCCTTTGCAGGGGTAGTAAGAGACAGGATTTTTTTTTTCCAAATGGCTAGCTACTGGCTCTACTACTTTTCAGAAATTGCTTTTCATTGCTGTTTTCCCACCAATTAAATGGGGATGAGAGCATTCACCTTCATTTGCAGAACACTCTGATGTCTACAGACAAAAAGTTGCTATCATAAATCAACACTGGTAACAATCTGCTTACTTACACAGGTGACAGTGACTAATTAACTCACAAGCAGGAAAAGAAGAGCTGTAGTTGACAAATGCACCTTGTCACTAACCACAAGCCTGACTGAACAGTTCAGTCCACTGAGTCGGAGCCCAAACTCACAGGGCAGATGCTGAACCTAGTGGCCAGATGCCCTTGGTGGCAGAGCTCTATGCTCCTGGTGCAAGGATTTGCACAGGAAAAAAACAGTTCATACATTTGCAAACAGTAAATTCACATTCTACTTTACTGGGATTCACCTTTTCTTTAATTTTGGGTGTTTCTTTCTGAAGTCAGAAGCTGGATCTTGAGGGTCCCTTCCAACTCAGGACGTTCCGTGAACCTCTGATCCTCATGAAGATAAGCCTGGTGCTGTGTGCTCCTTATTTTATTTTTTTCCCATTAATTAATTTAATTAATTTTTTTTTCTTTTTTCTATCAAGGAGGTGCAACTTACTCTTATATGAGAAGCCAAAGCCAGGAAAATCTGTGATGCAGAAAACAGTGATGAATGGATGTACAAAACTGCTTGCTCCCACAGTGTGGAAAACAAAATCCCATCAGTCTTACTGCAGCCATGTGGGAAGGCTGAATGGTCTTCTGGGAGCATTAGGTCAGCAGCAAAAGCAAAATGCCGTCATCACCCATGCTGGGTGGATGCCAAGACTAGAGTTCAAGCCTCAAAAAGAAGCCTGCCTGACCATGTTCATTCATGCGCAAGTGAGTACAGGCATACAGCCAGACTGGATGTACACCACCAGCTACAAGGATGTACAGCTACAAGTGTTTGATCCTAGAGCTCAGCCATAGAAGACAGTGCTACAGGGTAAAAGCAATCCCAGTCCTCAAAGCAAATGGCTGTTCTTGTGAGAGCAATGCAGGGCCATGTACAGCCTTTGAGACAGCTTTGAGCCTGCCAGCATGCGTGCACAGAGTGGAGGGGCTCAGGACTTTCTAGATCTGCAGCAGTGCTGACAACAGACCCCAGCTTTGCAT
The DNA here is from genome assembly GCA_016647715.1 of Pavo muticus. Classification (NCBI taxonomy): domain Eukaryota; kingdom Metazoa; phylum Chordata; class Aves; order Galliformes; family Phasianidae; genus Pavo; species Pavo muticus. The sequence continues at coordinate 239,911 of JACDJE010000062.1, forward strand.
TCAGCTCTGGCACCAGAGCAGACAATGCTTGCTTGAGGCTCTCAGCACTACATCAGTCTGCAGCGTACAAATGCTGTAAATCACTCAGATGCCTTTAAAACTGTTACCCACACTCTCTTTAAAACCAACTTCCTGACCAACGAAAGCCATGAAACACTCCATTACATTGCAAATTAACTGTAAAGTTGTTTTCGAGTACTGCTTTGTATAACTAAATTCCTCTTGCTTTCCTTCTATATAGGAAAATTGTCCTTTTTTGTTGTTGTTGTTTTTTTTTCTACTTTACAGAGTTCCACTGAACAGTCCTATGTTGACAATGATCTTCCTCACCTCAGCTATTTAGCTATATTTTCAGGGCTGACCAATCATCCTATGGTTATTTAAAAGTAGCTTCCCCGACTTTACAAACTACTTCACAATTCTGACAGTAATAAGGCATATTCTAACAGTTGAAATAATTAAATCAAAGATCTGTTTACTTCAGTTCCAATTTTGCCTACCCATACTTGTGAACACAGTCCTTCTAAAATATTATTCCTTTACCTAAGTCACGGATTCTGGCAATAAATCCCCCTGTTACTAAAATATTAAGAGACACGTTGGTAAAAATTGGGAAGGGAATGTACACTGAGCACCACCAGAAAGCAGGTCATTTGTAACTGTAACTGCTAGCTCTCATCTTTAATTACAATGCAAGGATTTCTTTTACCTCTTTGCCAAGAGTTCCTGTTAGCTCTGATAATTATAGTGAATACTTGCTAAAAATTAAGCCACCTACAGAAATCTGTCCCCAAAATAAGTGCTGGAAGCAAATTTTAACATCTTCCTGTCATTTCATAGGTATCTGTATTGTCACTAGATTTATGTTCTAATGCTACATTATTACCTATTACCATAGTTGTTAAAACCTTACTTTTCATGCTAATGAAAATGATGAAAGACAGGGGTTTTGACATAAATACTGTAATAAGAGCCATATTAACATGATAGAAGATTGCTCCTCTGTGACAGACTATGAAATCCTGTGCAAGAGTTACAGAAGGATCATTTACATGTCTGCACATCTCTCTCTCTCCCTAAAGGGAAGCAAAGGATACACGCACAATATTGGAGAGGATGAGAACCATAAGTAAGGTCACAAACAGGCAGTCATACTAAAAGGAAATGCATCCCAAGACATACTTTTCTTAAGTGCCTATAAGCAAAAAAATGTCCATTACAGGACCTAAGGTCAGACTACTAAAATCTCTTCTGAAGTATCTAATTACATAGCTCTAGGCAAGACTTCCAAAACGCAGAACAAAAGCAGTGCCACCAGCAACGTGGGATTTGTGCTCCCCAGCCACATTCTGTTTCACATTTGTGGCACTTCTCTTTCATCAGTTTTGACACTGCCATCGTACAACCTCAATTCTTCCCACAGCTCTTCTGGCAACCTTCAATGGTTGCAAACGTGCTCTACTTCTAAGACACATACACTAGCACTCCCTAGAAAGAGACACCCGTGTGACAGACATGATGAGAAAGGCACCGTGTAATAGAGACACAACACTCATCCACCATCTCTCTTTTGGGGTACTGCATTCAGACAGAACATACAGAAATATGATCACCTCCTACACTGCTGACTTATTTTGCTGATCACACTCCCAACAGCTCTACACCAGTTGTGACCCCACTGATTTCAACCTAACCAATGACTTGGATTAGAAGATTATAGTTTCACTCCAACTCACGCTGCCACCTAGTTTGCAAATATGACAGTATCTGTGCTGCTGCATGACAGAGGTTGAACATTGACTACTCTAATATGAGAAACCGAAACAAAACAAATCCAATCCACAAAGTCATAGGAATAAATCCCAGCTTGTTTCTATTTGCTTTTCAATAGTAAAACACTACTTACAGCAATGCCTTGATTTTTTTTTTTGTTTTTTTTTTTTAAGAATTACTCTCCAAGAGAAAATTTTGATCACATACGTAATTCATTATTTAAATTCTCATTTACTGATAACTTGTGGACAGAGAATGTTTTCCCCATTTTGAACAATGTAAATGTGGTACCTGATGGAGGGGCTCTCTGGAGGTTACTCGTCTTTTCAGTTCTTTGTAGTCTTTCTATCCCCTCTTGCTTTATTTTGACTATCTTTCTGCATTTATGCTAGTAATATAGTAATACTGCACCCTTTCCTATATCTCTGTACACTATTAATGGTGTCTGAGCTGAAACCAGGCATAGGGAGAGTGCAGTGCACTACCAGCTCAAGTTATAGCAAGTAATTGCATATGTTTTGATTTATTGGCTAAACACAGTCCTGTGAACCGCAAAAAATACAAAGCTTTGCTTTCCATTTTGATAAAGGAATTTGAGAAGAGGTTTCAAGATTGCCAAAAAAAAATCATCATTTACTGGGGGTCTATTTGCAACTCCATTTTCAGTTGACATAAATACATTACCTGGGAATTTTCAAATGGAGTGTATTGAGTTGCAATCAGACATTCAACTCAAAAATGTGACTATGTCTCTTTACTTTTATAAGTCCTCACTTACCAGAGAAAAACATCTCTCACTTCACAGTCACATCTTATTCATGTCATCGCTTTTTGGCAGTACGTACATTCATGAACAACTATTTTCAAGGATGAAGTACCAGAGAAGTAAAATGTCATCAAAAATCTCTCACTAACAATTGCAGCCACTGCCATCCAACCAGACTGATGCATTAGTTTCACAAAAACAGGGCCAATCATCCCACTAGTTCTGTGTTTTTGCTGTGCTTTTTTTTTGTTTGTTTTGTTTTGTTCTGATAAAAAACATGGAAGATTCAAATAAGTTTTGTTACTTATATACACGAACTATATTATATATTTTATGAGGGCTGCTCCGAAAGTAATGCCTGCTATTTTATTATACTGGCCCACAGTTTCAGAGGCAGCTGTTGGTATGGCAGTAGAGGTTGAACCTTCCCACCAATATACCATTATACATTATTGCTCTCTGACAGATGGCAGCAGAGGGGCAGTCTGATAAACTGGCATCTGATGTGGAAGTACTTATGAAGCAAAGGTATGTCAATGAATTCCTCTGTGAAGAAGAAATGGCACCCACTGACATTCATTGATGCTTTCTAAACATGGATGGAGACCAACCTGTGAATGTAAGCACAGTGAGGCAGTGGGTGGTACATTTCAGCAGTGGTAACAGCAACAGTGGGTCTGGTGCAGATTTGTACAAGCACAGCTTACAGGCTCTTGTTCATTGCTAGTAAAAATACATAGCTAATGGTAATGATTGTGTTGAAAAATAGCATTTTGTAGCTGAGATTTTTCTCTATCAAATAGCGTAATTGTGCTCTTTGCATCAGTTGTAATTTCCATGGAAATAAATAGGAGGCATTACTTTTGGAGTGATCTTGAGTATGTGCCCAAGGTGATTCCTCTTTACTCAGTGTAGCTCAGGCAAGCCAAAAGGTTGGACGCTCATACCTAAACCAGAACAACATCACACAGAATTCCCAAATATTCATTGCTTTTGCACGTTATGATCAGCTGAAGTTCAGGCTTTGCTGGCTTTGGTGACTTTCATTAAACATGTTTGTATTTTAAGCTTTCCTCTGCCAGCTGCAAGGTCAGAAATTTTAACCTTTCTGAAAAGAAACAAAGTCAAAACACTTGGAAATTATCTAGTATCTTCTGAACTTCAAGCAAAGTCTCTAAAGGCTGTCAGTGAAGTTTTGTAATGCAATGCTGTATTCTTCTATTGCTCTGAGGGCAAATGCTGAGCCCCAATACCGTCAGAAAGTGAGGCTTTTTCCAGTATGGCTTATTAGCATTATACATGTAAAATCAACAGACAGAAAAGCTCAGAACTAAGAGTCTGCTCTTCGCTCAAGGCATATAGCAAGCGTGCAGCAAAACAGAAATGGAAACTGCACTATGAATATATAGTTCTGTTTGTTCAAGGTCCCACAGAGCACTGTAATCCATTGGTCAGCCACTCATAGTACAGTGCTGAGCCAACTTGGCCATGAGCCAGGCAAAAATAGTCACATTGCCTGTGTTAAGTGTATTTACGCTGTGCTTGTACAACACCTTTGTTGCTAGTCTTTTCTTGGGTACAGAAAATAGTGCCTTTCATGGCACGTGTTTGCCTTCGTGATGGGATGCTGCAAAGTCAGAAAGCTTTGATAAATCTGGGAAGCAAGGATCTCAGCATCACTGCAGGGCTCATTTGGGACTCACGACTTGTGCACTGGGGAACTGAGCATTGACAATGATTTATTTGTCAGCGCACTATACTGACAGAAGAATCAGCCAGAGAGCAAGTCAAAAATAAAAGGGCAGAGGGAAAATATTTGGGTTTGAAATTGTTCTGAAAATTTCTGATTAAAAAATCAATTACAAAACAAAAAAAATGTTGTGTAGTGTCTAAGGCTACGTATACTAGGCTGCAGCAAGGAGCAAAGTCATTTATCTTCAAGGCAGTGATCACAGACAAAAAAAGGAGAGTCATTTTTTTCTCCACTCAAAAATCCTAGGCAAATTGAGTTGTTAATTTGATTTTTCCACTTTCCCTTCAATTATTGGTCAAATAGCTTTGTGATAACAATTTTCAAACGACTTCCCAGACTCCCTTCTCAGAAAAGCTGTCATGAGTATAAGATTACATCTAACAGCTCAAAATAATTTAAAAAACAGCAGAGAGGAAGGACACTGCATGTGGAAAGAGAAAAAACATGGAATCAGCAGACTAAGGTTCAACTCCTCTGTCTCAAACAATTAGCAAAGCACCTTCTTAGTTTTTAACCAGAGAGCCAACAATCTTTTTCTGGGTAGGTACTGTCTGCTTGCTCTTTCAGACATAGACCTGAATCTTCCTATCTTTCTGCTCATGTAAGGATAGGGCAGAGTGGTCACTAGCACCCTTCATAGAGGCGGCAATAAGAAAACAGCTTGTGATATTGGGAGAAGGCATTCAGGTAATGCAACTGGTTGATAACTTCATTCCCAAATGTCTTTTCCATGTTCTCAGCCTTTGCTACTGAACCCAGCACGTTGAAGGGATGGTTCTGCTATGACTGATGCTGTGCATCCTTGCTGGATCTCAACCCTTATTGGCTCTGTGCTTCAGATCTGTAGCTGCTTAGAAGAACACGGATAGGAACAAAAACAGTGGGCCGTTCCAGCTGCACATCATCCCCAGAATGTTCATCCTGCCCATCCACTGACTCTGCCCGTGTTCCCCCAGAAACTTGCTTTCAGGCACACTTAGCCTACCCTTAGCTATCCCTCCTCTTCCTCCCTGATATATGCCCTGCTGTTGGGCCTATATGTTGCAATCACAGTGGCATTTTCTAGGTACTTAAGAATAAATATTCCCAGTTCCAAGACAAAGTACACCTGCACTCACAGCACATTTGGAAAGACCTGGAATGTTAAAGCCTTTCTTTCTGCAAGTGGATCACCAATGCCACATGTTTTTTAAGTCAAAAAGTGGTAACATAAACACTACGGAGGAAGCTCCATTAAAACAAGAGAACTTGTATGCCCATTGTCATCTTTCTGTTTTGTATTGTTGTTTGTTTTTTTTTTAATATCAAGAAAAATGCTGCCTCTCCAGTAATATTTCATGTGCTTTTTTTTTCAGATGGAATTTTCTCCTTTTTTCAAGCAAAATATAAAACCAATGCAATTTGACTTTTCAAAAACTAGCAATAGTTACTAGAAGCATGAAACTATCTAACTTAAAGGAAGAAAAAAATTGTCTTCAGTATTTTTGAAAGACATATATTTTGTAAATTAATAGAACATTTACTCTTGTACTAACAAGAAGGAGGGAATTTCTCATTATCAGACCTTCTCAAACTACAAATCCAAACACCAATAGATGTGGCTCAATGCTTATCCTTTCCAAGCACAGGAACTAAAGGCAGAAATGATCTACACAAGCATCTGAAAGGAGGAATTGTCTTGAAAAATGATTGCATAAAATCAGCACCTTCTTATTCAACAGACTAGCTTGCTGTGTTTAGTCAGGCACATCTGCTCATTTTCTTATGAAAAATGGGCTTTTCACAAGCATCCTCTGACAACTATAGGCACAGATCCCCAGGACTGAACTTGAGTCTATTCTTTCTTGGAATGACATGAATCCATTGAATTTTCTATCAACTCCTGTGCTGCCAGCTCTAACAATTCCAAAATTACAAGTTAGACTGTAGAATTAGGAGACTGGCTTCAAAAAACAAAAGATTTTAATGAAGATGGGAAAAGAAAGAAGGACGAGTCCTTTGTCTGACTGTTTGTGGGGATTTTTTTGTTTGTTTGTTTGTTTGTTTTAAATCTGTGCTCAAGGTAAGGTGATTTCCAGGTACCTCTTTTGGTGCTACCGACTTTGTTGACTGAATTCAGAGAAACACAATCAAGGGAAAAACCAACTAAAAAAAAAAAAAAAAAAAAAAGATAAATTTGCAAGAGGTGGGTGCTCAGGGTAGTGTGGACTCAATGAGGCTCTGATCTGCTCACTCTGAAAGCTATATGCAAACATGACATCAAGCAAGTCACCATTCAAAGTACAGTCACCTCTCAAAGCTTTGTAAGCAAGCCTGCTCCTGTGGATGTAGACTGTGAAAATCAATTTATGAATTACCAAACTTCTTATGTAGAAGACATGGTCTAGTATTTCTCATATGCAAAGTTTTCCAGCACTGACACTCCAGAGACAATTGGGTCCAAGCTCAGCCCTTCACTAAAATGCAACACCTACAACAACAGTCTAGGCCATATGCCCTGTAGACCACAGAGAATAACAGAATCACAGAATCTTTAAGTTTGGAAAAGAACACAAAGATTATCTAGTCCAACCATCAACCCATCACCACCATGCCCACTAAAACCATGCCGCTAAAGAAGAAACAACATCTCCCTGCAAATTGCCTGTCAAAGATCCCTTGAATACTTCCTTCCTGTTGTGAGCAGCTTGTCCAAGGAGAGAAAGCAAAGTGGGATGGCTCTAAACCTCTTTGCTTTATAAAGACAATTTATGCTGAAATCCACTGAAATGAACACTGCCAGGAGCTTCTCTTTTAAAGCGGGTGTTTCTGTGCATATAAATACCATAAACCAAACACTTTTTAGTGTGAAAAACTGTTTATATAAATGGTAAAATTACTGTGTTTATATCCTGGTCATGCCAGAAAAATGTATTTAATTAAAATAGTTACAGAAAATTTTTACACCATACAATGTGCTGCATATCAGACAGAAGTGAGAGCCTTCTCTTTTTTCATGTTTGTGAACTTCAGCATGGAAGCTAAAAAGAAAGTGATTTGGAAATACGTGATGTTGATGGGACTCTGCTCTTTCTAGATCTTTATCTTGTGCTACCATAAGCCAGCTGGGAGACTACAGAAATAGCCTTCAAGAGATTCCTTCAGTGGGCTTGTGTTTAGCATGTGGGACATACAGCTTTTGTGTCACATATCTTTTTTTTTTCTTTCTTTAAATAGCAAACTGTTTGTAACACACATAAAAGCACAAGGGATGCAAAACTTTGAAGAGGAGAATGGGATAGCCTATGCTCAATGGATCGATGAGTAATCAGGAATATCAGTCACTCTCCTACAATACTCAAGACACCAAAGGAGCTTTCACATGATACTGCAGCATTTTAACTAAGATAAGCATAGCTAATTGCACACTTATTTACATTATATAGTACCTAAAATTCGCAGTAGTCAGACAGTGTTCAGTGCTGACACTACACAAATACAGGGCATGAACATACTACAGTCAGATTACCAGGGCCTCAAAACAAAAAAATGGACAAGACCCAAGAAGAGTCAAGCTTTTAGGTGAACTTTGCACCAAAGCAACTTACAGCCAAACTTACAGACACCAGACTAAAGCAGATAGTGTAGATGTGATCCTCACTTTCTAATAATAACAATAATAATGAGAGCATCATGGCGACGCGCCTCACAATCTTGTTTCCAGTGAATTGAGTGGACATAAACAGAAACAGGCTTCACAAAAAGTCAGAATACTAAAATCTGTTAAATTATTCGCTCTATCAAACAAGATGATGTCCCTGAAAAAATTCTGTGAGAACAGTACTTTGGTTTGTAAAACCTTCTTGTTGTAGGGTCAGGAGGAATTCTCCATCTTAACATACAATTAAACTTAATGGGAAATGTTAAATTAAGAAATGGAAGAAAATTCCCTCAAGGCTACAAGAACTCTGATTACAGCATTGCAGTAAGCCTAAACAAGGCTTAACATACTGTAGGATACACAGGGCCAAAGCTTCTGGTCTATTTTTGAAATGTTACAGAATATTGGTAATTAGAAATAGGAAGTGTTAAGTACACTGATGCCAGGTTCACAGGGGAAATCACATCAAGTGATAATTAAAGGGCTTCTGTTACTGTGGTGCAACACCCACAGTTTTAGGAAGAGACCAAACTACTTCATTAACATCTGGAATTAGATCTGGGGAGCCTGAACCAGGCTTGCAATTAGTAGCAACAAAATAGATCCAAGTGGAGACTCTGATTGTTTCTAAACACAGAAGTCCATCCCTTGCTAACAAGAGGGTTATATTTAAGCTTTAACAATCACCTGCAATTTCTGGTGTAACCTGCACAGACCATTTGTACATTAGAGGTAAAAATGCCCAGTAACCAAAGGGAAGGTTGTTGTAAGTTATTTGTAAAGCAGTATAAGATACATTCCCTACAAATGTAATCTAACTTCATCTTCACCATGTAACGTGCTCATATCACTTGCATGCCACCAATTGTTGGATTTACTCCATGAATACAGAAAGCTGAGCCACCCATTTTACTGAGAGAGTCAATCATGGCAGCTGATGACCCGCACTCAGATTTTCAAGAAAAAGTCATCACCAGCACTGCTGAAGTTTCAGAAAACATTTGGATGGAAGGACAGGGAGAGGGTGAGAAAAAACACCTCTTTAATGACACTGAAGTATTTCATAAATTCCCATCAATTTTGCTAAATATCTTAAGGTTCACTAACATTTTAAATGCTCCTAGGCTTCTTTCAAATGTACTTTTGACCACCACCAGGTCAACCCCTGCACCTCTGCAAACCAGAAACATACCTCAAATCTAAATAAAACATGTACCGATATAAATATATTCACCACTAATGACCAGAGATTTGTATCATACTGGAAGACTACAGAAACTAGTTTTCTACAAACTAGAAAAGTATAGCCAAGCAAAGCCGCAGTTGTGAATCCCATGGTCTTATAAGGGCAATGATTCATCTCTCCTTTCACCAAAATTCTGCTTTCTCTGTCATTTCAGAAGCACTCATAAATCATCCCAACATCAAACAAAGCCTCTGCTGTACTAACTGCAAAGATAATAAAGAGAAGAGGATTTTAACAAGACACTCAATTATGCTACACTATACAATTCCTGAAGGGCTTCTTTTGATTTTTTAAATTTTTTTTTTTTTTTTTTTTTTTTACTCATCTTGCCCCTTTAATTTGTTTGGGCCCTTTTGTGGTGGTGGTGATGGGTTTGTTTTTGTGGTTTTTTTTTTTCCTTTCACTACTTCTCCTAAACAACCAGTTAGGAGAGCATTAAAATACTGGAAACTACCTTTTTCACTACAATAGCATACTTATCCCACTTCCTCAGCATACAACAGCTTGCATGAAGGCACCTAAAAAGCCTTCAAAATGAGTTCCTGGTGGAAGGAGAAATCAGCACTAGTCATGTGGAATACCTACAGCAGAAGACAAAATGTTTTTTAAAGAAGTATTTCTAACAATCTAGTGCTTTCTTATTGTTCCTGTACTCCTTTTACCACCTCCTTTATTTATTTCTTGCTTACTTATTTCTTTTCTGAAGTTCAGTACGTAAATAAAGGATATTAAAGCATTAAGGAGACTTTTAGGTTTCAGAAACACTTCATTATAAAAAACAGTAGATTGTGTTTTGTAGAGGGTAAAGATATCAGTCATCTTTAAACAAGTTTTAAAGGATCATACCAGGTTAAATTCTTACACTGGAGATTGATGAGAATGTAGAAGAAGCAGGTACAATTTTTTTTGTAACAATAGTAAGAGTGAAAACGAGATTTAAGCCCTGCCTCCAGCAAGAAGATCCTAAAGTAGCATAATTTGCTGCAGAATTATAGTTGGAGCACAAGCTGTGCTACTCAGAACAGTTTTGTTTTTTTTTTTTTTAGTTTTTAAATAACATAATAATTATTTGTTTCTTCATCCTGATAGAGATTGTATTCTTCAAGCTTTTGCTCTCATCCTATGCCACACTCAAACCCAAGGGTAAGTACGAATGTCCCTTGAACCTGGGACAACAGAGTACCAAAAGCCTGCTGATTGTGATCCTACTCTAGTACTTGTGTGACAAACTCAGTCATCTAGATAAATTCTCTTCTAATTATGAAGCAGACATCAGCAATCTTAAGACTGGCATCTAAAGATCCTTTTGCTTTAGTGAGATGTCAACAAAATTCATTGCACAAGCTGTTTTTGTCAAATCCTGACTTTTTAAAGCCAAACTCCTTTAAAACAGTTCAGCTTGGGCTCCAGAGTTCTGCAGATGCTGGCACACATTAGAGCTCCTCTCCACGGTCATTTCTATGGCACAGTCAGATCACCCAGAGCATGGCATCATGGCACACAGAGCAGAACCCACATATTGAAAGGGGTCCCCAAGCACAAACCTCATTTCACTTTCAGCAGTCTTGTCTTTGAAAAATGTACTTCACCATTACAATTTGCTACTTGCAACACACAGCCAACAAGAATAAGAGTAACCCCCCCCTTCTGACAAGATGCAAACTGACAGGGAGATGAGAATTATTCACAAGCTGAGGTCAGGCTTTCATGTACCCCCTGGTCTTGGTGCCTACACGCACTAGCTAAACCTTAGGATTTAGCCAACGCCTGAGGAAGTACTAAATTATTTGAGGGGGAACAGTAAAAGACTGTAATAAGGAACTGCTATAATGGTTCTGGACACCTTCACAGCAATGCACTGTCTGGAAAATCATGACCCAACTTCAGCTTTTAAGGCATTTTGTATCATCTCTCCTGCATTAGTGTGCTTTGTATCATCTCTTCTGCATTAATGTGCTTAAAGCGTACTTATTGTTCCTACTACAAATAAAGGAGGAGAAATATTGCTGCTTCTGTCACACATTCTGAAACCTGTATATCATGGTATAGTCCAAACACGTCCCTCATTAAAATGCTCTTTTTATTACTTTTAGTAAGGATCAGATTTACATACGTGCGTCTTGACTGATAGCAGCACAACTTCCAAAGACTTCTGAAAACACAGGAGAAAAAAAAGCAGCATCTTTGTGAGAAGAGGTCTGAGTGTCTCGCCTGTTAAAACCTTCTAAAATATTAACTTTATTTGACAGTGTATTTTCAGTCCGTACAGCTTTAAGCTTAACTGTCTGTCAGAAAATTATATAAATCTGATTGTCCCTGTCAGAGTCCGATATGCTTTAGCTCTCAGACTTCCCCAGGAATGATGTTACTTATCCTTTAGAGACTGAAGCAGGGATCTGCCAGTACAACCAGCATTTCATTATGAGCCTGAAGCAGTTAGTACTGGTTGTGCAGAAGGAGCAGTAATAGCTGTCCCCAGAGAACAGGAAAAGCAGACCCATGACTGCTCTTCCCAGTACCATGTAAGGCAGGGCTGAGAAATTGCAGGAAGTTCCAATTTGGCCAAACAGCTGCCACTGCCACAAGACTACATATTTAAATGGAGAAAATGCCTGAAAAGGGATCAGTTGGACCAACATGCATTCCCACAGCCGTTGTGATGCAAACCATGGCTTTTCCCACAGTCAGGCATGGGGAAGACTTCCATTTGTTGGCTAATCCCTCAGATTTTCTCACAAGCAAAACCAGTTTGACAGAATATTTCTATTTCCAGGTAAAGTCAAGGTGTTATTGAGCTTGTACACCATCTTGAGAGTGCATTTCCTCCCTTCAGACAGTGGGTCCCTTCATATCCTCCCCATTTTCTCCCCAAGTTCACCTATTTGGCCCAGCATGGTCCAGTTAACCCTCCCATCTCTATTTCTAAACTGAATATTTGCATATCTTCTCCAGACGGTTTGGAGGATTTCTGGGCTCTCCAGCAGGAAAAGCCCCGTTCATTGGTAAAAAGGATTCAGTAGAGAGACAAGCAAGGCAAGAACTAGAGACTGATCTGTGGGAATTTTTCCATTTGTTTCACCAAAACAAACAACAATTGTTTACATGCACATTTAAAAAAATGTCTTTTTCCCCCAGTGCAATCTTAGTTAGGTCACATTGCACATACACATTTTGACAGCCTTTAATTAAAGAACCATATGTTACATTTCTACAGGTTCTCAAAATATTAGCTTATACAGGCCCCACAAATTGAAAAGTCTTGGTAGAAAGATGATCAAGGGACCTAAGCAAGCAGAATGGATTAGACTGAACCTCAGTCTTTTTGAGTGATGGATCTGTTTGGGTGGTTTTGAGATTTGCCTTGTCAAAGGGACCAGCAGAAATGAGAAGCATCTTTTAAACAAACCAGTAGGTAATAAGAATTGCAGCACTAAGAACCATTCTACAAAAGTTTCTTCCTAGGAATAAAAATAATGTTCATTTTTATCACATGCTGTGTTTTTCTAGCATAGTTTTCCATCTTTGAGTAATGACTTGGGTATAAAATAAAACTGCTAATTTGCTATGCTCAAGTTTTCACTCTCACAACTGCTGCGCTTTAAGCTGTGTCTGCTGAAACCTGTATTATGCATATGCCTCAGAAGTACTGCAAGATATTACTGTATTGCTTCCTAGAGCTTGAAAGTGCTCAAAAATGGTTAAGGTCTCCTGCTGACAAGGCATACTGCATGAATTTTCCACATGCTGGCAGAGCAGCTGCTAAAACCAATTAGGTCATTATTCAATTTCTTAATTTTTGTTTAAGATGAGAGAAAAATGCAAATCTTAAAATCTTCCCATATGATTACAATAAAGCCAGTTCTTTTAATTTATAAACCCCATGAATTTATTAGTGGAATGACACCTATCAGTAAGACCTTTACATTCAAATGAGCATCAGCAACATTAAGATTGCATGTAGTTGAGAGAATGTGCTGGGCGTTTCACCTCAGGAATACCTATTTTGAACAGTTTCTTGGACTCATTTTAGGCTGCATTTAATCCTGTAATTCCTAGTGTATTCTAGAATATATACAGTGAAACCTTGATTGCTATCTGCATCTCATTTCTCCACCTTAATTTAGGTCTAAAAATAATACTTTCAGAGCCATAACAGCTCTCAAATATTTCCCCATTAGCAAAAGGCTAATTCCTGAGCTCATTCCAGGGGCAATTAAGCTGGAAAAGCAATTAAGGTTTCAGAAATCCCTGACAGTGGGAAAGGTTCAACCTAATATCCACAATCACATTAAAACAAAACATATTTTAGGGTTATTAGGAAAATATGGCCTCAGACTGTGGCCAAGAGCTCACAAGAGCTGGGTTATTAATAGCCTTGCTGTGTGAAGCATGTTTCCACAGCAGGTGTCACATAGGTCCTGCAAAGCAAACTGCCAGCTCAGTGCTGAATTAGTCCATGCCACAAGAGCTAAAGAAATTTTTTGCTAGAGAGCAGTGCTCTAAATGGGCTGTGTGCCAACCAGACCTTTCATTTAGCTAGAGATCTGCTGTCTTTCCAAGAGCTCCTATCCTTTTGCAGTGCTATTCAAGAGAGTTTCACTGCTTCAAAAGGCCTTGCTAAGCCAGTGGGTTTTCCACTGGCTCTACTGGCAAAACCTTTTGGTCCCTGGTCCCCAGTCCCACCACTGTCACCAGCTAAGCTTTACCACATGCACTCTGGGTTATGCCAGTTCCTCCCACTAACATGCTCTTCCTCCCCAATGAAGTGCAAGTGCGATGGAGGAAAAGAGGGCCTGAAAAGAAGAGCATAACTGAAATGGGTGATTTTATTAGAAAAGCCCCATTTCAGCAGGACCATGCAGGTACTTAGAAGTGGAAAGCAGAAATATGAGGTGTAGTAGGAAAGCCTTAGAGCATCGCTCACACAAAAGGAATAGTGTTATTCAGCAACTTCAGATGCCTACACACAGAAACCGAGCTTCAACCTGGTGTAAACTTCTCCAGTCTGCTTGAAGTTTGGAGGCTGGATTCAGCTAACACCCCTCACACTGAAATATAGAATGGCTTGGGTTGAAAAGGACCTCAAAGATCATCTAGTTTCAACCCCCCTGCCGTGTGTAGGGTCGCCAACCACTAGACCAGGCTGCCCAGAGCCACATCCACCTGGCCTTGAATTCCTACAGGGATGGGGCATCCACAATCTCCTTGGGCAACCTGTTCCAGTGTGTCACCACCCTCTGTGTGAAAAACTTCCTCCAAATATCTAACCTAAACCTCCTCTGTTTTAGTTTAAAACCATTCCCCCTTGTCCTATCACTATCAACCCACGTTAACAGTCATTCCCCCTCCTGTTTAAATGCTCCCCTTTAATCTTGCAGTCAGTGTGAATTCACAAGGTAGTTTGAGATTACCATGTGAATAAATGAGAATGCCAGCATTTCCAATTAGCAGCCATATGTGGAAAACAGGTAAATATGTCCCAGTCCTGGCTCCTTGTCCTTCTGCAGTAGGTATCTACCAGTCTCTGGAATTGTATATGCAGACATCAACAAATCAAACGCAGCTGGACAGCACTATTGGATTTCAGCTGGAAGTGGTAGCACAGCCTGTAGTGGCACTTACGATATGGTACTCTTCATAGTGAATGCCTGACACTTAACAAATTCACATAGAGAAAATGTCTCCAGATCCCAACTGCTCAGTTGTTCAGAGAGAGAAAAAAAAAAAAAAAAAGCCAAGTGTGTATGTTGGAGAAGACTAATGCAAGAAGCAAAAATGAAATCAAATAAAACCTGTTGTTGGTGTCAGTACTTACTCATGGTTCTCTTTGACCAGAACCTAGCCTGAGCCTGCCAGCACTTTCCTTGTGTATCACTGTCACAATTTTTACGTTACTGATGCCGTGAACTGCTTAAGTCATACGGGCTCCAATCAAGACTGCCCCAAAGCCCCTTCAGAACTAGCTAATTATCACATGAAAATAATCATCACTAGCAACATGCATCAGATCACGTCATAGCACGTTTCAAAGAAAGATGCCACCTGTGAACCCATGCCAGATGATGGCAGCTGAACCTCCAATACAACTTTAACTCCCCTATCCCCAGACATAAATCTCTTTGTACCCTGTACCGTAGGACTTCTTCTGCACCATTCATTAAAAAAGCCAAGAGAAAGAAGAAAAAAAGCTCATAACTTAGTTGGTAGAATATAGCAAATCACTTGCAGTTTAGATCTTCCTCTTCTGTATTTTTAAATCAGGAAACTTTGCTCCTGGCACCGTTCCCTATAGATTTAAAACATGCAAAGAAATGTGTACATGCCCTCACCTAGTCCTACTCTCAACTAAACTGCAAATTTCCATTCCTAAAAGCCCCAGTTACACATTCAGCAGGAGGCAAGTCTCTGCTCTCTTCAAGTGAATGAAGATGTTGGGACACCTCCTGGATATGCACGGACAACTGAGAAATACAGATCATGTTGTCATTTCTTGATCAAGTCAAGTTCCATAGAAATGACCTGAATGAAGATACCAGCCTGCTTGGTAAGGATAATAAAGTTGATGAATAACGATACATCTTCTGTGATAGCAATTTCATTCACTGAACAGATTTGACAGTACAGTGAGGTTATTATGCATTATTTTTAGTACCAGAAATCAATGGCACTATTGTCCTTTTCAGTTCAATTTGATTTAGATGAAGCTCGGTGTGCAGAGAGAATAATGAGGAGCACTGCCTCACATTAAATGGAAACAGAAATCATGTTCTTAGCAGGGTGTGTTTTATGATAATGCAATTGTTCTGTGAGCAGCTTCTTATTTCAATATTTTGTATGTTTAAATAAAGTGTGTGCTCAAGACATATGGGAGTCTTTTAGGAAATACATCTCTCTAGCAGCAAAATGTAAAATTCTTCTGTGTGGAGAGCTGATGTCAAAATGGTTTTCAAGAGTGGATGGACAGAAGGGACAGCAACCTACCTTAGGAACAACACATGGTTTGGGCATCTGCCCAGGCTTGAGTTCAAGCTCCTTCTTCTAATTATAGCTTGAACCCAGGGCTTTCATCAGCTAGACAAGTCCCCCCATCTATTCCAGTGCCTGTTATTCTTGGTGAAGAACGTGCTAAAGCTCTAGTTTTTATCTTACTGCACAATGGACTTCTTCATATATGCTTTTAAATATCACACATTTTTGCAAGGCAGAAAATCTACTTTCTCCTAATCAAGGAAACCAGCAGGAGAAATTTTCCTTACAGAGTTCTGTCAGAGGACTCTGACAAAAATAAATACAAGTTACCTCCCCTTGTCTTCTGAACAAAAAGAAATGCAGCCACCTTATACTGCAATTCTGGGTGACAAATCCCTCAAATCATACCTTGCCTTTTCCAAGTGCTAGAACTGCTAGTGCCTGTCTTCTATACAAGCAGGACGACCTTTCCATCCTTCCAAACTGCATAGAAATTGGCTCTGCATGAAAAACAAAGCTGAGCAGCATGAAGTAAGCTGAATTTAATAATAATAATAAAGTAGAAGAACTTCCTAGTGCTGATTACATTGATATGGCTCTGGTTTAATTAAATATGTTTATAAAATTAATTAAACAAAAAAAGCCTCAACTCTCCTGATTTGCATTTCTTTAGGTCTGCAACTGAATTTCCCAGCTTCTCCACTCAAGTATTTAAAGACCCAAGGGAGCATACCCGAGGACATGCAGAAGAGTAACAGCAGTACTTTTGGCAGAAGCCAGGTATGTACACACTTTTGCAAGATACCACACCACTTAAGCAGGTTGCTTCAATGTCATACATCAAATCAGTTTCTCCAGGCAACCCAGAGCTCCATTTAAGTAGCAGAAGGGAGGTGCAGCCCATGAGCTCTGCCATGGAAAGTATGCCAGAGCTGTCATGGAAAAGAAGTGTAAGCATCGACCTGCTGAAGAGTTACAATTAGACTGGCCCCTTGCACTCAAGGCTCACCTAGAAGCCATTTGATGTGAGCTACAGCACTCTGTGTCCTACAGATGCAGACAATAAAGGCACCATGTGCCGGTAGATGGCACTCTGTTAATGACCTACACAGACTGCTCTGTGGAGGAGGCAGAATTCTGTCAGCAGAAGATGCCCAGCTCTGTTTCTAGACTCTATACAGCTCAGTTCCTCTCTGTACTGCCTTAGGCTGTACAGGTTGATGCACAACAGGGCTGCATACTCTTCCTGCTTGCAACCCATTCAGAGGCACAAGAGGGAGGCTCAGAGCCCTCTTTACCAGCTTCACATCTTCATCTGCAGCACAGCAACGATGCAGGACCATTCTGCATTGAGGACACAGAAGGTTGGGCCTGAGGCATAAGCTGTACAGTTACTTTTCAAGGCAGAAGGTTGCAACTTGCAGTATGACCCTGTCCTAAACATGAGAAAGGTCAGAAGAAACTTCTTACTAAGCAAAACAGAGTGCCACAAGTTTTGAATTACACACGGTGGTCAGCCAAATTCAGTGCAGCCTGAAGACCCCTACCTCTCCTTGGCAGAAACCAGTGCCCTACGCATCAGAGGTGGAGTATCTTGTCAAGGCTTTTTCTCACCATAACAATGCACTGGCACAAACTGCATGAAGCTTCCAGTCCTGTCACACAGATTCGGGGAGAAACAAGTAACTGATTCTTTTGAAAACAGGACACAAAGCTCAAGTTTTTCAGTAAAAGAAAAGGAAGAGCTTTGCAGCACTCATCCTCTTCAACACAATCAGTTCTACGAAGACTTTTCTCAGACATTCAGCACACTGTTGAAGGGCAACTTCACAGCACTTATAAGTCACTGAGACTCTAGATTTGCAGCATTATTATCTACTTGCTGGCATCATCCTAATTAACACTATTTCCTCCAAAGAGGCAGCCTTAAGTATGGGCACCACTGGATGCCTTCCAACAAAAAGAAGATCTCTGAAAGCAGCACACCTGCAGGTCTGAATAGCAGACAGCTCACTTGTTTCCTTGTAACACACTTCTCCATTTGGTTATGAAGAAGAAAATGATCCTCCCTCACTTTGATCCCTCTTCACTAAACTATCATGCTTTAACTGACTTTCATATTAAGTACGTAGGGCAGAAGAAAAAGAAAAAAAAATAGAAGAAGGTTCTTGGAAAATAGGACATAAGTGCCTCTAGCAGCATTAGTATAAACTAGCCATAAAGGAGCCAGAGAAGTAAAAACCCCCACACGCGAGTGGCCAGCTTCATTTTCCTGTCCCATCCAAAATGAGGTTTTCAATAGCAGATTGAAAGCTAGCATCTCATCCACTACTATAGTTGATTTTCCCTTTAAAGGAGAACTATACACAAACAGCCTGGGGCACATAGAACAGACATTCCTGGTTTGTCTTAAGAAGAGGCAATTTATTGATCTCTCAGTTTGGAAAGAGCAGCCTCCAGCCAGAATGTTCTTTTCTCCACCACAGTTTGAAAACACACACACTTCTGGTTGCAGTAGAGCTTTCAAGTAATGAGGTTTCAGATTGTATTACCAATCAAAAGCAGTTAAACAGTCTATCTAATATAGCAGGAAAAAAACATAAGCATTCAAATGACATTTAACAAAAAACTAGCCCACTTGGAGTTACTCAAATTCTGCTAAAGCTTTAATAGAACTTGGGATTTTTCACTCCAATCAGTGAAAGGCTACAAACAATGCTGTTAAGAGCAGGAATGAAAAACTTCTTCCATTAGACAGCAGGCACCTATTTGAGTTTTCCACTCCTGTGCATACACGATTTATGTTTGGAATGATGGATTCAAAACCTGGACTGGAGTGGGGCTGCTGTATACAAACTCTGTTTTGGATAAATAACTTCAAATACTAAGTACTGGCAAAGGCTCTCCCACCTTCTGTCTGCTTTGTATGTATGTTTAAAATATCTTCTGATAAAGCACAGATTAGACCACACATTGATCGTGTGTCAACAGCAAAATGCTATTGATAACATGCAAATGTAAATGTCTAAGACACAGAAAAAGAAAACCAAAACCCCTCATCCTTCTGCCCTGCTCCACACCAATTTTAGCCCTGTATATACTGTTAGGTACCATACTGCAAGAAAGCTAGTCATCAGTATCAATTATCTAGAAGATGCGAAGAAAACTATCAAGCATTGAAAACTCACCTGGAAAATATGAACAACAAGGCACTTTGAGACCACCTCTTCAGGTATTTTTGTACAAAAGCCTGAAAGATATTCTAGCACATCCATTTCCTAGAGTATGAGCATTTGAAGTGATTATCCAGAAATTAAATATTTTTACATATCAATACATGAGCTAATTGAAAAAAAAAAACAAACAAACAAACATGGGCAGCTCAAGAGGTTTGAAACAAGAATACAAATGTTTCAGTCTGGTTTACAGAAAAAGATAAATATCAATGGAACACAACTACAAATCCCTGCAGTGGACCATATTACCATTTGAAATACTGAGAGCTAGCAAATACAAAGAAAACTGCTTCTAAGTGTTCAAACTAGAGTTCTGTACTTCAGTACCCATTTCTAGGTAAGTTACTACTTTCACCTCTATACCTGCATTTCCCTGTTTTTGAGGTACATATTATAGAAGAGAGTCTGCAAACTCAACAAGGGAACACAAAATCCAGGTGTTTTTCACAACTGCCTTTACAGTGCTGCAAGATGAAATACTGTACTCATAATCACAAAGCAGAAGTTGTTAGTCGAACTTCAAATTCTGAAGCAAATTCAACTGCATTTCCTCTAAGATCTGTTTTTCACCTCTTACTTTGCTAACTGAACTTTGAGAGTCTACTTGTAAGAACAACAATATCTCTCATCTCACATATGTTTGAAATGGTTTATATATGCATAATTGTGAAGCAGCTGCATGGCTCTGCATATATATTCGTGAGTCTGTGTATTCAATTACATGGTTTTTCATAGCTTCATAAGGCTCCTCCCCAAAATTATTTGGGCTGTATCTCTATGCTAGATACAACTGAATTAAGTACCAGAAAATGGGAGCAATCTCTGGGCAGCATCTGAGTAATTAACTGCATATATATGCAAAGCAGACAGTTGTCTACTGACAAAAGGCACCTTGTCAGTCAAGCTGAAAGCATCCAGTTTTGGGGATAACCTTAGCCCAATGTACCTTTTGTCCTCTCAAAAGCATCATCTTCTGTCTCCAAGTGCCAAGTAGCATTCTCTTTCCCTTCCTTCCTCCTACCTCCCCAGTATCACCAAGCTGAGAGGAGCTCTCCCACCACCCACAGCTGGCCCATCTGCCATGCTATGGCAGCAGCATCTTAGCTTAGTCAAGCAGTTTCAAACAGAAGGAATTTGGGTGTCCATTCAGTGTCCTCCACAAGTTCTCCTCTGGGACTTGTTGGATCCTATCTGTAAGTTGCCTGTAAGAGCACATTGAACTAGGTCTTGATTTCTGAACCCTTGTAAATTATTCATTGAAATGGTTCTGTTCCTTGTTTTCACTGGCTCTAGGAAAGGCCCTGCACGTGTACAAAGCATCCCATGGGAGCACTTCTGAAGGTGCTCAGTTTATGAAATTGTTTTCAGGAACAGCTTATTTTCCGTGTCCTCCTATACAGTTTCTGGTACAGAGATGTTTCTTCTCTTAGTAGGTCAGGCCAAGTGATCTGGGTATTAGGCTGATCTCAGAAGCTACTGACTTGCAATCTACTTTACTAAAGGTTATTTGCACCCACTGAATACGATGTACGTGCTGCAAAATTTGATAGATGAAAAATGAATTTTCTTGAAGAGGATGAGCAAGCAAAGAGGCACTTAAATTAGCACATCACTAAGCTAATACACTACAATTTTACTAAGCTAATTAAAGATGTGATGATCAAATTAAGGTCATGGTTAAGATCAAATCAATAAATTAAGAAGTTCAAGTGATGAAACTGACCGTATGTCAGGGTGAAAAACAAACAACAATATTTAAAGTAAAAATAAGATCTTTTGTTCAAACCTTATTTTGGAAGAGGGCAAGAAACGCAATTTACTCCTGTCTGAGCCCTCAGCTCAACTTCTGGCAGTAAGTGCACTGACTCAGTTAAGGAAAAGCACAGATGAATGCTTATGTCCTACAGCATGACTTGAATGTTCAGAATGATCTGATGTCCTTTGCCATGCATATTTAAGCAAGCATGCACTACATTTAAGAGTATGTTAGGGAGACATTTTTGCATCCTCTCAATCCCTGACCTGATTCCACCTGGCCTTTGTGGGTGACAAGGGGCAGTACTGTAGAGCTATGTGCTTGCAAACAGATACCCTTGCTTCCATTTTGTTGCACTAAACTCAACCAGACAATTGTAGAAGACATCAGCAATGACCACAGTCCACCTCCTTACTGTAGGATTAAATCAACATCAGTTCTCTCTCCTTCAACAACCAAGTTGTCCTGTCCAGCCAGCTGGCCTAGCAAACATTTGTCCTCACATGTCTACATTTCAATGTGGGTAATAACAAGTAGAAGCTTTCTGTAATTCCCCCCTCTTTCTAGGAGCACTGTAACCTTCCTACCTGATCTTTCCTCTTTCCTAAGAGATCAAAACAGCTTTGGGGATACAGTCAACGTTCATTTTACCCCCTTCTTATCCATGGGATACCCTACCCACTCTTTCTAATTAAAATGAGCAAGGTTTCCTTTCCTCGGGTAAAGAAGTACCTTTTAATTAACCTGGTCACTGTATTCCATACTTCGCTAGTAAAACAGTAATGATTTGACCATTAGAAAAAAAAAATACAGTTTCCTCTACTTACACAACTCATTGGCTTATTTCACTGTTAAATATCTCCTACCCTGGATATTACAGATATAGCCTATATTTTGTATCCTTTATGTTTATTGATGTAGACTGACTGACACAATGTAGCATCGACAATACAGTTGCATCTGATTTTACCAAGACACAGTCCCTCCGTAAGGAGCCACCTCAAAGGGAACAACCTAAGCCACTGTCTCCTAAGCATTCTGCAACAAGCTAAAGTCCTCCAACCAGACAATAAGCTGTAACTGTTCAGCTTAAGTCAGCTGCTTTATATTGCTTTGTCACTTTTCCTTTTAATTTCGCTGTTATCGTAACCCAATAACAAACAATCTCAAGTCATATACAGAGGGATTTTTGGGCAGCACTGCTTTTCAACCCAGGAAAAATCTATCACTAATGAGGTCACAGAACACTGTTCCCTCCTGCGAGCTAACACCAGGTGCCCGTCTCAGAAACACATACCTTGCTCAGGTATTGTTTGAGGGCCTTTTAGGAGCACAGTAACAGTGGGATTCCTGAGGCCCTGTAACTCAAAACATGACAGCAAACAATAGGCTGACAGAGCATAAAAAGGGATAGGTTCAGAGATGACATGGGAAAATAAACCCACTGGATGTGAAAAGAGTCTAGCCACCCACCAGCTACTGAATCACCTGGAAGGCACATTCAGTGATTCAGGACTGTAGTGATGTTCCTCACTGTGAGCTTTTACTCTGGGATAGGTCTTAGATTTATCATTTTCTATCAGTTTTTCAAACTGATCATATTACGAATTACAGATGAAAGACTCAATATATTCATTTTACTCTTAGCCTATCTTTCACAGCAGTTTTTTCACAGTAGAAACAGTAAGAAGTTATGTAACCACTGCTCAGCTCTACCACGCTGGTACTGGCACACCACTGCTGCACATGGGGGGCACACAGTGCTTCTTGGAACAAGTCTACCTAGGAACAGCTCAGACTTGGAACAACTCATAGTCAGTATGACCATGAAGCTTCACTGAAAACAGAGGGGACAAACTTTTGCAGCTACTTTCTTATATTAGGAAGAAACAAGGTCTCTAAGAAAAGATGCTGATAAATTGTATCTTGGTCTGCCTTGTTATTCTGGTTCCCTTCTCCTAACCTATGACTAATAAATGAAATACACTGCTGTTTTTAAGTACCTTACAGAAGAAACAATAGCTCAGATAAGATAGGGTTCTAGGATTCCATGATTCTGAACTTGCTGAGTAGCTTGACTTTCATCATCAGAACTGTTAGTTAACGTACTTTGTCTATTACACACACATTACTGTCTAGTACAAACATGCTGCATATTACCAAAATTCTTTACTTTTGGATAGAAAATGAAAAATTAATCTGATGAATGTCAATTTCGGTTCATGTTATAATGATCAATCCTCAAAAGATTAAATAGATAGCCTATGAAGTCAGATTCATTTTAGTCAGCAACCATGGCATACGTTCTTTCACTGAAAGAATTTATTCCACTTGAGCTGTATATAGTGGCTTAGTACAATTAGATCTACATGTTCTAGTTGTGGTTTCATGTCCTACTTCTGATCAGTTCACAGCCTGCTACAGCTGTTTAGTATCACACAAAGAAAATGCTACATACCTCCTTCTGGCTACAGAAACAACTGTGCATTTCAGCAAATCAAACACAAGGCTACAGATATTAACCCCGGAAGTCTCCAGTAGAAATATTTTTTAATCTAAGGTGGGACAGGCTCATAAATAATTTACAGGGAGTTATGACTTTATATTATCTGAGTAGTATATCTGGGAGGCAGGACTAGAATCAGTGGTGTGGGCTATTCCCCTTTGAGATCTGTAATAAATTTCTTACATTACAGTCTGTTGTGAAAAATATTTCGGTTGTCACGCTCCATACCCTGGAGGCATTCTAAGTGGTCTGCCACTGAGTCCCTATTGGATGATAACAGTGTCCAAATTTCTCATCATTTCACACTTTCACTCCATAGCTGTGTGCTTGTTACAGCTCACTGCTATAAAAATGATTTTTAATGGAAAAGATCTGACAGGAACTTTATGTTTCCTTGACAAAAATTTTATTGGGCTGAATACTGGAGCATTACTGACGTAGCTTTGGATAGGCAGCTATGCGCTGAGGAATTGCTTCGGGAGGAGGGTGGGAAGGAAGCTTTTATTACTGGACTTATATTTCTCTGAAATGAAATGCCCACAGAGCAGAAGGAGGAACTTGGGTGCTGCTGTCAGAGAATGGTATGACCCTTTGGGGCTTATCACCACACTCACACTATCTGGAAGAAAAAAAATCACAATTTTTCTAGAAAAGTTTAACATACACCTAAGTCTTACAGCCCCTTACCAGTCAAATACTTAAATGCCTCTCACTTGTGCACTCATCCTCAGCTGACAACTACAAAGTAAGCAGGGACTAAAGACTTCTCAAACAGATTGCCCCATTGTCTTCTTCCACTCAAAATCCCCAGTGCGGGATTTCGATCTGCTGCACTTCCTTGCCACCAGCAACCTGGGGTACCAACGCAGGGCTATATCCCAAGCACAATTCAGATGCTGTAACTCTGCACACTGAAGCCACGTGTGAAGCCAAGCAGTATAAGCTGACCTTATTACTAAGAACCAGAGTCCCGTTCTCATCTTTGTCTTTTCCCTCCATAGTAGTGTGCTCTTTCAGTCTCCTTTGTGCTAGCAGAGTTGTATTAAAGCAGCAAATTAGGAGAAAATAAAAGTATACATATTATTTAAAAAAAAAAAAAAAAAAAAAAAAAAGAACACAAGATCATGGAGCGGAACCTCTTGAAGGCCCTACTAAAACACATGGAAAATAAAGATGAGGTGATTGGTGGTAACCAACATGGCTTCACCAAGGGCAACTCATGTCTGACAAACATGGTAACCTTCTATGATAGAATCACAGCATCAGTTGATAAAGGAAGAACAACTGATGTCATCTACCTGGACTTGTGCAAAGTATTTGACACTGTCCTGCATGTCATCTTGGTCGCCAAATTGGAGAAAAATGGATGTGATGGATGGACCACTTGCTGGATAAGGAACCGGCTGGATGGTTGCACTCAGAGAGTTGTGGTCAGCAGCTTAATGTCCAAGTGGAGACAGGTACCAAGTGGCACTCCTCAGGGATCAGTGCTGCGACCAGTGTTAACATCTTTGTAAGTGACACGGACAGTGGGATCAAGTGCACCCTCAGCAAGTTTGCAGATGACACCAAGCAGAGTAGTGCAGTTACATGCTAGAGGGAAGAGATGTGATCCAGAGCGACCTGGACAGGCTTGAGAGGTGGGCCCATGCCAAACTCGTGAAGTTCAGGAAGGCCAGGTACAAGGTCCTGCACCTGGGTTGGGGTAATCCCAAGCACAGATACAGGTTGGGCAGAGAATACCTTGAGAGCAGCCCCAGGGAGAAGGATTTAGGAGTGTTGGTTGATGAAAGACTCAACATGAGCCAGCAATGCGAGCTTGCATCCCAGAAGGCCAACTGGGTTGCATCAAGAGAAGCATGACCAGCAGGTTGAGGGAGGTGATTCTACCCCTCTACTTTACTCTTGTGAGACCCCACCTGGAGTACTGCATCCAGTTCTGAGGTCTCCAACACAAGAAGGACATTGAACTGTTGGAGTGGGTCCAGAGGAGAGCCACAAAGATGAACAGACTGTTTGAGTATGGCAGGGACAGGCTAAGAAGAGAAGGCTCCAGGGAAACCTTATAGTGGCCTTCCAGTACCTGAAGAGGGCCTACAGAAAAGCTGGGGAAGGATTTTTTTACAAGGGCATGTAGTAACAGGACAAGGTGAAATGCTTTTAAACTGGAAAAAGGTAGATTTAGACTAGATAATAGGAAAAAATTCTTTACTGTGAGCATGGTGAGACACTGGAACAAGGTGCCCTGAGAAGTTGTGGATTCCACCTTCCTGGAAGCATTCAAGGCCAGGCTGGATGGGGCTTTGAGCTGCCTGGTCTAGCGGGAAGTGCCTCTCTGCCTATAGCAGAGAGATTGGAACTAGATGATTTTAAAAGGTCCCTTCCAACTCAAACCATTCTATGATTCTATGATTTTTGCAACAGTAGGATCACAGTAGCCATTGTTAGCTTGGCTAAGGTGCATGAAACTAGGAGCTGCCTTGCACTCTAAGGAAAGTACAGAGGCAATTTCCAGGAGTTGAGCAACGTGTCCAGGCCAGATTAGGTGCCTCTGCGTATTTTCTGCAACTGTCAGAGATCTCTGGAAGGGGCTGTATAAAGCAGTCCATGCACTTGCCAACATAAAAACATCAAAGATTTGTTCATATTTGCAGTAGCTACTACACTTAGGGCATGCACCTGGGGGCTTCCTCCCCTCTAAAACCTACTGCTGAAACCCTTTTCTCAGTGTAGGTACCTAGATCCACCATCCCTGCTCAGTGCTGAGGAAACAGCCATGAACGTACAACCTCTGAACAATGTCATGTAGTGCCTCCTCAGAAGGAGAAATCAGAACAGTTGGATTAACTGCCTCACCATTTCTATCATGTCAGCAACCTCAAAGCAGGCAAGTCTTATTCAAGACAAACTTAGTTACAAAACCTAAAAGCAGCATGCTTCTGAGAGCTAAGCACATTACTAATGAAAGCCTGACCTTCAGAAGTTCTGCCTATCTCCTGCTGATTTCCAAAAAGTAGGATGTTTATTTAGTTTCACCAGGAAAATTTCAATGCTGAAGTTTAACAGTCAGAAGCAGCCTCAGGATGTTAGGTCTGGACTTAAAGAAGTATTAAAGGGCTTAAAGATGCAGATACGGGCAGTAGCATAATTATGAAAAATGCCTAAGTATCTAATATTATGAAAATCCTCTGAAAATCTGACTAGGTAGATATCTATATCTTGAAGTGCTTAATGCAGAATTCACTTAAGTTCACAGTCCCCCAACAGTCTACTGCTAAAAATCTGGCCTAAAGGAGTCAATGGTTTTTAAAGAGACTTCGGGATTTTGGCTCAGACCTTGAGAAGAATTTACGTGCTTACAAGACATATAGATACCTTCCTCTCTTAAATCTGGTCTTTGGTGTATACACTGCTCTCTCTCTCTGCTTTTTTATGGTGGTGCTTTTCTTCAACTAATACTGTATGGTATGAAAAATTCTAAAGCTACTTTGCTGGCATCTGTAAGTTAAAAAAAGTAAAACAGATAAACACTTAGAGGAGCTTTTTGATAAAGACACATCAACAGTAACTGAAAAGATGTGCTTAATAAAAAGTACTGCACAAGACACTATTGGTAAAGAGACCTCTTGCTGTTCTCCACGTATCAGTTAACCTACCAGACACCAGCAGCTATTGGAGTATAGGTTAATTAAAATTTATAAACAATTAAGAACTTCAAGCTCTCCCTCAAGGGACTCCTCAGTTGTATGAAAATTATCATTCACTAGGAAAAACACTTCAGAAATTTCAGCTAAGAAATGAAGAACATGAAGCTCCATCTTGTAGTTCAGAATATGACCTTTTTTCATCTAAAGACTCCTAATGCATGTCCTAAGACTTGCAAAGACTCACACTTCTTCCACTCAAAATGACTGTCTTGGTTTTACAAGATGAGGACAATCCACGGCCATCCAATCCATTACACAGTTCAAATGGCAAGATGACAGTTATTTATCTAAAGAATTATTAGATGACTTTTAACATAGGTCCTAAAAAGAAAAACAGTCAGTAAACGCAGCATTTCCTTCCTGCCTCATGGACAGTGCCTCTTTTATCTCACTTGCTTTCCGTACTGTGGATTATGGCAATGTAACATTGTTGGCAACCAAAGGCTCTTCTTTGTATAACTGTGCACTACCCACTGAGAGAGATAGGCACAGAGTATTTAAGGCTGGCTCTTCCTTCTCAAAGTAGCATTAACAGTTATAACATAACCTGCACTGTCTAGAATAAAGAATTACTCAGTGAAAGTGCAGTAGTAAAACCACAAGAGATATAATAGCACCTGATCATATCTGGAAGTCCTTTGTTTGGTGGTAATATCATTATCTCACTGGATGTCTAGCCTCCTGCGAATTAGTGATGTCTTGTGTGTGGAAGCAAGCATAACAGTCAGGCAGCAGCCACTTGGACACCTGTCAGCAGAAGCCCAGAGTAGTGAAAGCTCAAGTTCTGGATTTCCTTTCCTGATAAGCTTTGTCACAGCAGTTGCTTTGTGTTGCCAGCATTTCCATGTTACTGGCAGGCTCGCGTGGAAAACAAGAACCGTATTTAATCACAACCGCTGAGGCTCTGGCATTTGGTTTTGCTCCACAAACAGGAGGGTATCAAGAACTTTCACTGAAAAACCATGACACAACATGCAAGCTGAACACACTCTTCTAGACAGAAGCAACTTGCCAGAAGCAACTACCTAAGTACAGGAGACAAAAGGAAAATGCTCAGGATTACAAATACAGCTGAATGCAGTCCTGCTGAATACCCACAAGCTACTGAATTAGGCACTTTCTCCATACCTATGTTTAAATATTTGGTGTCCCCAGGAAGAAAACCAGACAGAGAGATTGCAATAAAGCTTCATTCACGTTCTTGCTCCCAATTACATTCAGCAGATCTTTATGAGTGGCAATCCTGAGCAAGAATTATTAATTAGCAGTGCAGAGATGACTGCTTTCTCTTAATATCTCTAGCCAGAAACACCATCTTGAGTCTGAAATAAACCCATTTTTGAAAAAAATTCTGATACAGAGCCTCATTAATCCCACTTGCACATTAGACAGATTGCTTTCTTCTTCTAAGTGCCAACACTAAGAAATTTCACTGGCTAGACCAAAAAAGAAAGGGGACCTCAGAAAGAGGAACCAATTCTAGCAGAAATCTCAGCAGCAATATAAAAAGCAAGAGAAGAAGAGCAATTCAAGAAAATTTATGTTTTCATTTATTATTGTAGTACCTTTCTTTACTCAGAGGGAGATTGAAAATAAATGACATGCTCTAGTGAGATACTGAATGGATCAGGTTTTTGTAATGTGAATATAAAATCATATCTGCTTTAAAGTACTCTGGGAGAATGAACACTTTAGATGAAATTGTGTTTTTATTTTCACACGAAGATCCTGCTTCAATTGCAACAAGTACACATTGCAGATCAGAGAAGACAGATCTACGACAGTTTATGTCACTTGTCCCACTCCTCACCCATAAACCTACAACCAGTCCACTGGTTAGAAAGTAAGTTAACCACCTTAGAAGGTTCTGTACTGACAGGCTGAAAATAAAGAGCACCAAGCTGCAGACCTCATATCTTAATTCATGGATGAATCAGAAACTACTTAAAAGCATGGAAGTGATCATAAAGATTCATATCAAGTAGTCTGTCTATCCAGGATCCCATCTCTGACAACAGCCAGTACTCATGCTTAGAAATGCAAAGAAAAGCACTGACTGCTTAAGAGTGGTAAGTGCCCTAATATTGGCCATGCAAATCCTAAAAGTCTTCTCAGCAGGTTACATATGGACCACAATGTTTACTAGTCATGGATTGATACACCAACTACAATTTACTTAACGCCATGTCTTGACTGCTAGAGCATCCTGAAGCAACAAGTTACGTGCACAATTTAATTATACCTGTTGAAAAGAAAGCTCTCCTTTTATTACTTTAATTTAATGCCTACTTACTTAGTAAGAAGCCACAAATTAAAGATCCCCATTCATCCTCTTCACACTTCTCATAATTTCATAAATGTCTCCTGCAATCCCCCTGTCAAATTTTTCCCCAGCTAGGAAATACTAGTCAAGTTAGTCTCTTCTCAGAGAGTTCAGAGCAGCATGGAGCCTTTTGACATCTGGTCAGCCAGGTTAATATACTAATAGATGCTGCTTACCCTTGCTTCACGGGCTAAAGCGCACCACCTCACCAAAACACGGGACCAATTGCTGAAAGAGAGAAGAACGAAAGGGCTGACTGGTGTTGAGGTGACCTCTGCTCACCTCAGCTCTGGGCCATCTTCCCTGTGACTGAGGAAGGAGTGTGTGACAGCAGGGCATAGGATGAAGGGTGAAAATGTCTCTCATGAATTTCCCAATGTTTTACAGCTTCTGTATGTTGTGGCATGGTCTCTCTCCTCTTCTACTGGCTGGCTGACCTCAGTCACTTATGGCTCTGCTACTGCTTCAGGATGACAGCCCTTGACCTTTCATGCCTCACTAATGCTCTGAAATTTCTCAGTTCAAATTCAGATATTGACCTGAACAGGGTCCATTGCAAAAGCTGTTTAAAACAGGCAGAATTTTACGACTCTATAAGGTCCTCTGCAAAGGCCTTTTGCTAGGCAAGTTGACAGGTTCCAAGAGATAATGGTGATTAAAGTGACGGCAATTTGTGTGTTGTGAGTCACTGGCCGACCAACTTCATTTGCTGCTGAACAATTGCCTTCTAAAGCTGCTGAGAGCATTATGCTGTTGAAAGGTCTAGTACATGTCAGCATGCCATGGGTCAACATCGTGCTGCAACGCAAAAGGAAACAACACAGAAACAACAAGAGACACAAGACTGTAGCTTCTTGGCTCACAAATTCTGTAATGCTCCTAGGAGAAACTGGCCCACAATGAGCTCTGAGTTGCTGCGATGTGACAGCTATCCAGGCCTGAGAAATCACCATCTGGGGGGATCTGTGTCCTGACACAAGTTGATATTTGTGAAAACCACAGAAAAGATTAAGAACAGCTGAAACAGCAACTGTTAACAAACAAAAGCTAAGGACATTCTGGCTTATGTACAGTAAGCTTGGCCACCATGCATAGAGGGGCAGACTTCCAAGAGACACCATGCTCCTTAAACTTCTGTTGTTTTCAGGAAAAGTACTGTCCCAGTACATGTGAAGTCTCATGTGACTTTCAACTTAAACTTTCCAGGGAATTTTAAAACTTTTCCTCTCTCCAGACATTTTTGTTAATAAAACCCAAACCCAGGAAGAGCGAACGGTCATTTTATTCCTACTCAGTCTGGGTTGTACTTCACAGGGGGAAACACGCAGAAAACAAAGAGTAAAAACATAGGTTTACTCTCACCTACCTCCTGCTGCAGGAAAAGAATGCTTTCCTAGATTTAGATTTAAATTTAAATTTAAGAAGGCACTGATAGGGACCAACTGATCTTACTGCCTCACTGTGACTATAAAGATGCTGTGACTGACTTAACAAAATGGAAAAGGGAGAAAATTATATAGCTGTATGCAGTAGATCACTAGCAGAGCTGAGAGCCCAGACCACAGTCTCCCCATCCCCTCCTTGCAACAGACCACTGGCACTCCCTTTTTTTCCCTTCCTTCCTTCTCCGTGTTCTGGCAGAGAAGAAGCCGTAATGTACTTACACTGTTTTACATCCACCTCTATTTAGTTATGTGCAAGTGACACCCATTTGTGTAAGTTACCACAAGGCTTTGAACTGAAAAAGGTATCTCCAAAGTGTTTATTCACTGAATCAGAATCTACCCTTGTACTCCAATCAGGTAACGCTAATTAGAAAGCAAAAATCAGGATTTTGATATACTTGATGTTTGTGTTCATAAGCTCTGCATAGAAATACCTGTTGTATGCGGCAAGGAGAAACCATTCATTCCTTGCTTTTTGCCAGGTAAGCAAAATTTCCCTTTTGCTTAGTAAACACATGCTGTGTTACAATCAGAATGGGACATGCACGTCTTAGCTAGATGGTTCTAGTGACTTACTTCCAGATACTCTGTTATTACATTGAAGTATCACTGAAAGTTACAATAGTTTAGTTAATACTTACATTTGATATGGTCGCTTTTTCTAAATTATGGAAATGCTTGTTGATTACTGTTTCAAACTCTGTGAGTGAAACCCCCCACTACTGTGAAAACTTTTTCAGCTATTATAAAATTACATCATTCATACACTATTCACATAACAACCAGACATTCGGTAATAAAAATTCAATATTCAGTGCTTACTCAGAAAATCAGTCAAAAATAAACTAGATTTCTAATATGGTTACACACATGACATCAGTTATGTTAAAGCTCACTAAAACCATGTGTTTGTGACTGTTGAAATTAAAGGCTTTTAAAAATATTCTAAACAAGTTTTTTTTGTGTGCACATGAGTTAAGATACTGTTAAGATAACTTGGAGATAGCCTAAAATCTCTGGGTTAGAAACCTAAATGCACACTTGGGACCCAATGCTGCCCAGCAAAAATGGTCCATCACATTTTTTTTTTTTTGTCTTTTCATAAATACCCTGCACATCAGATCTATCCTTTTACAGGTGGCAATAGGAATTGGATCCCCATCCTCAGGCTCTGTTCTCATAGTGAACTTTCCTTACCTGTACCAAGCCCTACCTCTTCAGATCCTGGGATTGAGATTCTAATGAGGTAAGAGCCCTCTTTATGACATGCTGTAGGTTACATCACAAATACAATTTTCAGAGCTCTGGATTGCATTCCTTATATCACGTGACAAAACCAGAGAGTCAGAGGTGGTCATATTTGTCAATAAGGATGCATATGTTTGATTTAATCCCACCGCTTTTGAAAACCTCTTGTTCTGAAGGCAAAGAAAAGCCAGAGAACAGTAGACATCTGTTTATCTTGTTTGACTAATTGGACAGGAAAAAAACTACCATCAAAGAGTGATCAAATTCATTCCATGTTTGGGTGGCTAGATAATGTACATTTTAAAAGCCTTTATTCTAAATCTATTAGTTAACTAGATGACATACATTATTTAGGGCGTAATTAGACTGGAATTGTACCTCTTTTCCCCTGACTATTCACTCAAAACCAGCATTTGCTGTAGCTGCATTCACATTTTTGTTCTGCTCCCTCTCTACAGATATTTCTGGCAAGTGAATTTCCTGGCAGGCACGTTAATGGAAGCAGCAAGTTTTAATTTAACATTGGAGAACACAGACAGAAAGTGGATATTACAACTCATAAATGCAACTATTCATAGCAGAAGCTTGCTTTTAAGAATTACTCTCATTATTGTCTGAATTCATTAAAGTGGTCAGGAACACACTTACCTTTAAGCATTTTCTGAAGTCCCTTTGTAATCTCTGTTTTAATATTTTCCTAAACTGGAATCTCCATCTGAGGAGAGAAACAATACCTTGTTATAATTGATATGTTTAATAAAAATCAATCAGCAGAGTTTGCATTTTGATTGCCAATTACTTGCAATCAACTGCTCACAAAAACTTGCTGATCAAGAAAATACTTCTAAAAATATTCATTAAAAAATTATGAACAACTTAAGTGCATATGGAAAAGAATATCTGTTAACAAGTTCAACTGAACATGGGGAAGAAAACAAGAATGTTATTCACGTCCTAAGCCATGAGGTAAAACTTCAAGGACTGAATACATTCTTTTATATCAATGATTTACTTAGCTGTTAATATAAGGCTATACAAACAAACAATTCAGTTTTCTGTTTGAATCACTAACAGTGCAATTAATACCAGTGGTTAGTTTTGGAATATGCTACAATAAAACGTTTTATTTGAATGCATCTATATTCACCATCAAAAACCTCCAATACGTCTCAATTACGGCAACTACTCAGAACTGAAGTTAGACAAGAATATATCATAAATAATGAAGGAAAAATTAAGCCCATAAAAATCATTGCAAGTAATTGGAAAGAGAAGCAAGATAAATATTCAAATCCATTTCTATTTCATGCACATTTCTGAATAACTGTGAGAGTAGAAAGTATCAGAAAGACTAAAATGGCTATTAAAAAATAACTCTGACCCTAAAAATATAGCCCTGAATTGAGCTGAAAGAATATGCTTATTCAGCATCTTTGTTATGAGAGAATGTTCGAAAGGTTCAAAGACAGAAAAGTTCAAGTTCCAGAGAAAGCTGACAGGCTTTGAAAACCTAGTTCTCATTTGAGTACTAAAATCGCACCCTGCTTCTTGAGAAGCTGGATAAATTAACAAGTACAAATTAAAAGTTAAATTGTCCAGTTTTTTCCAGATGGCTCTTTTTAGGAAAAGTGTTTTAGAAATAAGTGTAAGGTTTTAAGGGAAATTTCCCATTTTAACAGAACTGCTTCAAAATTTTGCTGAAGGATAACAACATGGAAAATTATTTTATTAGAAGAAATGAAACATTTTGGTCTTACTAATGTCTGAAAAATAAGATATTTTTTCATAGAACGTACCTACAGTTCTGGGCAAGGATATTGGATCATATATTAAAAATGCTAAGTAAACAGCTATGACATGCAAGTTTAATTCAGTGGTATCTCAATCTGAAAGTTATACAATCAGCTAGACCATTTCTGTTCAGGTTGTTCATTCTTCTGGATAATCTACTGGTTAAGCAGCAAACAAAAAAATCACTAACATTCAGCTGCAATAATCCAACTTCAAGGATACATCCCCTTTCTCTCGCATTTATAAAGACTCAAATCCACCACTTAGCACACTTTCTACAGGCAGAGAAGAACATATTAGTAAATGAAGGATTATGAGAGAGCTGTTCTGCTGTTTCAGAAAGTTATTTGTCAGTGGAGGCATATGATGGGGATATGTTCAGATATCTCCAGCTGAGTCACAAAGCAAAACAAGCGCAAGTATAGATGTGATCATGAATAAAAAATAGCAATAAAGAGTTGAGTTTTTACTGCTGACTCCAAATCTTGCCATTGTCTCCTAAATGTAGCATGTCATGGCACATTACATTCTATCATGCTGAAATCATGGTAAAATTCAGGGCACATTTTACTGCAAAAGAGAAAAAGACATGTACTACTGCTCCCAGTGACTTTCCAACTGTTGTCTTAAAATTTGGCACAATTTATCCCTCTATTATTACCTTCCTAAGAGGAAAATATTATTTGTATTAAGCAGGTGACAAAAGCTTTAGCTTCTTTTAAAAAAGAATGAAATTAGGAAGGAGAATTGGATAATGGCTGTACTATTCATAGGAACGCATACCTAATTTATATAGTGGTGCTAGTATGCCATCTAAAATTGCTGTAACTCCAATTAAGCCCATTTAAGTAATGAAAAAGACTACTCTACTGCATCTGAATATTAATTTCATGGTCTTTTTTTACATGTTAGAAAGTAAAAACATATTCCTAACTTGTACAGTCATTTTACAACTATTACTAGCAAAACTTTCCAAGGTTCAAAGGCCTTTCCGAACAGTAATATTCCTAGAGATCCTATGACTAGATCTGTAAGTACTAGAGAGCATAACGACGAAAATAACACAGAGATTAAATATGCATGAAGGTTCTTAGATGCCTGAATTTGTAAGAAAATAGAAGTTTTATTCACTTTAAATAATCCACAAAGACCTAAAATTATCTTGCAAAATCAAACTCTGAAAGTGTATCTAAATTGGAAATCCATAAAATCAGGTAATAGATTTGAAAGACTGGGGTATTAGAAACCCTTTATAAAGTGAAACATGGAATAGTAAATAAACAAAAGCTTGCTTCCAGTTTTACACAGAGTTCTGTTTTTCTAAAAGACTGTTAATGAGCTTACACATATCTCAACAAAGAGAAGAAATTTCATTTATGTTGGCAACCAGCTTCAGACAAGGGATAACCTACGTTTCTGAAAAAGTATAAAAGGAGTGGAAATTCACTAAATGATATATTAAAAAAAATACATATTTCTGCTTTTTAACAAGTCCCAGAATACATATCACATTTCTCTAAAATGGTTCTGTGTCTCACAGGCTGGTATACACGCTCAGCCTTAACCAAGTAACATGCACACAATTGGGCGCATGCATAAGCACGCGCAGGATGGTGTCCAGTTTCAGCAAGAACAAAGAACTTAAAGATCTGCAGAATGAGTGGTAAGTCTGCAAAGTAACCCTTCATGCAGCTAATGACTCAACTGCTGTACATCACATGCAACTCAAATAGGCACTGAAGTACACATTATCTGTACCATTAGCAGAATTCACACACTTAAAGAATTTGCACTTTTTTTTTCCCCCCAATCCATTAGTTTCCTGGTAAGTCATATGCAAGTAATTTTCTTTTGCATTCTCAGTTTCTTAACCCTAATGCTACCTCTTGCAAACTATTTCTCCTTCTTAGCTAGCAATTGATAAAAGAAAGCTACTGAGTAGAGTTATGGCAACATTTTGGAAAGCTTAAACCTTTGAAATTAGGATGTGAAATGCGGCAAGCAAGTGCAGAAAGGAGATGAAGATAAGATTGATACAGTGGGAGTTAAATAAAACAAAGGGTTTGGGTTCCCAATACCTACATTTCTCATGTAACATAAACAGCTCATTTGAGTCTCCTTATACAGTTCAGGTCTTGCCAGAAGCTCCACCGGAATGTGAAGTGATTTGAGGCCCAGTACCGACCCATTGCTTGCTCTTATGTTCCCTAGGGAAAAGAAGGCAGTGACTCAAGAGAGGTATACATGCTCCTCACTGCTTAACACCCAACTCTTTGATGTTCCTGAATTTGTACTTTCAGTAGAAAGTGAAGAGAAAAATTTCTAGGCATATAAATACTTTTGGTCTTGAATGAAAAAAAAAGGAGCAAGGATGAATGATTTTGTCTGAATTTTGGTGCCTCAGAAGATACCATTTGTGCTTCACATCATACTATCAAAAAGAAGTAACCTCCTTCTATTGCTAGGTAAGTAGTAAGCCACGGGCTTCATACCAAGACCGCCAGGCCTTAAAAGTGAGGCATTTTTAGCTTGTGTTTTTTCTTTTTTTTTCCCCCCCAGAAAGTAACTTGACTCTTTATCTCCACCATGGGTTAGACAAAATAGTAATTTTTCTGATAATTAGACAACAACAGAGCCAGCATGGAAGAATATGGGATGACAAATACAGGTACAACATGTAAACAACGTGATCGTCTCAGAAGATAGTCATGTATCCAAATCTCTGTTTCTGAAGGTAATGCTGGGAGGGGCAGCCAAGGAGGGTGATCACTGCCAATACATAAACACTAAGCAGAAGATAGACTTTATTAGGAGGAAATGACTGAAAGTGTGACACCCAGTCCCACAAATATATTTCAAGGATGTAAACCCTCCTCTTTGTCCATCTTGGATGTTCAGGTCTCTGCTGTCCCCTCCTCTAGGCCACAGACTCGACAGTTCCATGGCAATGACTATGACTGATCCCACAGCCAGATCTGGTCTCTTTCAGGTCCTGTTAGCCATGGATCTACAGCAGTGCTTACCAGGGTACAAATTGAAATAAGGTGCATCAATGTAGTCAATGCTATTATAGCTACTAGAGCAGGCAGGTTGAAAACAACAGGTATGACCATCAGGTAGCCCATTTTATGCCCCAAGATACAAAAACAAAACAAAACAAAAACAAAAAGACTAACAAAAAAAACCCACACAGCAGGTGTCTTGAAGATTGAATTAACAGGGTTCTGCCCAACTGAAAAACTCCCAGTCAATCCCCAGAACAAGATGAAAAGTAGATGTGTATTAAATACTCATTATAACTTACATTTTAGAGTAAAGGAGTGAGCAGTTAAGGTCACTCAAGCTGTTAAGAAACGTGATTGTCTCACATTTGTTCCAAGAAAACTTTAAATTAAGTAACACTGCTTTGTACAGTATTAAAGACAGGTCGAGAATCATATGTACACACTCATCTTGTGATGAATGGATTATAAATAGACTTATAAGACAGCAACAAAATCATTCTTAGACTTTTTAAATGAAAAGTTGAAGCGAAAAAAAGTAGTCAGTGTAATATTCACTATGAACAGCCACAGCTGGCAAGCAGCTGGATTTCAAATGAGCTTTCTTTCCCAAATGCCAAAAGCACTAATTCATTGCTGGGAATCTGTCTATGTGAATTACAACTTTTGAAAACACTGTCTATTAGCATGATATACACAGTCCCTATGTGTCCTGTGCAGAGCACACTGTATTAATCTGTATAATGCCAAAACAGAGGGGAAGAGTACGACCTACATCAAAGCCATCACTACAAGCATGGCATTGACAAAACTTCATACTCAAGGTAAGCCCTAAGTTCTGAATTCACCCTTCTGGGAACGTGAGTTTCTGAAGGAGGAAAAAAATTCCCTAGGAAAATTAAATCCCTGCATCCTCAATTGGGTAAAAATACCTTCCTACTGAAAACTTTATCAGAGATATAAAGTCACACACACAAGCTCAAATTCCCAGCCCATATAAAATAACACAATCAACTCAAACCAGCCAAGCTAAAATGATTGATACTGAAGTTTTCTCCTGTTCCATTGAACATCTTTCTACAATTACCTCTGGAATTATTAATCAGATTCTGTAAAAGTGAGCAGTACCCAAAAAGTATTACCATTCTGCCTCATCAGAAATTTGCATAAAATAAGCTGTGCATGTCCACTGGCAAAGGACAAAGTTGTAACAGCCATGGAAGTATCTACAAGAGCGAACTCCCACTGAGTATTCTGGGTAAGCAATGGAATAGATCTGCAGACCTAAAGGATCTTCAAGATTATCTACCATACATAATATCACAATAATACTGCTGTAGATCACAGTACAGTAATCTAAGAACACGGGAACATGATAAAGTTTGCAATTACAGATCTGAAGATCTATATCTATCGTTTCCAAAAAAAGCTACTCTGTTCTTTTTAGCAAGAAAGGGTAATAGATTTAGCTGGCCTTGCATTGCATTAGCGTGAAAGACTAGAGGATGGACCTCTTGCAGTTCCTTTTAGTCCTGATTTCCGCGAACCTTTGACTTTGAGATCACAACACAGGATACACACTTACCATTCAAGACGAAAAAAGACTAATAAAGAGTATGATTCAGAGGTTCTAAAGAAAAAGGAGCACAGATCAAAGAATTACACCCTCCTACCATACAAAGTCCCTGTGCACTGAGGTACGTAGGAAAGTTACTGCAACTGAAAGGCAGGGCAGATATCCTTGCTGTGCCTATGTAATGTTGACCACAGCAGGACTTGGGCATCTATGTTCGACTGCAAGTATCAATGACAACAGCAGCTGTGTTTAAAGCTCTATTTAAAAATAGAGCATGTGGACACATTCATATTATGGCAGCACAGCATGTTCAGGAAGACTGCCAAATATAAAGCTATCTTTGAGGAAGAAGTCCCCAAAACAAAAAGGAATGAAGAAAGTGGGCAGTCAAGTTACACACTTATAACTGGCATCTTTTGAAATTACTGTCTGAACTCACACTTGGCCAAGACCCTGGAAAAATCCTCCTTTTGATTGCTACAAGCTGCCCTAAAAACATTCCTCTTCAGCTTGTCAGTGAAGCATTCTAACTACTGCATTAGTCCATGTCACTAAAACAGTGCTCATTTATCACAATTTAACTCAACCGGTAGCCTTTGCCCCAAACCTACTGAGTGAAATAACAAGCACAAAGAAGAAATAACTGTGAGTTCAATAAAGGATACTAGTCCTGCAGGTACTAAACACACATTTCTTAGCATACTCTGCATAGCAGGGACATAAGAGCCTTGTATTGTTGCCTATTACCACCTGTGGTACTTTCAAAGCACAGTGGTACATCCATTAGCATAGTATTAGGGCATCCTGTAGTCTTCAGCTTGTTTCTTGCATGATTCCTGATACTTATATCCCCACGCTCCCACTAGAAGAAAGAAAGCACAAACA
The DNA here is from genome assembly GCA_016647715.1 of Pavo muticus. Lineage (NCBI taxonomy): Eukaryota > Metazoa > Chordata > Aves > Galliformes > Phasianidae > Pavo > Pavo muticus. Next base: position 279,533 of record JACDJE010000062.1, read on the forward strand.
TGCTGGCCTGCTTACGTTCACATGAGAACACTGACAAAGTGTGAAGTTAAACCTGCATCTGGCACTGGCCAGCCTCCTTTCCCAGAAACAGTAGTGCTCATGTAAAACTGTGTGACTATGCTTGGTTGGTGATGGAAATTCCTACAGTGTTTATGTTAACCTTGGGCCATCACAGTTTCTCCCATCTGGCTGTCTAATCCACTCTCCAGGATAAGAAATGGTTTAGCAACTGCTCTGTGACAGAGAGAAAGGCTCACAAATAAGCAGAACATAGATGCTTGGGTGACAACAAGAGCTATATACAGTTAGCTAGAAGAGAAGAAAATACTTTTTTCTAGAACACAGCATCCAAAGAATAAGCATCAGAAAGAAAAAAGAGGTCTATTTTTAATTAACCAGCATTATGAGCTAAGAGAAAGATGGAACAGGTTTCCCAGACAGCATGACCGATCAGAAGTCAGCTGGTGCTACAAAAGGAGCCTTGCAGTAATGCTGGGCCCTTACAGTCAATCTGCATGCATCTCCTTCCTTCAAGGTTAATTCAGACATGGCTTGCATTCTTCCCTAGCCATGTTCCCCCAGAACACACTCTCAGTCTCATGGCATCTGTGACTCATACTTCCTGAGCCACAGGTCCATATATTAGCCCCATACATTTCTGCAGCTGCTTTTTGTCTGTTTGTTTGTTTTTAATAATGTAAACCTTCAGCATTTATGTTGATGCAGGAGTTCCATGGGAACCTGGGTAAGATATTCTGTATGATGCATGAGAACCATGGCGGGAAGAGGGAACATTATACTTATTCAACTGCATTTACAGCTGCCCAGTTGCAAACAAAACCTTAAAGATGTTACCACAGAGGCTATTTCACTAACTTCAGAAGAACTCACATATACTCTGTAGTAAAATATTACCCTTTGCTGACTTTCTTTTTTACGTATTCTGTTTTTTTTTTTTCTTTCTGTTTTTAGATCTGAATCACTCCAGGTTTGCTTTTCTGTTTGTTGATTTTTTAAAATTATTATTATTCCTGCAGTTCTAGCACAGTCCAAAATGTACACACTACATCTTGGTAAAATCAGACAGGTTTCATTCCTAATAACGCTTCTTACCATAGCTCAATTCCAGTTCCTCATAATCTATGATATATTGTAGGAAGAGCAGACAAACCAGTTCAAGGCTGAAAATACTTCAGATGCCTTATGTAGCCAAAGGACGGTAAGAAATAAAGAGACCAATAAATCATATTTCTCAGTAGAATTTTCTTAGAGTATTCTAGATATCTCACCAAGACCTAAACATGAACTACAGTCTGCAAAATCTGCATTCTGTAAGATGTTAAGGGAAAGGTTCTCATCTATATTTCAGCATAACATTTTTTCTTGTTGATCAACAAGTACTTTGTAATCCACATACTTATTGTATTTCTCTCGCATATGTGCCTTGAAAGCTGACATCATAAGTGAAAAGAAATCTGCTCAGTGCTCAAATGTCACAAATTTAGGTATTTTCTCTTCAAGAATTTGGAGGTACTTCTCACATACTGAATGCAAGCAAATAGAGAACTAAAGGAAATACGCATCCATTTTTATGCTTTCTTTATATCATTTTCACAATGGAATTTCTTTTAAAGGCTAGGAAATCTAGCACCCAAACAAATCAATGTTATAACAAGAGACAACTTGAACTCGTACTTCATACTCAGATACCTTTCTGTTCCCCTACTGAAGAAAAGTCATGAGTAAATGCTCTGGTGTCAGAAAAGACAGACTGTAATATTCTGCTAAAACACAAGCTGACAGTATGCATGTATTCAGCAAAGTGTGAGAAGCAGGTAAGCAGCTGAGACAGATATCTGGTTGTTGGTTGAGTTTGGAGTTTGCTTTAAACATAGTAAAAAGGAGAAGAGCTGCCAGGACAATTTTAGTCTCAGAGTCTTGTCACAGCAGCTGCCCAGGTGTGGGGACATGGAGGTTTGCCTGTTGGGCTTTCTGGATAACAGATCTGTGCAAAAGCTGATGAAAATTAGCCCTGTGGCAAGTTCACAGTGGAGCCTGGAAGTGAGAAAAGCAAATTCAACCTAGCAGGGAGATCAACTTATTTCTCCATCTCTGCCCCATCACAAACAGTTAAACAGAGTTTGTGCTTTCAGCTCGAGTGCAATCAGTGAGGTCAAACATACCTCCATGGAAATAAAGGTTAATATTTATTCTTTCAAGCAACAGAATCTCCTGCAACAAGATGTAAAACACCTCTGGGAAATAAGTCACCCCTTTTCTGTGCTCTTAACCTAGGAATGCAAGGGTCTCACAACCTATCTCCCTGCCATTCAAACATAAAGCACAATCCCCTTGGCTCCCCTTCATAATACAAACAGCATATACTTCAAAGTAATTAAAAAAAAAACCAAAAACACTAAAATATCCTAACTAAAGCCCCTGTACATGAAATTCTGCCCAAGGACAGAATGAAGAAATAATGATGATAAGTAAGAGCCATTAAATATATGACTTACTGCAGTATTAGTACTCTTCAGTACTAGACTTAGGAAGGAAGAGAGAACAAGTATTGAACAAGTACTGAACACAAGGAAGAGCACATAACTGTTCAGGATGGCACCTCAGCATAAAATGAAGGGGATATCAGCATCACACAGACTGCCGTGGGTGCACCTGGAACCCACAAATAACAGATTATTCTATGACAGGACAAGAAGGAAACAGTATAAAAAATAAAGCCAAGCACTCAACAGCTAAGACATGAAATTTAGGAAGTGAGACTCCCTGAGCTTCCTACAAATCAGTAAAGATGGGTTTCTGCAGAAAGTAATACAGAGCATGTTTTCCAAGGCTTCCTTTGCAGCCAATGGAGAAAGATTAGCCTAATCTGTATACAAAAAACAAAACTACATGCATTAGATTGGGTGGTATGAATCTCCTTCTGTGGCACAACACGGTAGGTATTTCATATACATTTGGGAAGACAATAAACTTGCTCAACAGTTTTCAGAAAGTAGGATGGAAGATGGTTCAAGCAAGAGGTATCAAAATAAAGAGAAGCTGTGATTTCCAACATTTCATTTATTTGCCTGCCTTTTCACAGGGCAATGCTCCCCTCTATACCTCTTCAGACAGCGTAGAGAAGGCAGATGGGTACAGTTTTCATGGTCTCTAGCTGAAGAACATAATTCTCTTCTCCATATCAGCATCCAGATCTGACAGCTGGTGTATAATAAGTAATTGCCACTTCTCATTCATAGGAACCATTCTGGAAGAGAGACATTATCCGTGCTCAGGGGCTGATATAAAATTGTCAGGGAAGTGACTGCACTCCCCAAACATGCATTGTTTATTACCTCTTATTTTCTGTCTCCTATTTATCTGAGTTTCATCATTTACTCTGTCTGCAGACAGTGACCAGATCTCTCTGCCTTACACAAAGCTTTGTAAACTTCCTTGTGCCAGACTTCCTTCCTTGAGTGGGAACACAGCACAGAATACAAGCCATTTTTTGCAGCTGTACTCCTCTACACTCAAAAATGTCTTTAAGATCAAATCCAAGCATGTTTGAGAAGATGCACAATAAAAGCATGGTCAGCAACAGTACAGTTCTTGACTTCACTAAACAAACTGGGTTCTATGGAATAAATTTGTGCGAGTAACTCAAAATAAACAGCCACCTCATTGAGGAGTGCTAGGACCAAATACGCCTGAGAGTTCTGCTAAATCTTAGCCAGGGCTTACTTTGAAGATCAAGTCCATTACACCTCTAAGAAACTTAGATAAGATGCAATTAACTACATGCCTTTTAAGATTTATGAGGATTACTTTTAGTGCACTGAAGTTAAAGTTGACTGCAGAGAAAACTTTTATCTTTTCTCTTGCAAGGTTGCTCCTCATTTTGATTGTAGAATCATTCAGACATGGATAGTTGAGCCCAACTTTCATTAAACAACCTGTAAGACAGCAGCCCAATACATTGCATATTTAGCCCTCCTTACTACTGAAAATGTGGAAAGGCTCATGCAAGTCATGTCACAACTGTGATCAACTACATTTACATCTTGTCAGAATTAAGAGTTAATCATCTACAGCACATATTTGGTCACTGCACATGGCTGTATCAATTACATTTCATCAACTCACACTTTCACTCCAAAATATGGATGCAGAGGTACCCAAACGGGAAAGTCAGCTCCTCAATTCAAATGGGATTAATAGTCTAACTAAGAACAGAAATGGCTCCCGGAATCAAAGGCAGCCCATAATTTGTTGGAGCAATCCTCCCACGGGCCTGTAAGTAAATTAAAAATAAGTAGATTTTGAAGGAAACAGATTAAAATTGAACAGACTCCCGGAAGACTCTTGTCTCTTTAAGAGGGGCTGAAACATAAGACTCAGCATGTCCCACCAGAGTGCGGTCACTCTAGGGAGCGCTATGAGAAATGCAGGGCAGAGCAGAATATCAAGCTCCTAACCACATAAGTTAAAAAGACAATCATGTATATAAGCAAAGTGAGTGAGGGAAAATAAAAACTTAGGAGGCAAAGAAATCAAAATGCCAACTTAAGTCTTTATTCAGTTCTAATTTAAAGCTAGTTTAACAATATGGGGATGGAGAGTACAAAGAAATGTTAGCAGATCTTCAGTTTAATAAACAAAAAAATTGGTAAGATTAGCCTGGAAAAATAACATTACACCAAGGAGACCTCAGTGATCATCAGAACTTCACTAACAGCAAGTGTGCGACCTCTCTCCCCATCCAATTCCTTGATGTTTTTTTTTTCTCTTTTTCAGTTGCTGTTTTCCTTAAGACAGCATTTGGCGCTAGGAAGCCCTATTTCCTTGCAGACTTCAGACCTTACCAAAATAAAATGATTATCCTCATAATAATGATAAACTGTTTTAACTCACTGTAACCAGTGCACTAGGGGCCATGGCCCATACCTGCCATCACCTACACTGAATTAGGTAAGAACTTAAAAGTTGAGAAAGTAGAAGTACAATTTTGTCAATGTAATCAGGAAGCTGCAATGGAAACAAGGAAACCATCAATTATGCAGAGTAAATTAGTAATTATTTATGTCTCATTATTAAAAGAGACACTGCAGATCACAGACATTTCTACAGTCAGGTGGACTGTTACTTGGCTGAATACAAGAAGAGCAAAGTCCCAGCAGCTTCTGCAGACAGTGGATGATTTTAAAACTCCGGGAAAATTTTAGAATCAACGACAAAGAAAAACACTCCTGCAGTTGGTTTACCTTGGTTTTTTTTTTCACTGGAAAGAACAGCAGCGTGAAGAGGTGAAAACTGAAACAATAGATTGAGAAATACAGTAAAGATCACTCTGACCTGCCTGCATGTTGCTGACAAGTTAGCAAGGGGCATTTCAACATCTAAGATCACTGACCAGAGCACAGGATTGTCTAAGATCAGAACTACCTGAAAAATCCTATTATGATTCTACATCATAAACACAAATGAGATTATTTCATTCAAAGAAATTTACCACAAAGAAATGTGGCTTCATTTGAAATAAAATCTTGTCTTTTCTAAAGAGTCAAAAATTTATCTGCAATAGCTAGGTACATGTTGCAGTTTGCCAGTTTAAGAAAGAAATCAACATTTACCTTACTTTTGGTTATCACTTTAACATAAAACAAAGCACTTATCCAAAAGAGGTGATCATGCCAGCTGAACGGGACCACAGCTTCTAAGTGAGCCAGGAGTGGTTCAGCAGTCCTACTCTAGCAGCCTATAACTCAGTGCTGTGGTTACTCATGAGATGGATCCTCTTTACAGCTTTTTTGGTATCCATAGGGTGTTTCTTCCAAAAGTCTTCTGAGATTTGTTACTCCTCAAACATATTTGTCCAAAACTAGAGTGCTTAATTTTCAGAAATTCCTAGGAAGGGACCTACTGGATGTCCCTGTGAGGTGACCTGAGATCACTGGATCGTGCACCACCATTTTGGTCTATTCCTTCATTCATGGTAACTTACAAGGCCTTCTGTGCCAGGAAGCCACTAAAGACATTGCAATCTCCAACAGAGATCTGAGTAACCCAAATTTCAAGTCCCAAGGGTTGGTTTTCCTCTAGAAAACAATGTTCCTTCTTCTTGGTTTGACAGAAGCCTGTTTGTTTTCCCTTTTCCTTCACTGCACTCTTGCTTGCACACTTAATGTCAAACAGCTTGCAAAGTTTGGTGTTTCATATTGCTCAGAACAGCAAAGATTACTAGGCGGCTTATCTTCTTCTGCAGCTTGTGGCATTTTCTATTGCCTGGAGCATGTAGGTATTTTTGAATCGGATAAGATCCACAGGGATCCTGGGTTTTGGTAGTTTTCATACATTTTCTTATTCTCTTGCAGGGGTACACTGCTGATGGCTAGGCAAGAAGATATATGGACCCTTTTAAATCAAATGTGTAAAGGCACCATGCTTAAGGGTGAAATTTATATGCAAAAGGCCTAAAAGAAGTCCACAATGTGGGCAGGTTCTATTGCTGTCTGCCTTCTCTTAACATCTGCAAACTTTTTTAATATGTTCAGGAAATAGAAGTGAATAATTATATTGCACATAAACAGACATTACAGTCTCCTCCTGCCTTTGACAGTGTGGTAAGCTTAGCAGAATTCAATTAAAGTTTATAGTGCACTTTACCAGGAGGGCAATTTTGATGTAATCATAAACAAAATCAGATAGGAAGGTTGTCATAATGGCATCAAAACAATCAGAGACAGAATAGCTAAAGGAGAATTTCTGCTGTGCATTTCATGTCTAAAATACATTTCAGGTTATCCTTGAAGGCCTCTGCTTTGACCTGTTAGTCAGATAAAGCCAGCCACCTTAGCAGGAAGAACAATTCTATCCAGACCTCAGCTTGGGGTGCTTTCTCAAAATGAGACAGAGTTTCACTTTATTTTTACCCTATGAGGTTCTCTAAATGAGCATCAAAATTTGGAGTTTAAAGATTTTAAGAGGTACAAACACTGCCTCTTTGGTTAAATCTCATTAAAAATCTCAGGTTGTCCTTTGTCACCATTACCACCTGATTTCCTTCAGAGTCACTGCCAGAGGTAACGTTGAGGAGAGAAGCATCTATTCTGATCTTTCCAGGGACCTCTGTAAATCTGAGGATAGCCATATACAAATGATACGCACCATTAAACACTAAAGACTACAACGCCATGATCATTTGTAGACTATTTCTAAAAGCAAGAAGTCAGAGTTTGTGTTATTTTCCCCCAAAACACAAGGGCAAAACACAGATGAAGGATTTTAAATAATGTCAGTTGCGAGTGATGTTGAATCCTCCGACAACAATGCTTCACCACTTGAACAATGCCTGGGACTGGAAGCTCATGGATAAAACACCGACTGGCATGGTGAGATATGTAAGAGTTGCACACCGACAGAAAAATATCATGAGTGGTCACCTATGGGATTTTTACCCACACTTTGAGTTGATCTCAGTTTTCCAATGTGACAAACACCCAGGCTATCCAATTTAGTGAGAACAGCCTCTCTAAACTGTCTGCCATGGGCTCATGCCCCAGTCTATCCTACTGTTGGCAATGAAAGCTCTTGGCCAGTTTATCTAAACGTTACTTCAGCATAGCAGAGTTTGAAGTTTTCTACAAGCCTTTGAACAATTCTATTTTCCTTTGGGAGGACTGAAGAGGGAAGGGGAAGATTGAAATTATATTTCTTGCCTTCAATTTCAGAGGCAGTAAAAACTCATAAATATCAGAGAAAGTACGGTGTCTATCTGTTCAGAACATAAGAGTAACACATTGGGCCAGGTCAAAGGTACAATCTGAGCCGGTATCCTCTCACTGACAGTTACTAAAAGCAGAAGCCTAGGGAAAGGGGTAAGAACTGATTCATCATATTTGGTACTTTCACCCCCAAAGAACCTCCTAAAACACTGGAGAATCATTTACTCTCTCCATGAACATTACCCACTGCTTCACAGAAACCATGACATTTTCAGCTCACACGACAGCTTGTTACAAAGACTTTTACAGTGTAATTAAACCTCACATGACGACTATTTTTGTTTCCCTGGAACCTGACCCACAGCTCTGGTACTGAAGGAATGATTATCCCTGCTGTATCACTCAGCGCTGTTAACCTCCATTATACCCCACCAAGGCTGTCTTCTTCCCAAAGAAGAGGCATAGAAGCCACTCCACCTATCTGTTGGCCTGCTACTGTTCTCTGAATCTTTTCCAGGCTCCATGAAATCTTTGAAGGGACCAGAACTGCACAAAGTTTTCAAGATGCAAGCAGTTCACAGTCTCATGCAGGACTGTGATTATATATTTTAGATTCTCTTCTATTTCAGTTTTAATATTCCCAATATACCCAGGGCATAATGGCCAGTCCAGAATCCATCATATAATATACAAATGTGGGATTGTTTTCCCTTCTCCATGCATCACTTAACATTTATCTATATTTAATTTGATTTGCTCATCTCTTGCCAAGCTACTGAGTCCCATAAGGTCCTTCCATAATTTTTCAGTCAGCCTTCATCTTTACTGTTATGAGAAATGTTTGCTGATAGTACTAATGCACATCCCTAATAGCAATTTGCGCCTTTTCCAGCTCATTTATGAATATATTGAGAATGAATAGATGAATATGAATGAATATCAGCACTGATCCCAGCAAAACCCTTTGGAAGTCCGCTGTAGATTTTTTTTTTTATTACTGTGAAAACAGACTACAGAGTCCTAATGTCTCTTTCCCACCTTTTAGGAGTGCTCTTTGCACTGCTAATTGAATAGTTATATATGCAAGTTCATACACAGTAAATGCCCCGTTTTCTTAAAAGGTTTCAGGCTTGAAATCTTGTTGAAAGGCCTACAAAAACATCATTTCTCCTGCCTTCACATTTCTTAAGAAGCTTCTTTTAGCAGGAGACAGAATCACTTCTAATCGTAATACGCACAAGTAAGCACAAATTTTACCTTGTGTGATCTGAGTAGTTTTGGGGTAGTTTTTCTAAACAAATCATTCATAGCTCTCCCTAAAAAAAAATGTTCTAACTCATCAGTATAAACTTTACTTAGCCCTTACTTAAAGGGTTTTGAAAAAAGAAATCAAATCCAGAGTTGCACATTGACATCACAGTGCGTACCCAAATATTAGAATAAAGAGAAACAAAAGTAGGCTGAGACCGTCTGCAGATTCTGCAAGGACCTGTCTTTTGTCCCCTATGCACAAAGCTGTTCCTTGCTTACTGCACTGTACTTCAAGATATTTTAAAATAATACTGCATTTCATTAGGTGTTGCATAATAAAATAAAAACATGGGCTAAATATAAACATTATTTTGAGGGCATTAAAACATTGTTTTTCATTTATTATCATGTTCCAGTAAAGCAGAAATGGACACTGATCAAGACACAAGATATCAATTAGCAATCTGAATGTCCTCTTTCCCATATTAGATGCTCCAGCAATACAGACCTATAGCTGCATAAATATCCCAGATTATGGACACTTTTCTCACAATTTAGGAGTTAAGAGTCATGATGACTAATCTCCTCTTGATGCCTAGGAATTGCATGTAGATAACACAGAAAGCATGCATTTTCTGGACCTCAAACGCCGACATGACAACACACATCGCTACATGAAGCTAGAGCAGCTTGGTACGGTGCTGCTGTCATCTCACTCCATCACAGAGCATTGAGAAGGAAGCCAGAAAAGGACACTGAGCAACAAAATTCCCCATTTAACTTCTGTCTGAGGCCCATGTCTCAAACTGTCAGCTTGCAGTCTGCACAGCTAGACTGCATTTCTGGCTGTGCCAATCCCATCCCAACTGGAATGACACAGAGGCACCATCTTGGGTATGCAGTTTCAGCCAGTAGAGTATAACTTACAAGCACTCAAACCTTACATTTCACAAAACATCTTGGCTTTTCATTCAGATACTTTGACCATAAAATCAAAAAGAAATGCAAATAATTTTATATACAAGTTATATTTTAGATGGGTATGTTAAGCTGCAACTCCATAACTTAAATCTGAAGAAATACCAATTTATACATTCTCCTGCACTTGCTTACTCTAAGGAAATTGGGTTCAACTGTCCTCTCACTGACACTACTCTGAAGTGTCAAGCAACTCTATTAAAGTCAATGAAGCTATGCTTAAATATATCCTCTGGGAGCAAATTAGATCTGCAATTTTCATACCATGCAAATTTCCAATCTATTTCAACACAATTAATTGTATTTTTGACATCTGCAGATGATTTCTTTAACCCCAAACTACTGTCTTTGCAGTGGCTATTACTACACTCTTATAAACACATTTCAGGCACCTGCACCTCATCATTGTGGGAGGCCAGATATCACAGGCTCCTGCAGAACCTAAGCTCCCGAAACTTATAACTCTTACAACCTTTTATTGAAGAAAATGTGCCTCAAGTTCATGGAAAACATCAGTCTCTTAAGGTTCGTCTCCAACTCATCACTGTCAGTTTTTTAATATTTTAAAAGGAAAACCAGAAAATTGCAAGTCAAGCCTCAAAACTCTAATTAACAGGAAATGCTTTGGATATTTATAGCTGGCTATTCCCATTTAGCAGGCAGTATTAATTTGTTTTTTATGACACAAATCTCTTTTTTGCTGGGAAGGAAAAGAGAAAGTTAATCCTGGCATTAATGTTATCAGATACTGAGGAAGGGAACACTCATAATAACTGCATCTCTGAAGACGGAAATAATATTCAGCATAGCCATGCAAATCCACAGAGCAAATTAAAGTCTGCTGGCTACCTTCAGCACAGCAAGGGTCTATACTTAGTTGCTGTTACGTGCTTATAATGCACAACTTGCGATCTTGGTAAAGCACTCAAGAAAGCTTTATTTTGATTAGGAAAAAACACTCTTTAAAGAGTGAATTATCTGGCACTATAGATTGCACCATTCCCTTGAAAAACATTCATGAGGAAACCAGAAAGAACCATCTGGTTTTTTGGTTTATTTTTCCTTTTTCCTTTAAAAGAAATAATTTCACTGTAATTCCTTCCTATTCCATTTATATTCCTTTTTTTTTTTTTTTTTTTCTCCTATTACATAGCTAATATCCACATTAATGCTTTAGGGGACAAGAAACAAAACAAAACAAACAGAAAAGTCAGTTTCAGAGCATCTCCACACACCTTTCCACTCACATCCCCAACCACTAGCAGCAGCAGCAAAGTGCCTGAGATTAGTACTTATCACCAGCCCTTCAGGGTTGTCATGTGGGGGGCTTCTGAATATATCTCTTCTGGCTCTTTTACCAGCAGATGCTGGAGCTGGCAACAAGAAAGAAAAAAAAAAAGCAAAAAAAAACCCTAAGGCTTTATTCACCAAACAGAAATAATTAAATACTAAGCAGCAGCGCCTGCCTTCACTTGCAACACCCAGCAGCAAAGCTAAGACTAAAGCAGGACAATGGCTTGCTTTCCAGTTCCTAATTGCTCTCCACAAGCCCTCCAGAGAGTGACAGAAGACTAACCAGTGACTAGTCCATAATTCCTTTTTGGCTGTATTTATCTGCCCACTTGGCTTTCCTCTCCTGCACTGCCTTCTCCCAGCTTTCCCTCTCTGTGCAGCTCACCCCTTTAACATCATCCCACAGACCTTCTCCAGAACTGTGATCATGTAAGCTCAGCAGGAACTTGGAGATGCCCCTGCTGTAGGTAAAACAACCCTGAACTCTGCTGCAAGGAGCAAATCAAAGCTGCTGCATCCAACACTTAACCTTAGCCTAACTTCTCATAGCTGCCCCAATCCTTTGCCATTAGGGCCTGTCTGTAGGTTTAGGATTGCTGTTCTGGGCTAGGCAGGTGAGAAAAACTGAGATTAAGGTTGTGTGCTTTCCACTTCATTCTTGAATCAGACAAAAGGGCCTGAGGTTTCATCTTGACATCAGCAAACTCTTGAGAGTTAGATGTTGCAAGGGACAAGTAAATTGAATTGTTTAGTTTGAATTAAACAAGTCCCAGATGATCAAATGAGACTATTGGTTCTGGATACTGCTGTTAAGAAGGGAGATCTTAGAGAAGGATGGAAGCATGACATAAGTCTCATTCAATTGCATTTGTCTTATTCACTAGGATATATCAATTTAATAAGCAGTACCGCTTTGCAATGTTAATATTCAGAAATCCACTTTGGATTAATCAGAGGAGTTCACAGTAAAGGAAGGCCAGTTTCCAATGGGAAGGTAGGCATGGGAACAAGACTAAACCACAACAGCTCCAACAGAAATTTTCTTGTACTAACGGATCAGTAAGTCAGCTTGCCTTAGGTATGAGAATATCAAGGTTTGTTCTAGTATAAATATATCTCTCCTATAATCTCTCCAGAGACAGTTTTCTCAGCATCAGGATAAACTTCCAGTTGCTATTATTACTTGGCTTTTTTTTCTTTTCTGAGCAGCACACTCAAGCTACAAAGTAACTCTGGCCTAATCAGAGGCAAAAAAAATCAGCCACGAGGCAATTATATTTCACTTTCTGAGCACACGTTTCCTTCAGCATTACCAGCACTGAAAAATCAAGACTGAAAGTTATCTTAAGTAAATATGGAGAAAATTTCTCAGTCTATGCCAAAGTATTTTTAACATTTTCCATAACATAAAAACATATGGCTGTCTCATATGCCACTCCGGAAAGGTTAAATGAATAGAGGAGTTTGAAACATCTTAAATTTATTTCATTTAATCTCATCTCCTTTATCATCATTTCTGCAATGACTCCAAAATCCCCCTGGTATTCAGCTAGTGCTCAAAAGGGCAAAAAGTGTTTTAAGACATCACTCCTTGAAAATCAATTGAAAACAAGGAACAAATGTCTTGCTTCAGCTTGGATAGTTGTTCAGAAATGATCTTGGCCAGGCTCTACTTACAAAGTTGTAATTCAATAAGCTCCCAAGAACTAGCATAAGCAGCTGGTGAAATGACATTGATCAGGCTCACATCCCTGTGTTTCATTCTCATGCTATCACTTGGCCACGAACCTTAGTCCAGGGTAACTGCCCTCCTTCAGCCAAACAGTCCAGGCGCACAAGATGATCTGAAGGACCAAATTCTCTGGAACTCATGAGACAGAATATACTAGCTCTGTACCACTTTCTCTTCTCATGCAGTTTCTGGCAAACCTTATGCTACCTCAGGTAGCTCAAGAGAAGCATAATATCCCACTGCCTCCTTCCTTAGACTACATATGCAGAATTCAGCTCCTAAATATGAAGTCTCAAGAACTAATAGATGACTCTGCGGCAGCGGAGAGATGCTGGGGACAGGAGGAAGGCAAATACAACAAACATGAGTGACAGCAGAGATGTGGTGGCTTACAGGTAGGCACAAACCCAAAACTACCTGCAGCCACTCTGGACTAGACAGATGTTAATGTTTTGTGTGTTAGATTAAAAACAAAAACAAACCATCAGAAAGCATCTGAAAGAATTTAACAATTGCAGGTAATAGCTAAACAACTAAAAATCACATGCATACATAGTCAATTCATTAAAATAAGCCATTACAGACAAGCATTTCCTAATCAGATAATTAGCAGCCTCTAATGAAATTAAGCTTACACAGCCAGCTAGCATAATTAAAAGACATCACTGAAACAGAACCATTATCAAAGGATAAGGGTCTTTTGTCTGATTTGTATTTTTCTTTAGAAAGCTCTAGCCAAAATACTACGTCCAAGGGAAACATGCAGATTCCATTTAAATGCTAGATGCATTTCCATGGATGATAAAAGGTTATTCTCAAAGAGCAGGATGAAAAAAATCCATCTAAGTGACAGAGGAATATTTTAAAACATTAATATAATCATGTTATATACTCTACTGAGTTATATGCTCTACAATTTTGTCATGGCTATTGATTGAATTTACCATCTCACTATCTGCTCTCCCAAAAGCTGGCATCTTCTTACAGGTCCCACACCAGGGAAAGGCTCACAGCGCTAAGTTGTAGCTCATGAAAACTTAAAAGACTTCCTTCGGCCATCAGGCCTGCAAACACAGGAGATGTAACTAGCTAAACAGCATACAACATAAGCCTAATATTCAGTGCAAAGAATTGACTAGCAAGCATCTCCCCATGGAAATGGCATGAGAGATAGATAAAGTAGGCAGTTTCTGCCACTTGGATTTGTTGGATACTTCTTTAGTTGATATCTAGTCTAGCAAGTAGCTGCCACGAAGTTCCACAAGAAGCAGACAACTATGCAGAATGCCTTTGGGCTGATTAAGGTTTCATGTCCTGCAGTTTTCTGCTCCCGCTCTGTTACATAATCACCATTTCCACTCTAGTGGATCCTTTGCAAACAGAAATACTGGATTTCTACTGCTCAATGCAGGTTAACTGCAACTGGATTCAAGAGTAACAATGGCCACTGTTTTAACAGTTTGTTCTGAATTATATTTCCCTTTTTCTGGACTGAGAGAGCACACGTATTTTCAGGCTTCACTACAACTGTCTCTCTCATAATTTGTTTCCTAGTGCATCAGGACAACTCATCTCTGACTGAGCAAATTAATAGAAAAACTCTAAAAAAAAAAAAAAAAGGATGCCATGACACATAGATTA
>JACDJE010000062.1:294565-412449 GCA_016647715.1 Pavo muticus
AAAAAAAAAAAAAAAAAAAAAAAAAAAGGAACCACTCTTTTACAAATTTTCAACTCACACAGCACTGGCAACCAGGTTAAGCAAGCCCGAAAGATCTGGGGCTGGACCGGTGGACAGGTTCACATTTCAGGACTCTTTTGTCAGCTGAGTAGCCAAAGCACTTAAGAAAAAAAAAAAACAACAGCAAAACAATTGCATAGCAATCACAACAATAGACGGGACAAAAGCTGAAATGACTAGAGCATCCACGAACATCTAAACTTACACAAAAATAAAATTAAGTGACACAATGGTATCTAATGGTCTTTAGATTGTTTTCAATGTAGGGTCTTTAAAGATTTAAAGGATTTAAAGAGAAAGATATACCATCCAAAAACCCTACTCCAGGGTTGGTACAAAAAACTGGAGGGAGGAGCTCTCCTCGTTGATTAAATTAAGCATCTTTTCTTCCTTTCAAAGTAAATATCTAGTTAGATATGGGAAATCTCAACAACATCACAGCAATCCCATTTTACTCCACATGAAGATGTTTTAAGCACTATTTAACTTTGTTGTGTAATACAGCAATCTTATGAATGGAGGATAGAATAGTATGATGATGTAGAGCGAGCACCCAAATCTTTGTCCAAATCATGTTTCCTCTAATACAAAAGTGACTGCAAACCAAAAATACAGATCCACTGACAGCTTATGAGTGACGCAGGATAGCATCTGTGCTCCGATCACTTCCTGTATTATCCCAATTCAGAGTGCAGAAAAAGCAGGGACTTATCTTGCAAAAGCTGACATCTTCCTTCCTGAATCTGACAACAGATTCACAAATGTAGTGGCTTTCTGGCTATGCTTAGATGGGTCTTGTACACTTAAGAGAAAAATGGAGCTGACAGAATCACAAAAAGGCTTGGGTTGGAGGGGATCTTAAAGATTACCTGATTCAAAACCGCATTCCACAGAGCGTTGCAATCACTAAATCATGTACTAAATCAGGCTGCCCAGGGCCTTGAACACATCCAGGGACAGGTCATCCACAACTTCTCTGGGCAACCTGTACCAGTGCCCCGCCATCCTCTAAGTAAAGAATTTCCTCCTAACACCTGGCCTAAATCTCCCCTGTCTTAGTTTGAAGCCATTCCCCCTTGTCCTGTCGCTATCAGACCATGCAAAAAGTCTGTTATCCCTCCTGTTTATAAGCTCCCTGGAAGGCCACAGTGAGGTCTCCACAGAACCTTCTCTTCTCCAGGTTGAACAAACCCAGCTCCCTCAGCCTGTCTTCATAGAAGGGGTACTCCAGCCCTCTGATCATCTTTGTGACCATCTTCTGGACTTGCTCCAACAGCCCCATGGCTTTCTTACATCGGGGTCCCCAGACCTGGATGCAGTACTCCAGATGGGGCCTCATGAGGGTGTAACAGATGGGAACAATCACCTCTCTCTCCCTCCTGGTCAGCCCTCTTTTGATGCAGCCCAGGACACAGATAGTCTTTCAGGCTGAAAGAGCATGCTGTTGGCTAGCATTAAGCCTTTCACCCACTAGAACCCTAGACTAGAATAAGTCCTTCTCTGCAGGGCTGTTCTCAATGAGTTTTTCTTCCAGTCTGTATACATATCTGGGATTTCCCCAACCCAAGTGCAAAACCTTGCACTTGGCCTTTTAGAATCTCATTAGGCTCTTGTGGGTCCATATCTCAAGCTTATTCAGGTCCCACAGGATGGCATTTCTTCCTCTGTTGTATCAACTGCACCGGTCAGCTTAGTGTCATTGGCAAACTTGCTGAGGGTACACTCAATCCCACAGTCTATGTCATTGGTAAAAATGTTGGACCCCTGGGGTCACCACTCATGACTGGCCTCCACCTAGACACAGAGCAGCTGTTCATAACCTCCTCTGGCAGTAACCATCCAGCTAATTCTTTATTCACCAAATAGCTCCACTGATGTAACTACTGGCTCTCAAGGAACTGGCTGTGTTAGTTAAAAAGAGCAAGCGTCCATGCTCTGTGTTATTTCTCTGTCTGTAGAGATTTTTTCTAAACATTTTAACTTGAAACCATTAAATCTTGAAGGAACAAGCATAACTGACCTGTTCAAATGAGTAATAGAGATCTTATATGCCCCCATCAATATCCCCCACATTATTGAAGACCAGATACACATCTTATTGAAAATATCCAGTCTCAAGTGAAAGATAATATAAAAAGATTCCAGGAAGAAGAAACCAGCTAAGGAGAAGACAGAAGGCCTCTGTCACATTTCCTCTTGCCTGCAAATGGAAAACATCGATTCTTGAAGCACTTCCCCTCTTTTGTCTTTCTTTCCATTGGCTTCCTCAGGACAAAACCACAAGCAACAAGAGGGTGGAGCAGCCCCCCTTTCATTACCTATCAGCACGCTGATTTTCTGAACCATTATTTCCTGTACAGTTTTCTCATATTGAAGCCTACTGCACACAATAATAGTGTTTTACATTTTTCCATACTGCTGGAGCACTAGCATTTTCTACCGCTTTCTAATTACCTCTTTCTGCTAAGCAGCATTCTCTTGTCTTAAACAGTATAACCTCCTACTGAATAAAGAGCTCTTTGAAGTCCAGCTTCTGACTTCTTCCAAGGAGTTTCACAAAATCATAGAGTATACAGCAACTAATGCTGTTAGCAGAGTTGTTCTCTGTCTGGTTAAATTTACAAGTAATAGACCGTAAAATTAAGATATAAATAGGTGAAAGGCAGCCCTCAGCATATTTTACTTGGTTTCTTGTCTTTTCTCTCACCTAACAAAATGTCTGACAAGGGATTTTTAAGCATTTTTCTGCTTTGGCTCAGCATGTGGCAAAGTTTGAAAGAGCAGCAGAAGTTTTGTGTGAGAAAGTATAAGCAATGTTTCAAACGAATATTACGCCAACACCTTTCTTAGTCTTAGTAAACCTGTGTGAATGCACTCAGTGCAAATCATCCCCTGAGCTCCTCTAAGAACTTCAATATGTTGACTGCAGCACAGACTTCCTCAGGTTTGTAAATACAGATTTGTTATGCTTTGTTTTACTGTGTACTTCAGAGAGAGTGTGCCCACACACCTGCCAAATAAATACCACTGCTCTCTCTCATACAAACACAGAAAAAAATTTACATTGATTCATCCAAAAGGAATCCCTTCCCATTAAATTGGGGATTCTGAGGTTCTCAAGCAATGAGCTGTTTTCTATTTCACTCACAAGAGCATGTTTGACTCTTACAACTCATAGAAAATGAGATTCAGGACAGAAACAAGTAAAAGCCCTACGAGAGAGAAGCCACGGCTAGGAGAAGAACAGAGTCTAGGTTTCTGTTTTGAGCTCAGACTAGTCCCAGCAGTGAGTTAAATCTGATTTCTAAACCCCATCCCACACTTCCTTTACTGCAGAGTGGGAGAATGCGTTGCATTATAAACAAACTTTCACTGCAAGCCCAGGGACCCTGCAGGCTACCCTGTTAATAACAACTAGTCTCTGAACTACGCAGCCTGGTTTCCTGCAGTGTGCTCCCATACAGATTCTCCAGTGCCTAATTAAAGTAGCTGTACTCCGGCTGCCCTTTTTTCTGCTGTAGAGGCATCAATTTGGATGTCATTCTCTTCTACCCCATTCATGAGTTCTCAGGTATGGTTCAGGAACATTTTATTTTACAATCCCTGCCCTTCAGCCAACTTTTGCTCTAAGCAGCAAGTAAATTCAAATGCTGCTGAGGGAGCAGGGAGGCAAGCGATCTTCCTAGCCAAATGAGCCCCTTCCTTTCCTTTCCCTCAGTCCTCCCTGGATACCGCAAAGCCCTGAATTAACTAAAGGCTGGAACTGATAGCAACAAGGAAATGTTACCAGTGGTTTGGGAGAAGTGTGGCTCACTCTTTACAAAAGGGTATAGGCTTGCATCTTATTTGTCACCTGCAGTTTCATGCATGAAACAGTAACAGATGTCAACTCAGGGCATTTTCAAAGAGTATCTGACAGTTGTAACAATCTGCTGTTTCCATAAATGCTGTTTCTGTAAGGTGTGCAATTCTCAAAGTAGAAGAACTCCAAAAAATTTCAAGGTGATTTCTCAAGTTCCTCCATATCTGTTAAATGTGCCCCTCTGCCCCCAGTCTAAAATGTTTATCTCTAGCTATCTGAATAATCAGAGGAGTGAAGCCTACTGTATGTACTCAGCTTGGAAGCTTACTTCAGTGCAGATAAAGAAATACTACTGCAAAAGCCTGAGAGTAGGCTCCTCTGGCTGCTTCTGGGTTAGAGTTATTAATTTATAACTTAGGGTCTGAACTTAATGAATTGCTGTGGTGTAGTTAAAAGGGCATTTTGTGACGGTTATAACTTCATATCCTGACATATTCCTCTCCTGTCAATAAATATAAACTGCTATGTCATTGTGAACAGTGCCAGGAAATAAATAGGAGATGATCAAATTGACTTGCTTTGCTCTCTTCCCCTGCAGCTGCAAGTGGTATCCATTCAAAAGGAAAACAAACAAGAGTAGGAACTGGTTTGATTGAATTACCTGTGATTGGAAAGATGTGCCTTTAACCCTAGGGCTCAGTGTTGCCCAGCTGCTTTAATTGCAGCCAGTGGAAAAATTCCTTTTGATCTTAATGGGAACTAGCACAACACTGATGCTGCGCAAACCTTGTCCTAGATGTTTTAATATGGTGATTGCAAATCATCTGTGATTTACAAATTCAATACCAAGACTGCTCTACGTAACACAGACTTTCATGACACGTGTTTACAATACAAAATACAAAGTACCAGAATTATATTTACAGTCCAGGAGTTTCTGTTAACCTCTTGAAGCGATATGACACAAAATCATTATTTAGAAATCACACAGCAATTTGACACAGGTAGGAGGGGGCACACTGTCTGCCTAATGATCTCAAACAGCATGAACAAGACTAGATGAATAGGAATTGTTAGCTCATTATTTACACAGTCTTTCTCAAAGCGCCACAGAACTCTACCAAGTACATGAAGAACATTGACTATAACACAAGAAAAGGGGAAATAATGAGTTTTAGGAAGAAATTAATATTGTTTGCAGAAAACTCAATCCTGCTGCCTGCAGAGAGCACCAATGACTACTGTTTTACATGCATGCAGAATGCATTCCTGAACTAAAACATAACACCCTAAAACTTTGCTATCTTCCTTTTCTAATACCTTACTTCATAACACCTCAGAACATCTTTAAAATTACCTGTACACTGAATTGCACAGCCCTGCAGAAAGTCAGATTTCAAGAGACACTGCCTATGTGATGATCTCAGCGCTCACAAAAAAAAACAAGACGTCCAGCCGTCTCTTAAAACTCTTTTTTGCGTAATACATCCCACAAAAATGAAACAGAGACTTCTGAAATCAAAAGGAAAGCATTATTTACCTGTTTTGGACTAAAGCCTGCAAGTTTATAACACTGGATTGTAAGAAAACTGCTTCCAGCTGTCTGCAAGAGCTGTTGAGTTTTGGTGGAGAACATAAAGAGGAAATCAGTGTGTGGGGAGGCTGGAGGGGAGCTGTCACAGCAGGGAAAAATTGCCCCAACTCCATTACATATAGCATAGGACATTCAACTGATCATACTATGTCTACCTCAAGCCAGATCACTGCAGGCAGCAAGGATAGCAACCATCATCAGGCTACTTACCCCAAGCCAGCTGCCATGACAGCTAGTGATTAGGTAGCATAGCTGTCTTATCTTTTCATGTTTAATAGCAGGAATGATGAATGCACACCCCCTGTGCAGTATGTCAGAAGGAACAATGCTAAGAGGAAAATCTGATAAGCAATTTAGCAGACGCACTGGTAAAGGAGAACCTTCCTGCCAGGAAGGGGAGGAGCAGAACCAGCAGTGCCTCAGTTCTCCTGCACCAGGCACCAGGCTCTAGGTGCAAGCAGGAATCCAAGCAAGAATAGAAGGAAACTTTAGGCTGCAAAATTTCAAAACCACAGGTTTTGAAAATATCCAAACTGCTTGTACTGTAGGTTTAAAAAAAAATAATAAATTATTCTTACATTTCTATTTCTGACAGTCCAGAAATGCAAAAAACCTACCTAAGCCAGCTCTTCTGGTTGTTCCAGTTCAGCTTCACAATTAACGCAGCATCAAATAGAACAAGGAAGCTGTGGGAGATGTCCCAGAGCCTGCAAGCTGAGCAGACACAGCAAGAAGCTGTCTGGGCTCTGTCAAAACAAAACGCCTCATGCCATACACCTGGCAGTGCCATGCACCTACTTCCTTCACTCCTGCTGCTTGTAATTATGACACCACTAATGTAGTCACATTGGCAAAGGAGATGTGACCTGCCCAGTGTAGGAAGGGATATTAATTACTGGTAAAGTTTTGAGCATCTAAATAAAGCTGAGCATGTGCTTTGTGCTACAGCCTTAATACAACTGCTTCCCGATCTCTCATTAATAGCCTAAGCACTTTCTCTCTCAGAAATGTATCAAAGACTGTAAAATGAGGTGCTGGAACACTTAACTGCCAGCGCCCAAGCAAACAGTATCATTACAGTGTATATAAAATTCTCCTGGGGATAGGCTGGGCATAAAAATTCAGCTGGATCATTAGAAGCCGATGATTTAAGTGAGAAAGCAATTTAAGTCTCCAAGTTGGCAACAGGAAGACATAAACTGAGTTGGAGGAATTATTTAATGACTAGCAGACCAATAAGGGAGGTATTTCATGGCAGCGTAAGATACTCTGCATCGTAGGAGAACTGCAATTTATTAAATACAAGTTGTTAGGGTTTTTCTTCCCCTGCAGCTAATTCTTGTCATGTCAGTGACACTAGTGTTTTAAAGAAGTCCCAAGCCAAACAAGCATGAACAAGAGTCAGAGAAGGCCAACAGCTCTGAGTACCGAGCCTCCCTGCTATCAAACAGGGCAGGCAGCTTTGCGGCTTGCATACACTGTGCATAATTTTGCATGTATGAGAAGCAACTTCTTTGTACTCTGTACAGCCTGAGGAGGCAAAGGGTACTGGTCTTGGATGCCAGAAGGCTGCATTCAAGCCACTGGCATGCACCAGATGAAAACTTTTGCCTTGACTCACGCAGATCAGAGTCCAATACCTCATTCGTTTGCATGCCAGGACACCTGATACAACTTCTCAACACTGCTTTCAGCAGAAATGTACAGCCTACATCAGCCAGCTTGTCCTAGGGCTGGCAGGCACCACAGACGGGTAGTCTGTGTGGTCACGCTTGACTCCAGGAGACAGGAGGTGTCTCCACTGCTCCTCAGCCAATTCCACTCTACAGACCAAACTGTTGCTATTGCACAGCACCAAGGGGAGATCTGAAGGACATCCAGGCTAAACCTAGGCTCATCTTAAAAACCTGCAGAAACGGAATTGTTAGCAAGCTCCCACTGGCTTTCAAGCAGAGTAAGTCCAAATGTCACTACAAGCCTTTGAGAACACCATCCCAGAAGCAAATGGATAGGGATTCAACATACACAAAAGAAACAGTTTATTGTATTAGATATCCATATATCTAAGATGAGCGGGAGATAAGAACATTTTCAGCTCCTTTCCATCTCCTCTTTGGCCCAGAGGAGAGAGGTAAAGGAGACAAACACAGCTGCAGGAGTTTGTGGGTGGTGAGGCAGAACTCCCTCACCGCGCACACCAGAGCATGAAAGGCATATGCCACAAGGACTATGTTCAGTCAAGCCCTAAGTTCCAACCTGGCTGCAGAAAATAGCACTGGAGCCCTTTATTTTGGAAATCACTGGAGCTCCACAGTGATTTCTTACTGCTAGAGATGCTGTTAGACTTTTGCATGGCCCTTCATGAGCCAGGTCAATTGCTAAATGTACCTTCCTGCTTTACAGCAGTGAGATACTCACTGAGACAGTTGGAAATCACCAAGCAGTGTCAGTGGGAAACTTTAAAAATGGTAAGCATTTGTGCACTGAGTCTTTTTGGAGACAGTTTGAATTTCAGAATCAAATTTTCAGTGAGATGACAAAGTAAAATGGGAAAATAGTACTCTGGGAAGAAACTTGAGACACAGATTTGTCAGACTGCCATGAGGCAGAGTGCAGTCACTTGTGAGCTACATTTTTCCCTGCTCGGGTTGTGGAGGGTTCTTGGAAAGAAAATGAAAAGTTTCTAAAAAACTTCAGGGAAAAAAAAACTCACAATCAATTCACTCTTTAAAACATGCTTGGTTCTTTCTTTCAGCCATATAAACATTAAACAAATTCTGTGAAATCTATATTTCTGCCATCTTGAGGCTAGCAGAAATATTCAGTCTTGGTAAATAAATTATGGTTCAGACTCCCGTAAATCTCTGTTGAAATGGGAAATGTGAGTACTACAAAGACCAAAAACATTTGGAAGTATATGCAGCATAAATTTCATTATGAAAACATTGCCATCAGGAAGCAAGTGACAAATACAAACCTTGGAAGATTGGATATGAGCATCTCTATTGTTCATGAACAGTATGGAGTTGACAAGTCTAAGTGGAAAGACTTCTTTTTGATGTGGTCCTTTACGTTAAATGTTTGTGGCTTTGGGTTTGCTCAGCACAGGTTCTTTGTGGAGTTACACTTCTGATTTGTAAGCCTAAAACATTTCATCATTAATCACTGTATAGTTTTCATTTCTATTGATTGAGATTCTGCTTACCGCCACTCAAACACAGATGAGCTAAAGTGAGAAAAACCGACAGACATTTATTTTTCCGATAATAGTTAAGATATGTGCCTACCTGACAAAAACATCCTTCTGGAATGGGTGTCCAGGATGCTTACAGCTTCAAGGGTGGGCACACAGCTATCCAGTCCATCAGAGGTGCATTGTAATGGGGAACTTTCCTGTTTGCTGCAATTAAAATTGTTATTAATTAAAATACGTTCCAATAAAAAATAAGTATTGAAAAGATTATTTTTAATATTTAAAAATATAAATAAAAAAATATATTTTTTTAATACACTTAAAGGAGGACACAGAAAAAAAGTGGCATAGGAAAAACTATTCTGTGAAAAAAAAAATCAGAACAGCACTTCTATTTATGTTCATTCAAAGCATTTCGAACTGAAAGAACTGCTATGCAAGTTTTCTTTCAAAGCTTTGGTATAATTTTGCTTACTGAGGTTGAAAAATGTCTTATACTTCACAGTAAAGACAATAATATTTGGAAAAATCATTCATTTTCTTGTTTTAAAATCTCAAAATAATCAATATTTATTAACATAAGCATCAGTTTAAGAAATGAAAAGCACTACTTCTACCCAGTGCTATTTAATCTGTATTTAAAAAATGAAATTGTTACTGTTCCCCCAGTAAGGCATGCATTACAATTTATTACCATGTCAAGTATGGATCAAGTCAGTATCCCAAAACTGCCAATAAGAAGCAGGCCATATTGTTGCAGACTGTTAAAACACAGAATTGTTCACAATTCAAGTAAATAATTTATGATGGCTTTTTTTTTTCCCCTTGAATACAAGGTCCACAAGTTTCTTAGGTTTGTATAACCAAGAGGAAAAAGCAAATTAACTCAGTAACCAACTGGAGTAAACAACTCTCTACTTAGTTGTTTCTTGTGTGTCTGGGCTACTATTTTACATTGCAATTTCTTCCTAAAACAACATTAAATAGGAGTACACTCCCTTTGAAAGATGTAACAGCAACGTCTTCAAAATAACATGAAATCTCACAACTGAAGGACATGCCTAGTTAATAAGATTGTATTTGGGGATCTTGGGAATTAGTGAAAACAGCTAACACTTTAGTCTCTCCTTGCATGGTCTGGCTCGAGAGCCAGAGAGCCAAGAGCGAAAGGAAGAGCTCTTTTCCTCTCTCTGCTGGATGCAGTCAACAGATGAGAAATTCCAGATTTTTGAAAGTTGCATTTTTTATTGTTTGGTTGGTTGGTTTTTTTTGTTTGTTTGGTTTTGTTGTTTAGTGTGTTTTTTTAAATTTGTAACAAAGACAAATGCTTTAACTTGGTCTGGATTTTCATAAATATGTACCTACAGTTATGGTGGTGCCTTGTAGAGAACTAGAATGTCTCTATTACGTTTTTTGTCTAAAGCCCTCCAGTGAGAGCATGTGACTGACAGGACAGCTTTGTGGTATGAGGAGGAACTCTGTAGCTCATACGGTACAATGGTCTGGTGCAGTCCCTCCCTCTCCAGCTAACTTAGGAAAACAGTCCCAGGACAGAAAGGCTGTTGCTCTATGCTATATTGTGTACTATACAATACAGGGCAACTTTTGATTGGCTTTCACCATTCTCCCTCAGTGTTTGCCATACAGGTTTTTAATTTTTTTTTTTTTTTTTTTTTTTTTTTGAGAGAATGGGAGAGTGGGGAAGAGGGAGGGGGGATTAACTAGTATTCTCATTTTCCTTTCTATAGAAAAATTGAGCATAAAAATTAAAACATTATTACTGTAGTCAATTCCTTTAGTGCAGCTATTACAGCTATCTAATATTTGCAATTCTGATAACAAATTGATTGCTTTTGCTGAAAGGAAAGATCCAGCATTATTGGAGTGAGGTTGTTGTTGCTGATGATACAGCTTGATGTAGCGTAACTGCTGATTTTTATTAAGGAGAAGGAAAAACAGGCTTGGAACTTTCCAAGGGACTGATCGAAGAATGCACGTGCAGATACAGTTTCACTGCCATGGTGTTTATAAACTGCCAGGATGAATGAGCATGTCATTCTGCCAGAGGTGTGCTAACAGAGTGAAAGAGAGCTTCAAAATCTAAAAAGCAAATGGAGAATGTGGAAAAGTGGAAGAAAGAGGCATGGAGATGCATACATTGGTACCAGAGAGCGATGGGCCAGAAAGAAGCCGGTAAGCATCACCACCCTACAAAAAAGGAGCACAGCTCTACAGTGCCTGTATCTTATGATGGCCAGGACCTGATTCCACCTTTGTCAACCAAAAAAGCCAGTGAAACCTCAGTTTGACTCATTTTGTGTACCTATGGTTATGTTACAAAGCACATAGCGTTTAAAAAAACATCAGACTCATTTCCTTCCTCAGTCTGTGGAAGATACTCTACTACTGAATCATGTTTTTCACCTAAATTTTTATCCTTTTCAACTGAGATAACAAAAAATGCAAATATTCAAGGTATCCATGAAACAAAAAGTTAAGCCCCCCAGATGAGTTGTGCTGAACCTTGTCACAAGCTCTGCCTTCGTCTGCTGATGACAGATCACTGACTGAATTCAATGAGATACACACCATCCCCAGCTTTCTTTCCCCTTTGATTAAAGAATCACTTTACTCTCAGTCCAAATACTCCTTTTCATACTTGCACAGATTGTAATCCTTTTGTGCTGCCGGAATTAAAACATGCAAAGCTGGCAGAAGTAAGGGAAGAAATAACTCAAGCTGTGTAACAGAAAACATCACAACCACATACCCACAACTGATGCGTAAAGGGGGCAAGGGGTGCTTCTCATGTTCTCCCATTCATATTTACAACAAGCTTCTCACATCTCTCAATCCTGTTTTGATTAAAATAGTTCTCAGGGTAGTCCCCCTTGCATCTGTAAATGAATCCTTCAAACAGACAAATATCTCACTGACACCAACAGCTCAGTTAAGCACTGCTCCTCTGTGGAAACAGAGCTTGGAAACAACCAACAGCCATAGAGATGCAGACAAAACAAACAAACAAACAAACAAACAAGATAGCTCTTTTTCAAGCTGTTTGGGACTAAACAAAGGATCAGATAGATTAATGACCTTTTAGAAAGTTAATAGAAAAACAGAATAGGAAGTACTGCATCAGGGAAGATAAACTGGGTTATATCCAGATTATGCAGCTGATTGCTGGGGGGCAAAACTATTTTGTGGTAGAACATTCATCCTGCCCTGGTTTCTGGAACCACATACAGGGAAACTCTTAAAGAACCTTTCTGCAGATTTCTACAGGATTGAATCTACAGATCTGAGCACAAGGAGACTCCCAGAAAACAGTTGCTGGAGACAGACAAAGTTTAATCAACTAACTTCACAATCTGTTCTGGAGCAAATCATTAAAAGTATAAGGGTTAGGCCTTTGAAACAACAGAGCTGACAGCAACACACAGGAAGTATGATACATGGAATCTCACCTGGAACTACACATTGAAGTAAAATGAACTGCTCAGCTGGCACCTAGTCCAGGAGATGCATCAGTTCGGTTGTCACCTTGCAGCTGAAGCTGCCCTGTTACAGGCTCCTAGTGTAGTCCTATTCAGCACAAGGATGTGTCTGATTAGCCTCATCATCCCTCATACACCAGGAGATTATATGAGCTATAAACAAGAGCATCACCAAATGCACTCTTAGGAGCACTCTCAGGAGACAAAAAGCACCTTGATAATGTTTCTGAAGTCTATTTCAAACACCAGGAAATTTTTTTTTTTTTTTTTAAGGGATTTACATCCCTTCTTGGTCATAGTTTCTCATGAGTGTTCTGGGTTGATTTTGAAATGCAAGAGAAAACTTGTCCCAGAAGTCAGTTTAGAGGAGAGTGACCAGAAGTCCATAAATCATACTGGAAATTCTAAAAGCACCAGATTGCCTGAACAATGTCATGAAATTGTTACTATCCTAACAAAAAAGACAACTATATGGCAGAAATTTGGGGTGTCTAGAAAGAAATATATTGCATTTCTTGTGATACTTTAGAAAGAACAACTACTTTTCAGATCTGTCAAAAGCTAATTCTACCAGAGGCTGAGAAAGCACATGTTGCAAGTTATGTCACAAAACGCAGTATTTTCAAGTTTATACAGTAGCTTGACTGGAATGGGCAAATGATAGGAAATTTCAAGCAAGAACTAGGGGATAAAAACTTTGTTTCAATATATAGAAATTCTAAGCATCCTCAAATGTGGAACCCAAAGCATGTCCTTGACACAGATACACCAGTCACATAAGCAGCAAACCATCTATGAATATCTTGTGAAGAAAATCTGAATACACCTTTCCTCCGCAGTTTACTGAAGCCCACAGGTTGCTTACTAACAAACTTTAATCAGAACAGTTATTAGATCAAAACAAACTTAGATCACAACAGTTATTGCAGCTAGTTAGGAAAATAAAACTGCATTATTCTTTTGCAAGACTGGGTACTTATTGGAGCACAAAGGACTCATAGTGAACAAATATTGTTTTGTTGGAATCAGGCAGGGGGAAACTCCAGCAGAAACCATTGTGTTTCTATCTGTCAGACTTCAGCACACCAGCTGAAGATCCAGCATTCTCTTCAGAGCAAGCCTCACATCCCACCACTGAATGTTAGTGCAAATTCAACTGGCCAAAAAACACCACTGCTGATTCTCTGAAATTTTATTTCCTCCCCCCTCTCAAAAAACTTTTTCAACTTCATTGACTTAAATCCTAAAATGCAAAAATAATTGAGATAGCAGAAGATCCCTAGAATCTTGCAACTGATCAGCAAAACAGATTTTCTTGTTCCCCCTAATTCCAATCACAAAACAAACCCTAGGACCCCAGGAGGTAAGACAGGGAGGAGAGTGACCAAAAATTCTTCCTGGTATTATCTCTGTGCTCTTGGTTATCATCCAGACAAGGATTCTTTGCCAGAAGTCCAAGATTCTGAATGCTATCAATTCAAGCTAATTTTCAGTGACTCCCAGATACTTCAATCTTAAGGAATCAGCTCTTCATGACAAAACATCATTTTGCTGGGGAGATTCTGGTTGCAAAACTACCATGAGAAAGTTACATGAAATGGCTC
The DNA here is from genome assembly GCA_016647715.1 of Pavo muticus. NCBI lineage: Eukaryota > Metazoa > Chordata > Aves > Galliformes > Phasianidae > Pavo > Pavo muticus. Next base: position 308,316 of record JACDJE010000062.1, read on the forward strand.
TATGATGTTGATTAAAGGAAATCATTTGGTGGATATCTCTTACTAGGACCACCAAAGGGAATGCTGTCAAAATTGCTTCCAACAGCTACAGCCTCAGCAGAGAAATGAAGAGCTCAATAAATGGCCAACAAGTTTTTACATATGGCTGCACAAATACAGCAGCTATATTGTCCTCACTTGTACATCCATACTGTCTCTGCTACTTGGACAAAAGGAGGGCTTGAACCTGCAGGACTGTCCTATATAGTTTTCTCTGGGAAGAGTTTTCTGCATTCTTGCTTTTTTGACAGTCCTGCTAGATGTTCTCAGTTGCACACCATGTATTAATCTAATGTCTGTTGTTTGCATTCTACTCTCAACTCAAAATATGACTGATCTTGATAATTCAAAGAAGTAGAGAGAAACATGGCTCACACAGCAATCTAGAAAGCCTGAGGTGTACTCTGCATGGTTGGACTAAAGGAGTAGAAAAATTAATGACATAAAGGTCCAAGCTGTCCTTTTTAAGCAGCAGTCCAACATGGCTCAGCGACATGCTTGAGAGATGAAGTGATTAGATTATCACTAGAGAAAATGGTATTAGTTTGGGAGTTTTGCAGACATTATTATTTCTTTTATGACAGCAGTTAAAGAGCCCAAATCATACACCGTGAGACTTGAGATGGTGATTATACAGAGAGAAGAAAAAGAAAAATCCCCACCCAGGGAGTTTACATTTTAAATGATACTCAGGTACACTAATAATTAGGTTGCCTGATATTTAATCAATCACTGTACAATTTAAATGCTTGACAGAAATGAAATATCTCCATTTTATTTATGTATGAGCAGGTTTCCAGCAGCAAAAACTTAACACTCTATAAACCAATTATTATTTCCATTACCTCATCCTGAGTGACTCTCCGGGATGATAAAACCCATCTTATTTGGACTTATTACCGAGAAATAGACTTCTAAGGCATAAGGTTCTCCAGATGGATGCTTTTTGGGAATTAGTTGAATAAGAGAGATCTAATCCATCCAACAGTCAGTACACTTAAATACATGATGAACATAAAAAACTCATTGCTAATCCAAAGTGACAGGTACTAATAGGGTACTTAGTGGATTAATAGCTGGCTTGCTATGTTGCTAGGATCATGCTGTTTATTTCAATCACGTGCTTGAATGGATGCAGAAAATAAACTCACTCCCTTAGGCACATTTAATTTAAGTGGACAAAATCCATGATTGTACATCTATGAAGGCAATTGAAACTGTAAGTTTATCTTTAAGATGTCATATTACCTCAAGCTCTTGAGAAAAGAGTAATAAACTAATTTTAGAAGAACTATCACACTGCTTCACATGGAGGTTTTGCTGGTTTTGATAGTGCTACCTTTTGGCAAAGGGAATTTTTCAGCCTTATAACACTGTCTCCCCAGGTCTTAATTAATACCATGCACAGGTGGCATACAGGATACCCACAGTAAATCACATAAAGGGTTATGAGTCTCTGAAGAACTGTTATTAAAGATAGTCACATCATAAAACAATAGGCTAGAAGGATTAAACTGTCACATACTATCCATTTCAGTTGTGTCTTTTCATGTCTGCAATCTTTCCCTCTGCTGAAGGAATCAAACATACTTTGCCAGAGGACCAACCCACTGAGAAAAATGGAAAGAAAGAAAATCACGTAGTAAGACTCCATCTCACAAATGCTCTCAGAGACTTGGGCTGTGACTTGAGATGCTGCAAACTGTTTACTAGATGAGCTAACGATAGCCCTCATACTCTTGGAGTATCATTGCAACTTCTGTTTTGACAACAGTAGCATCAGACTCCTACCAGCTGGCCTCTGAAATCCCCCAATGCATGAAATACCCTAATACCTGACACCAGAAATTGCAAGGGCCTGATGAGTAAAAAGTAGAAGGAAAAGTTATTCTCTGTAATTAACAAATAACCTCCCTTTTTCTGTGACTATTCATCAGATAGGGTTCCAAATCTAACATTCATGACCTAGGTTGCATGTTTTTCTAGGGTTAAGCATCACAGAAAATATTCAGGGTTGTAAAAAATTGACTATCTGTTAACTGCTAGCAGTGTGATGTTCTAGACTCCTCCAGAGAGATAGACTGGGCCAAATATTTTGAGATCTTCCATATATAAAGGAATAAATCAGGTTTCCCATATTTCTGGGTAGAAGGATGATTGCTCAGTGCAATACTTTTTAGGAAGCTGCAAGGATTGGGCGCTCTATGCTGTTCTGCTCCCTGGAAACTGCTCTGAGCAGCTCTGTAGATCCTTGGGGGAAAAGCAAAACAAACGAGAAAAAAAAACAGGAGAAAAAACAAAGAAAGATACCACCACCAAAGAAAGACCACCACCACCAAACATCATTTTAACTCTAGGCACCGCTTCAGAGTTTCTGCTCTGAAATGATATTTTTCATTTTACTAAGAAATTCAGTCCTTGAAATCAAACTAATTGACCTTCCATGCAGTGGGAATTCCCACCTCAGCATATTGTGAACAGTAACAGCAAAGGATATAAAGAAGACTGAAACAAAAAATGCTGATGATAATGACCAACGACTTCTGCTCTCAAAAGCTGTTACTGCAAGCAGACATAAAACTTCCAGCAACAGGTCAAAGATTCTACTAGCTCAGTTTTCTGTGTCTAGCAGTTGATACATAAGAGGACACTATTAGCAAGAGCATATGCATATAGTAGTCCTTTTACCATTTACTTTCCCATGTATTAGCCATCAGTAGTTTCTGAACTTCCTGAGCCAGAGTTTGTACCTATGTCTAAAAATGCTTAACAGTTTTCTAATTTGTTTGATTATTCAGCATGTTTTATTTTGCACTGAAGAAACTTTAAGATGTCGAGGCCACATTTACATTAAAATTTCTGTTTCCAGCAATCTCTTGTACAACTGTTGTGTTCTGCCAATAGTACCTCTCTAAATGAATATGCTTAGCTCAAGATCATGAAGTCTTCTGGAGAAGCTACTCAACAGGCTTCCTAAATACAGACAACAACTGTTTGATCTGCCAAAGTTTATGCTAGAGATATATGATAGGCTAAGGAATTAAACACATCTTGCTTAAATACTAGTATGCTGCATTAAATGCCAAATTGTGTCTCCTTTTCACCTAAACCTGAAAAATAAGGTGCAGTGTTATTAATAAAAACAGCAGAATATGGTCATACTGTCATAAAGAGGGACACAAAGATGAAAACCTCTTGACTTCTGGGAATAAAGAAGCAAGAATCCATTAAGTTATCAGGTATGCTGTTTCCCTGGGGTTGAATACCTCTGGTCAGTTGCTTTTCATTTTGTTGCTGGTTGTTTTTTTATTATTATTATTTATTTAAATTAGACACAGGATTAACTGTAAACTTGTTAGTACAGAAGCAAACAGTTCTTTTCCCTTACCCTGAGAAAACTAAGATGGTAACTAAATGGGTAGAAAAGGTTTTAAGACAGTGTCATCAAAGATCATGTACAATAGAAAAGAAAGCTCACATCCTAGACTTGATAAAATAGTAATTTCTCACTATAGAGAGGGGTAGTCACATAAAGGTATTATAAAACTTCCTTAAGTTTCCTGTCAGCAGATATTAAGTGTACCAAAAACCAAACCCAAAGCTGCTTAGGAAAGCTTTGTATCAGCCAGCCGTAGGCTGATAGAAAGTAGCAGAAATTACTAGTAAAAGGAAAAATATACTGTCAAAAAACTCAAAGACAGAAAACGTCTTCGACTAGGAGTGAAAACTGTCAGTGATTTCCTATTTTTAGCAGATACCGTATTTCACTCATCATTCCAGAATAAAACCAACTCCACCAATTTATATGCTAGGATTTTGGAGGAGAAACAAACACGCTGCTAAACAGATTTTAGAAGAACTGTGCCCAGGTATTTATAATCAAAGGACTCTGGAAGTAAACTACTGTATGTACTAGATGCAAAATCCATCTCTGTAGGGGATTTCATTCTCCCTGTGCCTTGGGAGACTCTCTCTGCAACGAAGAGAGTGATCACCTACCCTAGAGGTCAGTATCCAAAAGCTCAGTTGTTGACAGACACCCTTCCTTGACTTGAAAGCTGAGACTTTGTTTTTTCAGTAAGTTTTTTTTATTATTTTCATCAGAAAATGCATGATTCCCCAGGAAAAATATGCTTAGTTTTTAGAATTTATTAACTGGAAATTCCCAGTAAAATTATAACAAACTGCAGCCATCCACTTGACTCCTTTTTTTTTTTTTTTTTTTTTTTGAAAATCCACTATAGTCCTACTTTGAAATCCATTTCTACTTGGTATCCAAAGACTACACGATAATTCTTACAGTATAACTGAAGCACATCTGTAACCATCAGTGACTAAAAATACATTTTGAAAGCGGCAGACTGGGTGCATCATGGAAATTTTTTACCCATTCATCTGGGGTTCCACCAGGGGTGAGCAGACAGGGCGGGGTGTACTGAGCCCCAGGACAGTCCAACATACTGGAGGGTTTACGTAAATTGGAAGAGCGCTTCTTGTTTCACTGACAAGATAAAACGAGGACAAGTTTTGCCAAAACCACCATTAAGTTAGCCTAGTGATCTGACTGGACAAGCATATCGTACAAAGCAGCTTCTGTGTGGCTAGAACCCCTATCACAGAGAAAACTCAGAGAAATCAAGTCTATAAATCTACAACTCAGCCAAATACCAGGCATTTATTTTTTTTTACACTAGCTTCATGAACAAATTTTGCCAGGTCTGCTCACAAACAGCACAAATATTGTACCGCTGCATGTTCATCTCGGGCACTAAAAGACAAAACTTTGAGTGGGAAACTACTATGCATATGATGCTCCCTCTCTGACTGAGATGGTGAGTCATTCTACTGGATTATTTGGCAACCTGGGCTCTCATCATGCAGCAAGTGTAAGGCACAAAACTTGCACCCTACTGCGCAGTCTGGAATGGTGTGAGGATGCTAACAGTACACAAAAGAAGGAGGTGGTAGCAGAAAGCAACAATACTACAGTTTCAGCTCCTGTCAAGCCGGCAGAGACAAATACATTTAGAGATCGAAGAGACTGGTCTAAGGACCATCTCCAGCTGCCCCTTAGGACAAGGCCTTACTTTTCTACCTATCTGTCTCAAGATGAGCCTGTCCTGAAAACTTGCTGGCATTAACTAAAGCAATCTATTTCTTCATATTTGTATAATATCTCAAAATTGTTTGCCTGTTCAGAAACCCAGATGCAGTGTGAGGCCATAACCACACATTTTAGAGCCCAAAACATGGACAGTCCTAGACCACTGCCAATCCACCCAACAGCATTCATTACAAGATGTCTGAAATGAAAAGATTTGCAGTCTGATTGGGCATCTGCTTCTGCAAATCGAGTCTTGCTGCAACTGTTCTACAAGACTTTTCATATTTAATTCTTTTTACCCATGTTCCCTAAATGAACTCACAGATGAAGAGAAATTCCTTTGCCTGCCCCACCAATCTTCCTCTTTTATGTATATATGTACACACATCCTTTACTTGAAGACTACAATCATTCTCTCCCTCCCAAGAAGCTATTTGGTAAAGTGACACAGCTTCAGTTCTACTATCGCACTGTCTCAGAAAGGAAATTGGCAGGTAAAGCTGTCCTCAAATGATAATCTACTAACATAAAGATTACACACTAATTTGGAAGGGCTAAACAGGTTTCTAAAGAAACTTTGTCCAAAAATGTTAATTAAACACCACCTGAGTTTATTACAAGTTTCACAAAACTACAGCAAATTGGTTTCATCAGCACTGCTTATTCTCACAGTCCTTTTTCCGTTTTGAGTTCTAGCCAGTGATAGCAAAGCAAAGCAGCAAAAATATCATAAAGGGGAAAAATGCTGTTCTTGCTGATTTCGTAATACACAAGTGTTCCTTATCTCAGCCATGCTCATTCTCTGAATGAACAATCTCTACCAACACACACTGACTTCCTCTCTAATTCAGACTTTAAGAAAAGCTCTGAGGAGCAGCAAACTATGGCTCCAAGACTCCCTTTAAGTGGTACTAAATGCAGATGTAAGGAATAAGGTTGCTCCAGTACTTCCTGATTCCTTTTTAAAACAATTTAAAAGCACTGAATAGTATCTACTACTAATTCCCAGAGAGAATGGAAAAGCACTGTAATTACAGCCCTATTCTCTCCTTGCTAGTAAGGGAGCACCTCTTTTTAAGAGCAATTAGGTATGCCTAAACCCCAAGCAGGTTAGGCAAAAGTAACACCTCCCCTGCATAAACGAAAGGAGCAGCAGTCTGCTTAGAAAGCTGGAAGACTCAACTCATTGTTAGATTACAAGGCCATAGGGATGGTGACTCATGAGATCTGCTGTAACACCATGGGATTTCACTCAAAAACATAACCCATCAGTGATTCAAGAAATACACTGCTGCCAAACATCTGATCTTGATTTGAGATGTTGTGTCTTTTGTTAGTGTTGTTTTTTCTCCAATGAAGAATATTTTATCACCCTTCCGAAGTCCTTCCATTGTCAAATGCCCTCACCATCCTCAACTTGCTCCATTTACCTAAGGTGAATTTCTTTAACTACTTTCTAGCTGATTGCCAGATACTGGCAGACCTATGTCTAGACAGCAGTGTCTTATTTCATCTCCACAGTGCAATTCCACTCAGGAATGCTTTCACGGGTGGTACCACTTAGCCACAATCCCAGCTCTGCAAGCTGAACATGATATCATTCTCTTCAGCTACCTAAAAAAAGCTGGTAATGAACCAGAAATCGGGCTGACGCAAATCACACTGGATTCTGCCATGTGGAAATAGCAAACATTAATTAGATCACAATAGCTTAAATATTCCTTTTACAAGAGTGTAAATTTGTTCATTATTTATTACAGACAATTTGTTGAGAAAAAATTCAATCACTGAATGTTCAGTGAAACTTGTGTGGCCAATTATGATTATCTGCTATTTCCTTTCATTATTGTCCATTGCATTTCGTTTGCCTTGTCTTCAAAAATAAACACCTCTAATAAAATAACCGTTTCTTTTTTTAAATACACACACACACAAAAAAAAAACTCACACCCTAATCACTCAGATTGTTATGAGAGACTTTAAAACAGCCTGAAAATCTCAACTGCATGAATCCTAGAACAGGACCTGCAGGTTAAGGATCATAAGGCACATTACATGTTCATGGATCTGGCTCCTATCAGAACATAATACACGTAGAATGTAAGAAGTTTATTAATAATGCTAAATGCAGTTACCCCCCCTTTACAGATCACTGGAAGGAATTGCGGGATCTCTAGATGTCTTGCTTGTTGAGCTCCAATTCTTCAGTGGTTTGCAATGAAATCTATGAGCACTTGTTTCCTGGTTCAGAGGTTTTATGGATTGAAGAAATAAAAAAAATAATTCTTCTCAGTAGGAAAATTATGATAATGCCATCGTTCTGCATATGTGCTAAAAGGCTGATGTCACGAGCCTATTTCCTAAATGTGTTCTCTGTTCCTGAATTCTGAATTTGTTAGGATTTGTCAACAACTGAAACATCTATGGAGCTCTGGTGAATATTTCTAAACTCATTCACAGAAAATCAGAAATGCCCCCCCAGCTAAAAAACAAGGTTTGTTTTGTTTGTTTCATGAAAGATTTTACATTTCCAGAGCCCACCTTATGCAGACTTGCTGCAAGGCAAATAGCAACACTGTAAATTTAAGGAGTCCTCAAAGTGATTACTTTTCTTTTTTAATCTGCAATTCCACAACTAGAAATCTTATCAAAGTCATGTTGGTTGAATTATAAGACTGACAAGAGAAACATAAATAGCAAACCACAATAACTCAAAAATTAAGAAACTTAACACAGACAAAGGCTTCAGGATCTCAGATGACAGAGAAACAATACCGTCTGAATACACTCAACACAATAGAAAATGGCAGGTGACACCAACTTTATTAAAGAAGCTATTAATTTGGATCCAGCAGTGTCAATAAGAATTATACTAATGAAACTGTCCTCCAAAATGTGAAACTCAGTTAAGGATTTGTGTACAATTTTGTAAGCTGCCCTAATGCTTGCAGCTTGATTCATTCCACAGTTTCACAGAATTTCAGATGCCTTTCTAACGATTTCCTTCTGCCAGAGTATACCATACAGAGACAAAAGCACACACACACACACACACACACACACAAAATACCAGGCAGAGAATAACTGAACATCTTTTTTTCCTGTATTGTGACTATACTTCCTTGGAGTATAGGCAACAAGATGCCTGCAAGCACAAAAGAGATGTGAACGCACTACAGAAAACTAAAACATTATACTTGTACAGAAAAACAGCTGATTTTTCCTTATATTTTAAACCATATACAAAACAACAGTGTAATTAAAAAACAATTCCCCAACAGTTGAATGTCACAGAGAGCCAAAACAGCACATCTTTGCACAGCAGTTCAGGGGCAGAGCTGAAAATGTGTAACACGCACACAAGAATTCAGCATTTGTGTTTCAAAGAACAGACCTTCCGTTTTGGCTCTGAACAGCACTGTATCTCACAGTAGGATTGTTTTACATGCTCAAGATTCACTTGGCTTTCCCTGTAAGCATCCCTAAAGTCAGTGTAAATCTTTGCTTTTAACTCAGAGGGACAATGGATAAGGCTTCAGGACACACAATTTATAATGTTTAACAGAACTCTGGTAGTAATAATAGATGTTGAAAGCTCTTTTTTTATGGATAAAAATACTGGAGCCATTTTACAGTGCCAACACTACCTCACTGTTCAACACCCTCTTGTTTTCCAATAGGATTATCACATCATGACTATGAGGAAAATAAAGTTCCATCATTGAGATGGAATGGTTTCCAAGTGGCTGTTACAATAAATCTTCCACTGATGGGAGAATCAGGAAAAGGATGAATCATTTCTTGGAACTTGCAAACTACACCTCAGGCAGGAACATGCACAAAATACAAAATACGTATATGGCTGCTGTGGAGAACCCTTTTCTGACTGCCATGTTTTGGAAAAGAGATGGGCTCAGTTGTATCTAACTGCTTCTCACTGAGGTTCACTACTGACTGTAGCACAATCAAGACAGGCCCACATCAAACTGGGAAGTCCTACTGCTCCAGCACAAGTATGCCTTGTTCACAATACATATATTCAATTTATTTGCCTTATTTGTTCATTTTATTCTGTATTGTTTCAATCCTGATTTACTTTCTATTGATACCCAATCTATGTCCAAAAGAAAAAAAGTTTCCCTAAGAATTTAAGCCTACCCAAATCAGATGTCAAGTGACTTTTGTAATGAATTGAGTAGATCTGTTCATGATCATTCTGATCGAAATACTGGTTTCACATAAGAATGAGACTATTTTAATCCTTGGGTCATCAGGGTAGCTTAAAAGAAGCCTCCCTTGTACTTTACACTGCAAGTTAAGGTTTGATTCCCTTTCACTACAACACCTCCCCATCCCCCTTTCTCTTTTGATCTCTCTCAAGGCTACTTACAATCAAAACTGAAAACAAACAAACAACAGGAAGGAGAAATGGAATGGAAAGCCCAACTCTTTGTCAAGACAGAGTACATTTCTCTAACTCCACTTTCTCAACAGTAACTCACAGTAAAGAATATGCATTCAGTGACATTTGGAAAATAACAGAATTCAACTTCACAAACCAGGCAGCTTTGAAACCTACCATTTAAAGCCTGTTGAAACCAGTGGAATCTAGATGGATTTCTGGTAGATGTTCTGGCCTCACATGAGATTAGGGATTCTTATCTTACACTTGCATAAACAAAGGAAGATACTTTCTCTGCTCCATATAGCAGGCATAACCTCTAAAGGAGTGACAAAGCATAGGCCAATTGCCCAACACCTGACAACACTTTCCTGCTTATTCGTATAAGCTCCTTCATGGCTCAGGCCACCTCCTGCAGGAGCTCTGCTAGTCCAGCTTTCAGAGATCAGGAGCTTTGGTTTTTTTAATAGCAGAAACAGCAAATTAGTATAGGCAGTTGTGGCAAGCCCCTGGACTCTGGGCCTGAGCAAGAGCCCATGTGATATGCCTGAAGTCAGCCCTGCTGCTGCTACTACTTATGCTTCTTCACTGAGTAGTCCTTGTTTGCTGGTGACAGGCTGGACCCAGTCACCCACAAACTCCCAAGCGAAACATTGCCATATAAATGAAGTTGGTGGCATTTCCTCATGGCTTGTCACATACGGAAAAGACTGCACTTCCCCAGCACAGCCAACTTCCTTGTGCACTGGATCTCAGCACAGATTTGGACAGCAGCATGAGGGAGACTGTACCCTACCCACATTGTGGTATGATGGGGAGTAGCCACGTGCAACCCAGAAGCCTCCCTGCCCTGGCAGAGACAGGTCCTGGGCACTTCCTTGGGTAACTGGGAGGTTCATGCACCTCTCCACAATATTTCCCTGTGCTAGTCCATGTTCCTGGACCCTGCGATCTTGGCTGTGCATCCAGATCTAACTCATGTCTTCACCTTGCAAATACAGTACTCTTACTAGTGTTTTCTGCCGCAGGAATAGCAGAGTCTAGGATCATTTCTGACCCACATTCATTTTTCTTCAGGGAGATGCTGGAGTACAAACATCATTCAACAAGAGCAGCCTTTTCTTTCCTTTCCACAAAGAGGCATTTAGCTAGGCTTGGCAGAAGGAGGTAAGCCTCCGGGAAGACATTATCCTGACAGCAAACACTGGTGACTGGCTTTGTATGTATGAATGTGTATGTTTGGTAGGCTCTAGATGCTAAATAAATATGGGTTATTAATAAAGCGCTAGCTGCAGATGGAAAATAAGATTGAATGCTTCATCTTCACAGAGCTGTTTCAGGATCTTAAGGGAGAAATAAAGAAAAAAGACAATGGAAAATGGAGAGCCATGGGGGAAGGGCTGGGGGGAAGGGAATCCAATAAAGAAGAAAATAGCAACAAGGAGGAGGCAGTAAATTTGGTTGGCTGTAAAAGAGACCCAAGAAAACAAAGGATAACAAAATAGCACTGGTAGAAACAACACAAACCACCTCTTGACCCGCAAGACTGAAGTCAAGATGTGACAGTGCACTACCTGAGCCAAGAACACTCAGAAGAGACTAAGAAGAATCAAGAGAGAAGTAATTTGAACATGGAAAAACAAAATGCAAAAATAAATCCAGGCCTAACACATGCCCGGAGAAGGAGACTCCATCAAAGGAATTTTGAAGTGTTGTCAGCCTCTACAGAAACAGCACTGAGATTGAAGGGCTCTGCTCCTGTGTTCACCTATCTTGATATCCTTGCCAGCACAACTGTAGGCTGCAGTTGCTGTCCTATGCCACAAGTCAAAGTCTGCACTTAGAACCGTGACAGAATATTTATCTTTCATCTCGCCACTTTCATAGCTGGCAAAGTAAACACACCTTGCAACCACATTTTTGTAACCTTCTGTTAACTAACCATTCACCACACGCGTTACTTCTTTGTCAGTACTGTAATGTCATACAGTGACACTGTGATAATCCAACTTTCCAAACATTTAGTACCGCAATGGTCTTTGAACTTAGTCTACATGTATTTCATCTTAAGTCTTCACGTCCTTATACTGCCCAGTTAACAGAGGGATACATTTCTGGGTCAAATAGCAAACTGCTACACCTACCTTTATATAGCTATAATTCGTTTATTTTCATCAAGCAACAAAGCATTTCATTAAGTCTTTTGGGCCTAATTTTCTTCTACTTGCGCTACAATATTCCTAAAACTGTCACACAATTAATAAAGACTAAGATCTTGAGAGTTACTGTCATATGTTTGACCAAGGCTACAAAGTGCTTCAAACTGGAATGAGTGGACTTAATGGTCCAATTCTATATGCAAATGTTCCAGGATGCAGTCTGATTTTCAGAGAGAATATACACATTTCTACTGGTTTTAATGGCAAGTTTACCCATGTAAGAGATTCAGAATTCAGGTACTTTGTATTACTTCTTTGCAGGAGTAGAGTCCCTTACCCCCAGGGCTCCTGAAGCCTAATCTGCTATTTCCCTCTCTTTCACACACACAGACACAAACTTTTCTGAAAAGCATACCCTTCTTATGTTTTGACTTGACTCACCTAGGCTTTGATATATCATCACCGTGCTCCAAAATGAGTAGCAAACTTTCAGGACATCAGCATAAGAAAAATACCATGCCATGAAACTACCTTGCTATTTCCATGAGCTCTTTTCAACATGACTCAGTACCTATGTAATACAGGTGTGTTTACTATCTCTTTTTGCAGAAATCCAGACAAACTACTCATTATGCATATGTACAGATGAAGCGTGTGCATGCAGCTGCTACAAGAAAGCACACTGGTCTGACAGTCCATGAAAAATTGATATATACATGCACAGAGAGGCCAGAACACTTGGGAGTCATTGTTCTTGCCTTGAACATCCAGGTCAGCTATGCATGAGAAAAAAGCAGCAAACCTACTACTACCAGCAGAATACCAAATACTACCAGCACCCAGCAAGGACTTGCAAGGGAAAACCCAAGATGTAGGACAGCTGGACACTGATTAACTGCCAGACTTATTGCAGAGCACTATTACCAGAGGCAGCTTATTGAAAAACAGTTCACACTCCTACAGTGCTGTTCAGACAGAGTCAACGTACAATTCCTTTGTCTTCCTCCTCACAGCAGGAATACATGCTACTCCTAGAAGGTCAATGCATGATGTTCAATATGCGGCATATGAGATGGCTCTCAACCTTAGATCTTATTTTAGCATTCATTTCTACTTCTACTACTGATACTTTCTACTCAGGTCACTAGCTTGACCTTTTGTGAGAACACTTTAATTAAACTGAAAGCATTGCATGATGCTGCATGTATGGACCTTCGCACAGTTCTTAACTGAAAATATATGAATGGATGCTTCTGGTATAGTTTTGCAAGCAGAAAAATGAGCTGATTTTACAGAATTGTGCGACTTTTTATGTCTTATGATAAGTATTCCTACAGAAATAAAATGTACTGGTATGATATAGCTGGAACTCATTATCTACAGCCAGCTAATTAAGTGGAGGTCATTTGTGTCTTCAAATAGTTGTGTATACTATGTATCACTCAGAAATCAGTTTTTCTTAACAGCCCTGTTTTGAAGGTGACTTCAAAAGCCAGAAATCAAGGCACTGCTCTACACAGTGTGAAGGCAACAATGACAATTTTGCTTTGCTTTATCATTCAAAGAAAGAATTGCCAAGAAAAACGCCACTGGAGACTAAAACACTATTAGAGATGTCTAGTATATGAAAAGCTCAATCCAGTGTATGCTAAGCAAGAGTCTCTGCAAAAGTTACTGTAAGCTGCAGAACTGGTTTGAATTTTTTAGGCAAAACATTTGAAACACCTTTTCTACAGAAAACAAAACAAAAAAGTCACAACACACACAAACAACAACAAGAAAATCTTGTGACAAAGAACAAACTTTGCACTCACTTTCCTCTTTCCTTCCTCCCTCAAAAAGACTAATTCTCTCTTCAGCAGACAAAGATCAGCTCAAAGCCCATTCCAGAACAACTTTCTCTCTTCTCACTTAATTGTTAGTGTATTTCAGCAACAGTATCTACACACACCTTTGAGCCCCTCTAGTAAACAGCATGAAGGATTTCAGCTGGTGTTGGCCCAGCAGCTTTCCTTTCCTTTGAGTCTCCTTCTCCCTAAGGTCAATCTGTACTCCCCGAAGGGAAGCTCACTTGCTTACCGTGCTCCTGCAGGTGGCTTTGCTCAGTGCCCCGTTCTTGTCTACCAGGGTGCCAAAGAGTTACCCGCAGCTGTGTTGCTGCCTCCTGCTTACACTCATTTCAGACAGTTTGTTCTCCAGGAGGGAAAAGAAAGTGCAGTTGTATCTGCTGCACCTACCACAGGCAGCACAGCAGAGAAGAACTGTCCTACAAGGTCGTTGCCAAAGGACACAGTGGCAACAGAGGTGGGGGTTGTCTCTAACCCCCAGCGCTGCTGAGCTACATCCTATCCTGAATCCAGCTCAGCACAATCATTACAAGTGAAGAGCCTGATCCAGGCAGGAATCAGTCCGACTTGCAAGATAAACGCTGCTACAAAGGGATTACTCACATGAGAATAGACTGCTCCAGAAACAAAGAGTTTGCAAGATAAAGGTTGCAAAGGAAAAAATCATGTCTGAAAGCACCCTGCAATCCTCGTGCAGGCATTGTCAACTACTCTCATATCGGAGGACATACTGCTACCATCACCAAACTCTGTTTTCACTTGGGGCATTTGATGTTACATTCTCTGTCAAATACTTCCTGCAGTCTAAAATGAAAGAGGGATTTTTTTCTCTTCACTAATCTGGTTACTACCAAAGACATGCATATCCCCCAGTGTGACATGCAACGAAAAATTAAGAAGACTACTGACGAATCCCCTGCAACACCTTTCTGCAAGGTATTCCACCTTCCTTTAAGCCCAAATTTCAGAAATCTTGTAGCAGATGCTGCCTGCAGAAGAATCAAATGATTCATGGCTGGGGATTTCCAGCTGCCACTGCTTGTCATGAGATTGCTTGGAGGAGCTTATAAGTTTGATAAAGACAATAAATACTTTCCTAAATCCATCTCATTCACATAGTTTATACTTAGATTTCATGAGCAGTAGAATCTACAGCCAACAGAACCCGAACAGAACTCTAAACGCACTTTAACAGAAGTCTTCTAGCTACTGAAATTGAAAACAAGGTGATAAAACTTGGTAGTAGTTGGCCTGTCTATATTGAATGGGGTTGAATTTACTTCTCAAATCCATGCTGGCTAATAGATTGTGGTGTAACATTGTTCTTAGTTACCACTGTAATTTCCTTATAACATGTTCCAACATTAAAAATCTCTACCTATTGATATAGATTTCAGATGACTCTATGGTGGTGAAGGAAGCACGGTTAGACAGAGAAAAGCTTGTGAGAGAATCCTGGCATGGGTATCAAGCACAGCACAGAAACACCAATCCAGCTAAACTAAGTCTGTAATTAAATTTCTACTCTGCAAGAGGTTCCACAGAGATCAAAAGGTTGCTGCAGGATTTTTACTGGCATGAATTCATTAGTCAGAAGCTCATCTATCTGAAAGATGGAGTATATTAGTGATAATTTTCAGGCAAAATGGAAAAAAACAGAAATTACATAATTTAAGTCTTTCTATCTATCCTATTATCAACAATTTTCAGATAATATATTCTGTCTTACAGAGTCAAATGGATGCGTAATAGATTTAAGCACTTATTACAGGCTCTTTGTTGACAGTGAGAATAAAGCATCAGCAGAAGTAGTCAACTTGAAAAAAGGGGCTTTTCACCCAAAGAAACAGTGAATGGAAACTCCTGTAAGTAAACTTACCACCACACACAGGGGCTACTAATACAGCAGTGCACGAGTCCAAGACTGAAGGGCACCAACAGCAATGGGGTGACAACCAACATTTGAAAACCAAAAAGCACTTTGACCCAGTCCCAAACAGCCAGTAAGTACATTTCTTTCCATGCTTCAGGAATCTGACCCAAAGCAAATGGGGAAGCAAGTACACCTTTGTAAAGAGGTATATTTCAACCTCCTTGGGGAAAAAAAATATTTATCCTCTAAGTACTGATTTCAGTAAGTAACTACAAGAGCATCTATTTCTATTTATTCCACACCACTCCTACAGGTATACAGAAGCCTCTCCATACATTTGGCTCCTCTCTATTGATGGGAATTCTTATGCTATGAAACTTACCTTAAAAAAAAACAGATGGACATGAGAGACAGAGGAACAGCAGCATCTCAGAAACCTAATTCATAAAAAGAGAATAGTCTGTCTATATACAGAAGGCTCTGCATGAACCTGTATCTCAGAATAAAGAGCACTAAGAGCACCTTGGAGACAGCGATCACTTGCTCAGCCCCAGTAAGAAGTTAGATCAAAGGCCTGGCTCTCCTAACAGCACTGGAAAAATTCAGCCCAAGCTTAGGACTCTTTCATATGCAAAAGATTAGCTGCAACATCATGACAATATTTCTGTTTTTCCCACCTTCAACCAACCCACAGATCCCTCTATCTTCCTTATACTAAAATGAAGACTTCTCTCTCCTTCAGATACTGCTATTCTTAAGCAGCCTGTGAGCCCACAGCAGACATCCTGCAACTACAGCCTCTGTATACAAGCTCCTCTCTGCCGCACACCATCAACCAGACCAATGGGCTCCCAGCCCTTCTTACTCTAGCCCACATAGCCCCTCATCAGGGCTACACCCCAAACTCCCAAACACACCAATACAAACTGTGTCTGTATCTCAGTGCTACCTACCTTTCTGCTCTGACGTGAAATATATCTGCTCTAAACCTCTGCTTGGGCTCCTGATACCAAAAATCTCACCAACCAGGTCCCTGTCACAGCAGTTTTCCACAAGAAGGGTCAAAAAAAAGTGAGATGCAAAGGTGAACCAAGTGATCTTGGAGACACAGTGCCTGTGCACTGCTACGGAGAAGGATGTTAGCTTACTGTGCCAGCAAATATACAGAGACTCAGCAGGAAGTGTGCCAAATGTACTCGCTCTCACATCAACAACACTAGTAATTTGTACATGAGATCAGATAAGTCGAAAAGACTGCATTTACTGCTCATGCTCCTGATCTCAGTCTCTGGGCTTATATTTATAATGTCTGATTAAGTGACTGTTAAATAGCCCGAGATGACTATATAGGCTCAGGAGAACTCTTTATCTTGATCTGGAAGCATTAAATTAATCTCTAAATATGAATTCAAACAATGAAGGGCACATGCCCAGTATAAACCTATTATTTAAAGCATTGACAGATCCCTTCACTAAATTATATCTACTTACATCTGAAAAATGATAAGGAAAAACACTTCAGAGGAAGATGAAGCAAAGTGACTCTTTACATACTGAAGTTATTAAAGCAGTTAACGAAATGCATCCCAATCTGTGCTACTAATGAAGGAAATAGAAGTAGAAGGAAGGGGAAATTGTTTGTAAGCAGGAAAAGAAATTAGATCTTCTAAGTCACCCACAGTCAGCTGCTTTTTCCACTAGGATGCTCATCTCCCTAGGGAAAGCACACCTCTAAATGTGATATTGTCTTCTATCACAGAAATAAATAAGAAACACCCCCAAGCTCTCTTTAAGAATATGAAAAATATCTTCATAACATAATTCAAAATATTCTTATTATCCAAACAAATGAAATCCCTTTTGAAAGAGCATGAAATGATAAAATGTTATTAAAAATATTAACAGGGCACCATTCTGGCAAACATTTTCACAAGGCAGGAAAAAGCTCTCATGAAAAAAAAGTGAAGATTTCCGCTTGTAACTGCATCACAAAGGGAACTTGAAGAACAGCTGAGTAACTGGTTTTGGAAACAAATGTGCCACATCTTGCTGTAAGTCTCCACTTGTGAAGACGTGGGGAAGTACTTGCTCTGTTTGTGGAACTGGATGTTTGGTTGTACAACGATTTCCATATGTTTATCACATCTAAACAAGAACAAGTTGGTATGGTACCAACTGGTTCTCTTTCCAATATAATTTAGCCATTATATTTGTTTTTTGGAGAGGATGCTTGCCAGAGGCAAACTAATGCTTTTCAAAATACCTTTCATTCTGACACTGAAGACAAAGGTCCTGCCAGTAGGGAAGGGAAAAATCTAGATTCATTAAAAAAACAAAACAAAACAAGGTCAGAACAGCATGAAGAGAATGCTAAACAATGTAGATGGAACTGGCAGTAACACCAGTGCTTAAAGTTGTCTGACACGTCTTGTTACAAGATCTTGCTTTCAATTACTCAAAGCTTTGCCAAATTAACTGGTTTGCCAGAAATTTGTTTGCTAGGTATCTACCTCAGGCTGTTTGTTTTTGTTGTTTTTCTGCAGGTAGGGCTTCAGAAATAATGTTCCATTGTTTCTGAAAATTGGAAACAGATTTTATTACAAAAAACACATTTGTTTCCCCCTTCTAAAAGTAAGTAAAAAGTCAGATTTGAACAACTTTTTCAAAGAGTGGCAGTAATGTCCTGGAATGAAGCTCAATTTCACATCAGTAGTTCAGAAGATAAAAAGTTTCCATTGTCTTTACAGGAAAAGAAAAATTCTTCAATGCAACACACTTGATTAAATCATAGAGAAATTAGCAACTATACAGCTGTATCTTCTGATATCTTCTAAAAGTGAGGAATCAACGGAGAGATTCACTCTTGACAAGTTAAGGAGGTCGTAAAACAGAAAGCTGAAACTCCGACTGGCAGCAAGGGACTGGGACCGAGCATCTGAAAAGAGGAAGAGATGGTTGCAAAAGCTGAAGGTAAATGAGAAGCTTTCAGAAAACTGGTGCAATCAGCTGTAAATGGAAAACTCAAAAAAGCAGAAACACAGGTGAACTGAAATGCCAACTTAGGATGAGGAGAAACCAAGGGGCAGGGAGAAAAAACTACTACAAATATTGCGCAGCTTCAAAAAACAACTGGGAATAAACTAACTCTGAGGATTCCAACATGTCTGAAAAAGGAATTGGGTCTGCTTTATTGGAGTCTGCATTTATCAGCTATGACAGCCAAATGGTCTCTACTGTTCATTCAGAAATGTCTACGTAGCACTGTGTCACAGAATTACAGTGCTACAAATAATCAAAACTGTAGAAATGACACTTCCATTAGAGTCAAGCACTCAAAATCCAGGCAATGCACCTTTAAGGTTGTCCATATAATCTTGATATTGCCCTTTTGTGACACCGCCTTTGCTGTGTAAGGTACTATTAGAGATAATTTCTGTTCTTCAGAAATTCTGGTCTTCAGGAATCACCATTAGAGACGTATGTCATTACTATGGCAAACACTGGGGACTTCAGTGAATCCAGGTGACAAGCTTTAAGAAGAAACAGAAACAACTACAGCTCAATGACAACCACAATACCTCAGTCCCAGAAAGACACTCATTTCAAACTAACCCAAAATAAAATATTTTCTTTTGATTTTTCACTAACAAAAATATCATCAAAAAGGATGCTTTTCTCAATGAATAGACTTACAAAATCATATTGCTCAGCAAGAGTCTGATTCTTGGCACTAAAAAGCATGTAATTATGATTGTCCAGACCTTGAAGAGCCAAACTGAAAAGTAAAAGCAGAACCAGGAGCAAAGAAGTGTTTCAGTTCGGCAGGTGACAGCAGAGGGTACGATAAGGAAACATGTCTGTCTCAAAGCTACAATTACTATCAAACAGAGAGGAAAAAAAAAAAAAAGAAACAGGTACAGGACAAGAAGTATTAGTTATCACAGACAACTGCAGTACTGAAGTTACTGCAGACAACATTGTCATGGCCATTGCACCCTGGAGAGTCCACAAGATATATTCCTTATATAAATCCACATGACCCCGGATAAAGAACATATCCTCACCTCCCACCCCCTGTAATAAACTTGAGACCTCTAACAAAACAGATCAACACCCACAGAAACCATAACATGCTTTTTGCAGGAAGATAAGACTAAATATATCACCAGATTCCTAGGGCTGGGCAACAGCAGGAGACTTCTTACATGAAAATGCCCACTTTATCCTCTAATCATCTCAAGTTTAGCAAAGAGCACTTAAGAGGGTAAATCTGGCATAACATTTGGAGAGGTTCTAAGCATTGCCATGTTTTCTCCATCTCTCACCCAGCTGGAATGGCCATAGCAGCACATGGCACTTGCTACTGGCTCAGCGCACCTAGATGTGGCAGAACTGGAAGTCAGTAGCAGCAATCAGACACAGCTGCAAATAAACTCCCTACCTATGCTCTGTTCTCTTAGCATCACCAGCAAGAATTTCTGGAAAAGATTAGAAGTGTTTGCAAAATGTTCTACGCCTATTGGCATGTCTTTTTTTTGCAGCAGCCCCTGAGCTACAAGAGGAAATGAACAGTATTTTGGATGTATCAGCTCCCACAGTTTCTCTGAGAAATCATTTTCCAGTTTGAAAGGGGAATATCATGTTGTCACTGGAAACACAATACACATTTTCTCTTTTAAAGGGCTGTCCACACTCTTAAGGCAGCTCTCACCACTGTACATGAAGAAGCACGTTGAATCCAGCTCTGCTGTTGCTGGGAACTATGCAAACATTTAGGCTTTTTCATTTCTCTCAAGCAAAAATGCTTAATTATGACAGCAGAAGTAAAGAATAAAATAAAGCCTATTATCAGAGGGCTGACATTTACTTAACCGGAGTTCACACCTGCACTGGAAAAATTCCAGAGATCTGTGAATTGTGAAGGCTGAAACTCAATAGTCTAGAAAAAACACCAGCATAGAAAAAATGAATAAGTACCTCCAAAAGCTATAGCACGTAAGCCAGAGAGCAGCCATGTTCCAGTAGGATAACTAGCAAAAATGGGCTAGGCGACAGAGGGCAGAAGTGTAAGAAGGGAAGAGCCCTGGCCAGTGGCAGAACTCTGACTATATCACAGAATTGCAGGGGTTGGAAGGGACCTCGAGAGATCATTGTGTCCACCCCCCTGCCAAAGCATGTTCACTGCAATAGGTCACACAGGTAGGTGTCTAGATAGGTCTCAAATATCTCCATAGAAGGAGATCCCACAATTCTCTGGGCAACCAGCGCTATCACTCTTACTGTTCCAGTGCTCCATCACCCTTACAGTAAAGAAGTTCTTCCACATGGAACTTCCTATGTTCAAGTTTTAAGCCACTGCTCCTTGTTCTATCACTACACACCACTGAGAAGAGCCTGGACTCATCCATTTGCCTCCCACCTTCCTCTAGATACGTATAAACATTAATCAGATCCTCCCTCAGTCTTCTTTTTCCCAGGTTGAACAGACCCAGGTTACTTAGCCCTCCCTCACATAGGAGATGCTCCACACCCTTTTATCATCTCTGTGGCCCTCTGATGGATTCATTGTAGGAGATCTCTGTATTTTTTGAACCGAGGAGCCCAAAACTGGACACAATATTCTAAATATGGCCTCATCAGGGCAGAGTAGAGGAGGAGAATCATCTCCCTTGACATGCTGGCCACGCCTTTTTTTTTTTTTTTTTTTTTTTTTTTTAAATGCACCCCAGGATACCAGTGGCCTTCTTGGCCACAAGAGCACACTCATGGCTCATGGCCAACTTGTTGTCCACTAGAACATCCAGGTCCTTCTCTGCAGAGCTCTTCTCCAGCAGGTCATCTCTTGACATGGAATGAAGCAAGCTCCCTCTGGTGCAGTGTAAACTGACTCTCTACAGCCCCTTGCTTCTCATTCACTCCACTCATGCCTATGCTTCTATTTTGCAATAGACATTATTTTTATCTTTACTCTTCTGTCTTCTCTACACCATTCAGTGTTATTCTTTGGCTAAGCATATAAAACTGTGTTGATTTAATAAGTAAGGAAGTTACCTTTAAGAGCATAGCTGATCTAGAAAGAAACCAACTCTGATCCTTCCTGGTTGATGCTCCAAGGAGAAAGAAACTGCTGACATCCTCTCTGAAGAAAGACTGCTGCTTCACATGGTTCCAGCTTCAGGGAGCTTCCTTGGGAGGTTTACTGACTTCAGAAGCTTTCTGGACACAAAACATACTTCATATCCAGAAGCTCAGAAAAGTCTAGAAAGTCCTGAGCGGTTAAAGAGTTACTCTATGATCTGCACTACAAATGTTTTCCATACCACCATAGACTACACCTTCTTCCTGAGGGGAGCAGAGGGGCAGGCACTGATCTCTGCTCTCTTGTGACAGCAACAGAATGTGAGGAATGGCATAGAGCTGCATCGGGGAGGGTGGTCACGCTGGGTATGACGAAAAGGTTCTTCACCAGGGAAAGGCCAGGAACTAGAAGAGGATCTCCAGGGCAGCAGTCACAGCACCAAGCCTGCTAAAATTCAAGAACTGTTTGGACAACTCTCTCAGATATAGAATTTGATATCTGGGTGGTCCTCTGTTGACCAAAAATTTTTACTAATTTGCTCATGTTTTAATTATGATATCGCATAAAAGAGAGACATCTAGATGAAAACATAAATACAGCTTTCTCTTATTAGTGGAGATACTAACAACAAATGCAGAACTTCTTGGCCAGGTTGATTTTTGGACTTCATAATCTTGAAGGTCTTTATCAATCTAAATGGTTCTATCATTCTGTGATCATCTGGCCACACCCAGAAATCCTGCTCAATATTTGTAGAGTTGTTTTTTTGTGTGTGGTTTTTTTTTTTGTTTTTTTTTTTAAGAACTTTTCAGTTTATGGTCAAACAACGAATAGAACATGAACCTTCAGCAATTTTTAGAGGAAACATTGTCTGCACCTCCCATAGAACTCCTGCAGCATACAGAAATAGTAGTATTCAACATCCTATTGAGTAAGAGCAGTATCCAGAAAACTGTAGGATAAATAATAACTAACATTTCATTCATTCACTCGTTTTCTTTTAGAAATCATGTTCCAATGAGAAAATTTGCAATAATTTTTATGTGGAATGTATTACACCTTCTAGGACAATAAAATCTATCACCGCATTGTTCAGATTCCTGATGATTCCCATTCCCACTGGAATACTCACTTTCACTTTTATTTACACAAAAGAGAATCTATCCAGTAGTTTCACTCACCAACACATAAAGTACTGCTAAGCTCTACCAAAGAAACAAGAACATGCACTGAAGTACAAAATGAAATACAAATCTCATGTTGACAGCTGACACCCTCAATACAAGACTTTTCATTTCAGAAGCAAACAAAGAAAATAAACAAGGGACCTAGTTGCCACATCCTTCCTGCTGATGAAAGGTTTACTTACTGCACGGCTTGTGTCAAACTCTGACCAGCCAAGAGGCAAGCCCAAGGGGATCAGCTGAACTGAACCTCAACTAAAGCACGATCTTCTCCGAATTTTGAGATTTATTTGTGATTATTATTATTATTATTATTTTTACATCCAGATTTTAGGCTATTTAATTCTTATTAAAAGAGGAGTGATTCTTCCCTGTCTTAATACCAAAAGAATAACAGAAGAAATCAAGCAAGAGAAAAACAAAGACCGGAAACAATCATTTAAACATAGCATGTCTGTGACCCTAAGAACCAAAACAGCTCAACTGAGTCAGCACAAACTTCAGTGACAGCTATGTTCTGTTTGACCACAAACTTCCTATAGAAGCAAACACAGATGATGCTACAAAGTTAGTTCTCAACAAATTTCATTTTGGAAGAAACCTGATGCAGGGAGAGAAAAAAAGGCAAGAAACAGCAAGCTTCAACTTCTTCCCCACCCAGAACTTTCTTTCTTAACCAAACTTCACTGAGAAGTACACAAAGAAACCCCGTTGCCAGATAGAGAGGAAGTCTAGCTCTGCTAGACACACACCCTGACCAAAGCCCACAAGCCATCCTCCTGAGGATCCCTGTGCCCTCAGGATTACACTCCGCACTGCTTGGATGACTGTGGTCAAAGCTAACACTCCCTGTTCAGTGTTAGATATTCTGTTGCTTTCTTAACTAGCTAGTCTTCTTAAGTGTCCCATGTAGAGATCATGAATATAAGCTTCTCCTGGAGGAGGTTTGGAGTATAAATCTACCACAAGGTGCTTTGGAGTGCTCCCTGTAAATTAGGCACAGTTTAGAAAGATCAGTTTCTCTTAATGAAGCTAAAAGTAGCATCATTTTGAGGTTAAGTATAGCTAAAATAGCCTATGAGGGCTCCATCAGTCCCCCTTTTCATATTTAAAGCTCTAAATAGCTGTGATTCATAGAGGAAAATGTAGCATTTTATAAAGACATACAGTTAAGTACCTAGCTAATTTTGCTAGATTTCATGGAAAATAAGCAAAAGAGCAAAACGGCTTTCAATTCTTCAAGATTTAATTTAAAGAAACTAGCTAAACAGACTGCTAAAGTCAACAGGATTGATGAACACAGGGATTGAGATGTGAAAGAATTTATTTCCATTAAGATGCCTCTCAGGCAAGGCAGAAAATATGCAGGAGTAGGTGCAGCCTTGAGCAGATCTGAATGTATTAAAAAAGAAAGTAGTAAACCTATAAAAAGAGAAAAACCGACTGCTAAGCAAAGTGTGGGGCTTAGGTGAATATTATCAATGCTCAAGTTGAGCTAGATCTTGAACAAATACTGAAAAAAAAACAGTAAGAGTACATCAATTGTAGAAAGCATGAAAAAAGAGGAAGAGGGTTTTTACCCAGGGAAGACTGAGTCAAGATTAAACATTCCTCCAAAAACTAAGCAATTACTGGCCTTGTTTTCAGAAAGAACGCTTGGTCCCAAATAAAGAAAAGAAGATGAGGAAGACAAAAAAACTCTAACTATTAAACCAAGGAATCTTTTCAACATGAGAAGTTATGGGAACAGGAAACAGAACTCATTTTAAATGGACATAAAAATACCTGGGAATAGACTACGACCTCTTTCCTTATAACTGTAAAAGAGGTAGCCTCCAAGGCCAAGCAAGTCAACTTCAATCTCTCTGTCCTACATTTCTTTATCTGCTTTTTTTTTTTTTTTTTTTTTTTTTCCCCCTTAGACATGTGCATCGTCAAGCCACTCTTGACGATATTTGAAAAATTGCGGTGGTCAGGTGAAGACCCTGGTGACTGGAAAAAAAAACAATGTCACACCCATTTTTCCAAGGGAACTACCAATCTATCAGTCTCACTTCCGTGCCAGGAAGATCATGGAGCAGATCCTCCATAAAGCATGTGGAAGAGAAGGAGGTGATACACAATAATCAGCATGGCTTCATCAAGGGCAGGTACAGCCTGACCAACCTAGTGGCTTTTTATGATAGCATAACTGCATCAGTGGACAACGGAAAAGCCACTGATGTCATCTATCGGAACTTCAGTAAGGCCTCTGACACAGTCCCCCATAACATCCTTCTTTCCAAATTGGAAAGATACAGATTTGACAGGTGGACTGTTCGATGGATGAAGAACTGGTTGCACAAACAGAGAGTGGTGGTTAATGGCTGAATGCCTGGATGGAGATTGGTGACAAGTGGTACCCCTCAGGGGTGAGTACTGGGACTGTCAGCACTTCAACATCAAAGACATCAACAGTGGGATTGAGTATAGCCTCAACAAGTTTGCAGATGACACCAAGCTGTGCAACGCAGACAACATGCCTGAGGAACAGGATACCATCCAGAGATACCTGGGCAGGCTTGAGTGGTGGGCCCAGGAGAACCTCATGAGGTTCAACAAATCCAGATACAGTGTCCACAGTAGTAAAAAGACATGGATCTGTTATGAGTGTATCCAGCGGAGGGCCACAAAAATGGTCCCGGGGATGGAACACCTCCCCTGTGAGGACAGGCTGAGAGAGTTAGGGCTGTTCAGCATGGAGGAGAAGGCTCTGGGGAGACCTGAGAGGCTTGAATATATGGAAGAAGGTTTTACAGTAAGGGTGGCGAGACACTGGAATTAGGTTGCCCAGAGAGGCGGTGGATGCCCTGTTCTTGGAGACATTCAAGGTCAGGCTGTACCAGGCTATGAGCAACCTGAGGTAGCTGTGGATATTCCGGTTCGTTACAGGGGAGTTGGACTAGATGACCTTTAAAGGTCCCTTCCAACTCAAACAATTCTATGATTCTATAAATACTTCTGTAATTACAGCAGAATAGCAAAGCTTATTTCAAAGCAAATTTCCTTTGCCTTTCTCCTCTTTTTAGGCTGCAGAATCAGCTTCTTCTACAATGAACAGTTCATATTGTTAGGGACGTTGGAAAATCACTAACAGAGGAGAAAAGATGGGAGCTTTACTATGGAAAATTTACACTGCAGAGCTAATAATTACTACACAGCTATACCAGGTTACCTTATTGTATTACAGCATGAAATAAGGGAAATTGTGCTTTGTCCATTTAGCTACAGCATTTACCCTTAATTTCAAAGCTGAAGCATCATGAACAACAGGGTGCATAATCTTTATCTAAGGCCCTGAAAAGTAGAGCTATAGGTCTAATTCAGCAAGCCAAAGGCAGGTTTTGCACTTTTCTAAATAGAACCTTGGTGTCTAGGGACAAGGACTGCCACTTCTCTAGATGGGATCTTATGACAGAATGAGTTGATGCACCTTTAAGTATGCGTAAAAATCTGGCCCTCTAAGTGCAACAAAGGAATTATATATCTACATGATAAAACACACACTTTACTTAAGGAGAGCGAAGGTGCAGGAAGAAGTTAATACACACCCTTCAGTAGTCTGGGTGTTATGACTTGTTAGCTACAAAAACAGACGACAGATATTTACCTCTGCATACAGTTGGCACAAAGTGTCTTCAGTATCACTTGAAATCCTTAAGTCTCTCAAAGCATCTGCACAGGTTGAGCCCAGATTTAGTAATGAATAGAAAGATACATGTTTTCCATGACCCTTTAAAGCCCTGATCTTGTTACCATGCTGGCAAATCCATATAGGAGCCACAATTAAGTAACACAGATTTTTATCCTGAGAGCTAAATAATACCATTCCAGGTAAAAAGAAATACACAGATTTGACTGAAATGGTAAAAACTGCACCACTGATACTCAAGAACTAATGCAACATTACTACATGGGGAAAATAGTAGGTGAGAGAAACTGTTCTCAATCTCAATAGCTTTGTTGGGAAAGAGGGAGAAACTGCATTCCCTTTCGCATATTCAGGAAGGACTGGGGTTGTAAGCAGACACTTCTGGTGCTTCTGAAGTCCGCTACCAAAGTGATGCTTTCTTTGAGTGTACTTTAGGCACTATTTATTTAGACATCGGTTGATGATGCCAAGGGAACTGTTAGCTAGACAAGTCTTGATTTACACAGTCTCCCCACTAAGAATTTTGTTGGGCTTACCTGTTTTTTTCCTGTTCCTACACTAAAAAATGATCCTATCTTAAATTATCTGCTTTTTTTTTTTTTTTTTTTTTTTTTCCCCCTTAGACATGTGCATCGTCAAGCCACTCTTGACGATATTTGAAAAATTGCGGTGGTCAGGTGAAGACCCTGGTGACTGGAAAAAAAAACAATGTCACACCCATTTTTCCAAGGGAACTACCAATCTATCAGTCTCACTTCCGTGCCAGGAAGATCATGGAGCAGATCCTCCATAAAGCATGTGGAAGAGAAGGAGGTGATACACAATAAACAGCATGGCTTCATCAAGGGCAGGTACAGCCTGACCAACCTAGTGGCTTTTTATGATAGCATAACTGCATCAGTGGACAACGGAAAAGCCACTGATGTCATCTATCGGAACTTCAGTAAGGCCTCTGACACAGTCCCCCATAACATCCTTCTTTCCAAATTGGAAAGATACAGATTTGACAGGTGGACTGTTCGATGGATGAAGAACTGGTTGCACAAACAGAGAGTGGTGGTTAATGGCTGAATGCCTGGATGGAGATAGGTGACAAGTGGTACCCCTCAGGGGTGAGTACTGGGACTGTCAGCACTTCAACATCAAAGACATCAACAGTGGGATTGAGTATAGCCTCAACAAGTTTGCAGATGACACCAAGCTGTGCAAAGCAGACAACATGCCTGAGGAACAGGATACCATCCAGAGATACCTGGGCAGGCTTGAGTGGTGGGCCCAGGAGAACCTCATGAGGTTCAACAAATCCAGATACAGTGTCCACAGTAGTAAAAAGACATGGATCTGTTATGAGTGTATCCAGCGGAGGGCCACAAAAATGGTCCCGGGGATGGAACACCTCCCCTGTGAGGACAGGCTGAGAGAGTTAGGGCTGTTCAGCATGGAGGAGAAGGCTCTGGGGAGACCTGAGAGGCTTGAATATATGGAAGAAGGTTTTACAGTAAGGGTGGCGAGACACTGGAATTAGGTTGCCCAGAGAGGCGGTGGATGCCCTGTTCTTGGAGACATTCAAGGTCAGGCTGTACCAGGCTATGAGCAACCTGAGGTAGCTGTGGATATTCCGGTTCGTTACAGGGGAGTTGGACTAGATGACCTTTAAAGGTCCCTTCCAACTCAAACAATTCTATGATTCTATAAATACTTCTGTAATTACAGCAGAATAGCAAAGCTTATTTCAAAGCAAATTTCCTTTGCCTTTCTCCTCTTTTTAGGCTGCAGAATCAGCTTCTTCTACAATGAACAGTTCATATTGTTAGGGACGTTGGAAAATCACTAACAGAGGAGAAAAGATGGGAGCTTTACTATGGAAAATTTACACTGCAGAGCTAATAATTACTACACAGCTATACCAGGTTACCTTATTGTATTACAGCATGAAATAAGGGAAATTGTGCTTTGTCCATTTAGCTACAGCATTTACCCTTAATTTCAAAGCTGAAGCATCATGAACAACAGGGTGCATAATCTTTATCTAAGGCCCTGAAAAGTAGAGCTATAGGTCTAATTCAGCAAGCCAAAGGCAGGTTTTGCACTTTTCTAAATAGAACCTTGGTGTCTAGGGACAAGGACTGCCACTTCTCTAGATGGGATCTTATGACAGAATGAGTTGATGCACCTTTAAGTATGCGTAAAAATCTGGCCCTCTAAGTGCAACAAAGGAATTATATATCTACATGATAAAACACACACTTTACTTAAGGAGAGCGAAGGTGCAGGAAGAAGTTAATACACACCCTTCAGTAGTCTGGGTGTTATGACTTGTTAGCTACAAACACAGACGACAGATATTTACCTCTGCATACAGTTGGCACAAAGTGTCTTCAGTATCACTTGAAATCCTTAAGTCTCTCAAAGCATCTGCACAGGTTGAGCCCAGATTTAGTAATGAATAGAAAGATACATGTTTTCCATGACCCTTTAAAGCCCTGATCTTGTTACCATGCTGGCAAATCCATATAGGAGCCACAATTAAGTAACACAGATTTTTATCCTGAGAGCTAAATAATACCATTCCAGGTAAAAAGAAATACACAGATTTGACTGAAATGGTAAAAACTGCACCACTGATACTCAAGAACTAATGCAACATTACTACATGGGGAAAATAGTAGGTGAGAGAAACTGTTCTCAATCTCAATAGCTTTGTTGGGAAAGAGGGAGAAACTGCATTCCCTTTCGCATATTCTGGAAGGACTGGGGTTGTAAGCAGACACTTCTGGTGCTTCTGAAGTCCCCCACCAAAGTGATGCTTTCTTTGAGTGTACTTTAGGCACTATTTATTTAGACATCGGTTGATGATGCCAAGGGAACTGTTAGCTAGACAAGTCTTGATTTACACAGTCTCCCCACTAAGATTTTTGTTGGGCTTACCTGTTTTTTTCCTGTTCCTACACTAAAAAATGATCCTGTCTTAAATGTGCCAGACTCTTAGATTAAGCCCTTTGAAGAGATTACAGAGAAACCAAGTGCATTCAGCCTCTCGTCCTCCTTCAGAAACTGATTTAAATGGATGAGATTTCCTTCTCTCATCTCTGATGGTGACAGTAGTCTAAAATTCCCTTCTAGGTTCAATGTTTCAAAACCTTTTGAAGTATTTTTTAGCAGATGCTCATTTTTTATGATAAAATCTTGCATTTTCTTATAATCACTGAATAATAGGCATTTTTAAAATAAAAATGTACCATTGTAAGACTTAACTTTTTTTTTATTTCAAGGAAATTTGACACTAAGGGGAGAAAGGTGGAAGTCTAATCCTGCCAAAGCATGAAAACGGTGTTACGGCTTTCCTCCTTAACACCGGTACACATGACAGCATAAACAAGTGAAACTCTCCTAATTCGGACTATGTCCTATGGACGTCATTATTTCCTTTGTGAAAGGTTATTTTTCTCCCTGATTTTTGATACTTACCTGTATCCAATTTTTTTAATGAACAATGTTCAACATTTTTAGGGTTTCTGATAAGAGAGACCAAGACTTGACATCCATAGTTGTTTGACGTTTGAACTATCTATGGTTTTTATCCATGTAATTAACATTCCTTCATTTTCAGACAGTTATTAATATAAAAGCTAATTTCTCAAACTAGGTAACCCATTCAGTTTTACAGGAGAAATAGAAAACTCTACAAATAGAAATTCCAGGGTTTTTCCAGTTCAATTAAAAAAAAAAAAAAAAAAGATGTTTTTCATACAATATTCCTTTTGTTTCTTGCAGTTCTCATAACTGCAGAGTATCTCAGTGACAGGGAAAACACTGTAAAAATCCCAGAGCTCCAGAGAAACAAACAGTAGTACCACTCCAGCCAACATAATAGCCATGTGCCTCAGGTTGTGCAACTTTCTGTTAGAGGTTCATGCGTTTAAATCACCAGGCCTATACATAGCATTTCTGAGACAAAGCACTATCATGTAGAAAGGAATGGTATTTCAAATTTCTGTTTCTTCCCATCTGGCGCATATCGTTGCATAATAATTTTTGATTTTCTGGTCTATAGATGAAATCGTGAATAGTGTGTTAGCACACTTGAAAAAAAGTCCTGTACTTATAAAGTAATATAACTGGCTTTCAGCTATTTGCTTTCCTCATGTAAATTGAGATGTTGTCTTTGAGGTGCCAATAATTTTTAGATTATATATGAGCAAACAAAGGTGATTTCAAATCTGACTGTATTCTGAACTCTGCTTGTCCCAAGGCCTGCTGCTCCTGAAGATACTTTTAATTCTTCAACTCTCTGGCATTCAACATGGCTGCAAGTAACTAAGCTTTTGTAAACTGCTTTTACAAACCAACAAGACCAGGCACAAGAATGAGCACCTTCTGACACAAAATGAGCAATTATTACAACTGAACATTTCCAAGTGTATTTTTCACTGAAGTTCTGATGGTTGAGTATTTGAATTGCAAAGTGTATTATAGGAAGTTCAACAAAATACAGTAAAGAATTTTGCACACATATGTCCTTTGACGTTTTGAGAGATTGCACACTGGATCAGCCATGGCATAGATTATATAGCTATAAAGCCTGACAGGACATACATTTGGGAACGTCAACTACACTTCCATGACTTCAAATATCCTTTCAAGGAAAATTTTCAAAGATTCAAAAAGTCAAAATGCAACAACAGAAAAATTGTGTGCCTAAGACCAGTGTTCAGACATCTCTGAAATCACAGAAATACAGGATGGCTTGGGTTGAAAAGGACCTTAAAGATCATCCAGTTTCAACCCCCTGCCATGGGCAGGGTTGCCACTCACTAGATCAGGCTATTCAAAACCTGTTGTTCAGCTTCCACATTTCCCTACAGAAAACCGCTTAATGTCCTTCATTGCCATTTTTCACCCAAACTGGCAGAATATCAAGAAGAGTCCCAGAAAGGTGTTTCCTGCTCCAGCATTATTCAGCATAATTGCTGACAGCCTGAACAAAAGGATACAAAGCACTTTCTGAAATTCATAGATGATCTCCCCACGGGTAGGGCACAAGCACACAGGATGACAAAATACAGGTCAAAACAACCTCAACAAATGAAAGAGGAACACAATGTGTAAGATTCAGTTTGCATGGGAAATCTTCTGTGCACAAGCGATAGTCCCAGGTTGTGGAACAAGCTGGCTGAGGAGCAGTTCCATAGAGAATCACTGGGGGGCTATTAGGTAGAATCAGTGACTGCAAATTATCTCTAAGCAAGTCAAAACAAGCTGCCACAAATAAGACAATCATTATAGAGAGAGATGTGAGGAGGCAGTAACCTAAGTAATAACAGAATGCTCCTAGTGTTAACAGGAAGCGTAAAGAAGAATTGCTCAGCATTGTTTGCCAGTTCAGACAGGATATGGACGAGGCAGGAGGATGCCAAAGGAAGACAACAAAAATCAACTATGAAATACGTGAGGAAGGCTTAGCAGACTCAATATGAACCATAAGGCCACAGCTAGAGAGAAAGGGTGCTAAAAATATGAAAGGTTGCTGCAAAGGGAATTATCTGTTTACCACTGCCATGAGAAAAAGATCAAGGAGTCAATATCTTACACTGTATAGACTCATCACACTTTACAGGAAAAGTTCCATCAGTAGGTGAATTAGAATTGCTTAATAGGGATGCCAGAGTTTCATTTCCAGGAGTTTGAAGGGTGGTTTAGGCATATGACAACCAAGAGAGACACAAAGTCCTGTTAAGCCAGCTGTACAGAAGCAGCTGTACAGGGCCTATACTTTTGTTCTGTAGCTTTTTAACTGTAGTAAATAGCAGCACAGCTACAGCAAGAAAGTGGAGGTGAATGCACTAGAAATGACCAAACCATAAAATGTATGAAATTATTTTCTGTTGCCTGCTACTACCTTTACACTAATGCAACTGAGATGGGTAGTCCCATTGAACATCCCTTATTATACAGTCAAATGCTTGCCTAGTTGTGGCCACAGCCTTAGCTTGTTCTGTTAAATATTTAACCTTTGATAGCATTGAACTGCTGGATCCTTCTAAATTTCTCAAGTTCAGCGTGAAACTGAATTATTTTGGGATGCCTGAGGAAACACAAATACTCAGCTGGAAAGAAGCTATCTCAGACAACGCATGGTACTGTTTGCTATGTCTTCTTTGAAAGGCCTCATTTGAAAGGCCTCTTAATTAGAACATGATTGTACATGGCATTTCCAATCTATAAGCACCGTTTTCTGTCATACGCGACATTGCATAATAATAGACTGGCTAGTACTGTAAAGCCCCACGACTTCTCTTCTAGCATGCTTTTAGTTCCACCATTCCACAGTACTGTTCAATTTTTTTTTTTCTTTTCTGTTAAGGTTTTCCTAGCTAGATTCCCCTGTTGATCAGTAGTTTTCCTTAACTTCTGTACTACACAAGAGGTAGCAAGCTATCCGTCAAACATCTGTTGAAAAAAAAGATGAAGGATAACAATGTGAGATACTCAATTTTTTGCTAGTGGTCTGCCTAGGATTAGGAAATGAAGGTATCAGTTGGGCTCAGCTAAGGAAGCTTGATTCATGACAGTGAATCTGTCTTAGCTACAACTTGGTAAATCCAAGCCAAAGGACCTATCTCAGAGTAAGATAATGAAAGCTTTCAACTGTCAAATGTGTAAGGAACCAGTCCAATGCAGACAACAGAACATGGCTGTAGAAACAAATTTGGGCTTTTCATGAGAAAAATATTGGATCTATTACAGGAAGTGGGTCATCAGACTGTGCTGAAGTAATCCAGATATAGCTTTGAACAGGAGTACAGCATCTTATGATATACGCACTAAGAGAAAACAGCTTTTATTTTGGAGAATATAGTTTAAACATCAGTTTTCTGTTCTGTCAGCTAAGCCCTCAGCCAACCATACTATAAAGTGAATATAAAACCTGAGAGTTAGCATTTAATGGCTAGTGCTCAGCAACATGTTCATTTCCCTTTCCACCACTATTCCCACCAGGCCAACAATCCCCTCAGGGGTAACAAACACAAGGCCAGATTGCCTCAGTGGTCTGAGATGCTCAACATGTCCTTTTAAACTGCTTAGTATTATAAGTTCAGAAGAATCACCTCAGGATGCAAGGAGGACAAGGAGTCCTAATGAATATCTATGAAAAGCTGAAGGTTTATGGAGATCCTGGTAAATATCAAAATCCCTTATCTGTTGTTTTCTCAGAAATACAGCATGCTCCTCCTTCCTATGCCTACAAATGTACAAAGGATTCCTCACAGAGACTTACATACTGCCTGTACATACAATGCTATACTTCCTTGCTCCTTCATATCACAGGAATAAATACATGTCTTACACCAAGATTACACCTTCTTTTTCCATCAGCTTATGAGCCAAGGATCAAATGTCTACATCTGAAAACACCCGCAATTTTGTCAGTTCAGCCAGCACCTGCTTAGTTCACCTCATCTCCTTTACATTTCATTATGCTAATGGACACCCAAACCCTTCCAAGGTGTGCAGTATCTTAAAATAGTGTTACACAAATGAATAGTATTGGCATACACAAAACATTTTGCAGAATACAGGGCATAAACTCTGGCAAGTTAGTGTCTGTGTCATTAAGCTAAAATTACATACATTTCAGACTCTAGTTTTCAGTAATGGTAGTGCTACACGCACAAAAATATTGATACAATTTTCCCAGATACCAAGAAATCCAGAAGATTAAGGAGTAATTCAAACAATGTTCTGAATCACTTGACAGGATACAAACATGAGGGTGATTCTTGCATGATAAAAAGAAATCCCAACCTAATTATAAGTTTCCAAGCTTAGCCTGACCAGAGCGACAGAGAAGCGCTCCCAGACAGATGCCACCAACATGGTATTTGCCAGATAGAGGAAAGAGAACGTATTGGGGAATTCAGGTCATACACAGCTTCTCTTGCAGGAGCAATGTAAATTGCAGTGGTGGGGTGTGGGAAGGATTGAGGCATAGGTCCGCAAGCTTGGCGATACATGTAGCTTCCTACATCCCTACTGTGAACAAACACTTCTCTTTCTTCAAACTCTTTATATTAGGGTAGGATTTGGCAAAGTAGCAGTTAGGATGATTCAGATTTGTCATCCAACTACATATTTTTCACAGAAACATTATTTTTAAGAGCTCAAAACCTCTTTAAAATCAGGTGTATTTATTTAGAAGCATGTATTAGACTTGAAGATCCAAACTGGGGCCTTGAAGGATGTTTTTCAGATCCTACCTATGTTTCTGGAAATGTATTCGCAAGACTGACTCCAGGCTGCTTTCTGTTCAGTAGCTTACTTAAATCCTCAGGCTCATTCCATTGAAGCCTACAGAGGCATCAAGTTTCTTTTACTGACCATGCTAAAGGTAATCAGTCTACCTAAATACAGCCCCTAGCTTTCAAGCCTTGGCCTTCTTTCTTAATTGGTGATGGGAAAAAGGAACATCACAAAAACTCACAAGTTTCCTGTAACATACAGTGGTGTACCTAAAGAGCAACCAAAACACTAAAAAACATCTCTTTCAGTGAACAAAGAGCTATTTGTAATTCAGGTATGTTTTCTTCAATAGCATCTGATTTTTACCCAGTGGAAGACATAATAAAATACATTGCTTTTTACTTACCACTGTTTTTTCCCTTCCACCAAGGCATGCCCAGACAAACAGTCCAAACCACTGCACCATCTTATAAAAAGATTACTCAGAAGTCTAGTAGCACTTACGTTGCAAGGGTCATTTCTTTACTTACAACAGGTATTAATCACCAGCTTCATTATGTTCAGAAAAAAACACAGTTTGGTAAATGCTGAGCTGCTAAAGCTCTTATATAACAAGATGTTAAATACTTTATTTTGTTGAGGGGTGAAAGCTTAATTATTATGGATTTGTAACCCCCCCATTTGGCACTTTGGAACAGAATTTATAGCATTTCTTTCACTCATCAAGGAGCCAGGCTGTGTCACACACAAGGGGGTAGTATAGCAAAAAGGCATAATCCCAGTAACATTGTGTTGTAAGCTATGTAAGGTATGCAGAAGTAGAAAGCGCAGAAATCACTGAGGTTGGAATTTCCTTCAGTGTTCTTTTCCTCTCTCTCACAAAAATAATAAAAAAAATCTACACATAATCTGGATACACATCTTGGCACATACATCCATAGATGTAAATCAGTCTACTTTTTCTGGCTTAAAAGAGTTACGCCAGTTTACGTCCTCTTCAAGTCTGATCCAAATGTATGAAAAGCCACCTGCATTTTAGCTTGTATAACATTCTCCCTTCACCTACCTAAACATCCTCTAAAAGAACACAGAAGGAAACTACCTTATTCCAAAAACATAATTCCTTCTGGACTTATCTGCCTGTCCTCTTCAATATCTTCATCAGTGACCCAGATGAGGGCACTGAGTGCCCCTTCAGTAAGTTTGCAGATGACACCAAGTTGGGAGGAGTGTCATCAACCCATCTGGGGGTAGGAAGGCCCTACAGAGGGATCTGGACAGGCTGGATAGCTGGGCTGAGACCAGTGGGATGAAGTTCAACAAGACCAAATGCCAGGTCTTGCACTTTGGCCACAACAACCCCAAGGAATGCTACAGGTTTGAGGTAGGGTGGCTTGAAGACTGTGTAGAGGAAATAGATCTGAGGGTATTGGTCAGTGCTCAGCTGAACACGAGTCAGCAGTGTGCCCAGGTGGCCAAGAAGGCCAATGGCACCCTAGCTTATATCAGAAATAGTGTTGCCAGCAGGAGCAGGGAGGTGATCACCCCCCTGTACTCAGCCCTCGTGAGGACACACCTTGAGTACTGTGTTCTCTTCACTAAAAAGAGACATCAAGGCCCTGGAGCACGTTCAGAGAAGGACAACAAAGCTGGTGAGGGGTCTGGAGCACAACCTTATGAGGAGTGGCTCAGAGGACTGGGATTGTTTAATCTGGAGGACATTAAGGGAGACCTTACCACTCTACAAATACCTGATGGGAGGCTGTGGAGAGGTGGGAGTCAGCATCTTCTCCCACGTAACTAGCGATAGAACTAGAGGGAATGGCTTCAAGTTACAGCCAGGGATGTTAGGAAATACTTCTCTAAGAAAGCAGTCAGGCGCTGGAACAAGCTGCCCAGTGAGGTGGTAGAGTCACCATCCCTGGAGGTGTTCAAGAAATGTTTAGATGTTGTACTGAGGGACACGGTTTAGCGGGAACTATTGGTAATAGGAGGATGGTTGGACTGGATGATCAGAGGTCTTTTCCAACCTTGGTGATTCTATGACTAGAAGGAATGGCCTTCAGCTGTACCACGAGAAGTTCAGGTTGGATATTAGGAAAAATTTATTCTCAGAAAGAGCGGTCAGGCACTGGAACTGGCTGCCCGGGGAGGTGGTTGAGTCACTGTCCCTGGAAGTGCAAGAAATGTTTAGATGTTTTACTAAGGAACACAGTTTAGCAGGGAAATATTGGTGGTAGGTAGATGGTTGGACTAGATGATCTTGGTCTTTTCTATCCTCGGTGATTCTATGATTCATTTTGTTGTGTTCATATGTTGAGTATAAAACTCATTTTCAAACATAAGAAAATTAGAGCTACAAGGAAAAAAAAGCACAGAAGATAATGTTGCTCTTCAGCTTCCAAGTGAAAAATTTCCATGTAAGGCATGCATCTCAAGAGAAAAAAACAAAACACTTACTGGAAAAACTACTTGTAAATATCTTTGTTCCCATCTTTTCCTGTGCACCCTTAAGATCCTCAAGATGTTTCACTAACCAGCCACAAGATCTAGAGCATGGCTGACATGGCTAACATCGCTAGTATGAAATCCTGGCTCACGCATATCTAAGAACACAGCTCTGCTACAATCCACACAGCATAATGCCAGAAATACTTATTTTAGTCTGATAAACTTGCTAATTGTCTTTTCAGGATCAGAAGCAGTTTCTCTTCATCTTCAGTGCTAAATTTCCTATGTTTAATTTTACTTTGATTTGCTATTTTACAGCCTCTAAGGGCTTCTGCTCCTCCATATGGGAAAGCTATGCTATATTTGAAAATGATGACCAGAACTGAACACAGACACCAGTCCACACAGAAGAGGCAGCTTTATTTCCTGCTATTTTCAGCTGCCACTTCACAAGTTCAAACTCTAAACTAGTCTTTAGTATGAAGAGACGGGAGGAGGTTTCCCCTTCCCATCACAGCTTAACTCTTGTAAATGGGGCAAAAGACAGCGAAAGAAGAGAAAGCAGCACTAACCTGAATGCTTTCCTCATTTCTAGCCTAAACGATTTAAAGCATGGTTCCTTATCACTCACTTGGAAGACTAATGAACCTCTTTGTTAGGAAAGGAAGGCAAGAGTTGGCATGGCTGAACCAGGATCTGCAGGTCAAACTGGAGAGCAAGAGAAAAACATACAGGCAGCTGAAGCGGGATAGGGGTCAGAAAAGCCAAGGCCCAACAAAGCCAAGTGCAAGGTCCTGCACCCAGGCAGTATCAACTCCCAGTATGAATACAAGCTGGGTGACAAAATGAATGTGCACAGCCCTGCAGAAAAGGACTCAGAGAGTACTGGTAAGTTGGACATGAGCCAGCACTGTGCCCTCACAACCCAGAAAGCCAACTGTATCCTGGGGCTGCATCTAAAGCAGCATGGCCATCGGGTTGAGGGATGTGATCCTGCCCCTCTGCTCTGTGTCAACAAGACTTCACCTGGAGTACTGAGTCCAGACGTGGAGTCTTCAGTACAAGATAGACAAGGATCAGTTGGAGTACATCCAGAGGAGGGCCACAAAAATGGTCTCAGGGATGGAACACTTCCCCTATGAGGACAGGTTGAGAGAGCTGGGACTGCTCAACCAGGAGAAGAAAAGGCTCTGGGAAGACCTGATAGCGGCTTTCTCTTAAGTTACTTTGCTGTAGCACAGCCAAAAAAGCAATCTTTGACCTTTCCTCTACATGAAACTCTTGAGTTCTGTCTTAGAAATGCATCTTCAGATGAAATTTGATCTCGGTCAAAGATGCATGCAAAAATCTTAAACCCAAATCATTTGATGTGAAAATATGGTATAAGGCTGACTGGCTTTAGATTGCCAAACCTCCATTCTCACCAACAGTTCGGGTTCCTTGAGGCACCTAGATCTTTCCCTATGTGAAGTCCTGGCAGCACACTGGGGTGTGGCTCTTGTCCATCCAGGTTTTCACTCACTGGAACCCCCAAAGGCTGCTCACAATGTTTTCATCACCCAATCTGTATACATATCTGAGATTGCTCCAACTCAAGTGGAGCTCCTTGCACATGGCCTTGTGAACACAATGAGGTTCAACATGAGATCACTTCTCAAGCTTAACTACATCTCCAAAATGAGTTGGTATCTTTTAGGGTTCCTTTTCATCAAGTCTTTTTTCCTTTCTTTCCAAGAGACAATTTATCACACTTACCAAATAAGCTGTACCATGAGGTAGCAAATGCAGCTCAACTATTCTAAACATGACCTTTCATGTACTGATACAATTTACAGTCCATATACAATTTTAAAGTTTTTGTGGAACTCATGCTTCAAAAAGCAAAGATAAAAAGCATTACCATGGCTAGCAACTCTGATATTCTTTAAGGATATACTTCTTACAACAGATGCATTCCACCCTAACTGAATCCTGCAACAGCTCCAGATTTACCAAGGAGTCTACACTAACAGATATTTAAAGTGAAGAAAAAAAAACAAAGTAACTTAAAACATCCTGCATTTCCTAGGACTCTTGTTGCAAATCATCAGCATTTTAGGATGAAGTCTACCCCTTTCGTCATGTATTTACATACAGTACCTGCTAAAAGGTATCCCTGTCACCAGTCAGGTCTCCTAAACAGTATGGTAATACAAGCAGTGAAAAACCTCATAAAATTCCTGTCCCATATGTAGGCATAGCAACTGCTTTGAGACAGATTCTGAAAATTTCCTTTTAATGAGCTCTCATATTTCTGTTTAAAAGTTAAATTAGTAGATTGGTGAAGGTTAACGTGTGGATTTTTTTTTTTTAAAACCCCTCTGGAAAAATGGCCACTGCAGGATACTACTTCCAAGTAAACATGCATATGTTATGAGCACTACTGCTTGGAGATAGCACCAAAGACATTCCTCCCTTCATGTCCAGAAGAGTAGTTACTTCAGACAATAATTAAATAAGTTCAAAATGCTTTCTTGCTATCACTCTCTATATACCCTAAAGAAGTTCCTCTTACCTTTGTACTTCATTCTCATGGGCTCTGATCTATGTATTCCACAACTACTGCAGCTAGCCAAATTGATTGGTTGATACCATGGCTTTAACAAGGATTTCTCTCCACTTTCAAAGAGAATTTTAAACAATAAAGATCCACAATTATAGTTTACTTCCTGCACTGTATACTTTACTTCGAATGCAACTCCACTTTCAAGAAATTACCGACTATCATTTCTATAGACATTGTACCCAAAAACAGAAGTGTTCCATTTTCAAAATAGATGTTGTACCAGCATCTCCAATTATAACAGACATTCCTATTTGTGCTGACTAG
This sequence comes from Pavo muticus, assembly GCA_016647715.1. Taxonomy (NCBI): domain Eukaryota; kingdom Metazoa; phylum Chordata; class Aves; order Galliformes; family Phasianidae; genus Pavo; species Pavo muticus. The sequence continues at coordinate 348,255 of JACDJE010000062.1, forward strand.
CAAGTCTTCTTGGAAGGGCTGCACACATCTTGGATCAGGCTAGATGTCTCCATGCCCTCAAAAATTTAGACTTCATATTTTCAAACTTGCTCTTGTTGCTATTTCCTATCTTAGTCTTACCAACTCTTGTCCAGCTTATTTTCTAGTAAAATACTTTCCTAACTTCTCCCTAAAACAGCGCTTCTCCCACCAGTATCTCCTCTCCACATGTCTGCATTTCTTAGCTTTTTTCTACCTGTCTCTTTAAAACTCATTTAGGCCTTCTTTTCAGTTTCAAACGTCACCTGCCACATCAGTTCCATGTCAGTTCTCTCTCCTCATACAATCTCCATCTACTCCAGTTTTTCTCATTTTTTCCTAACAGATACGATGTCCTTCTCCAATGTTATTTTCTTTTACACCATGATCTGAAACTCCCCAGTTCTATCTGTCCCTGCACATGGCACTGGCAGCATTTCAGAGAATGCTATCACACAGCCTTTCACCTCAAATCTACTATCAGAGTACCTGAGACCTTACTACTGCATTCAGTAACTTGTCTTTTTCTTTTGCACATGATGAGTACATGCATGCTGAGAGCACAAGTAGTAGCTCCACTACAACATAACAGCTGTACCTGCGATACAATCACACATTCAGCTAGTCCTCACAGAGGCATGATATCTACATACACTATAGTTAAATTCCCAGTTCGATAACCTACCTCCTTCTAACAGCTGAGATATATGTTCCTGGGCACGTACGCACATTACATTCTCTTCTTCCTAAGCAGAGGAAAGGAGAACGCACACTCGGGTAGTCTTTCTCCCCATTCCTATTGCTACTTTTCTTGCTAGAAGACTACTTCCTTCCAGCAACACAGGGTCTGGAGGTCACACCATATGAAGGTTGTAATGTAGAGGATACTTGAAGGCATCGTGGTACAAGTTTTTCCATTTCCTCTCTCATTCATCCATCTAGGTCAGTTGAGACATCCTATTACTCTGCGGGCCATGAGCTACTAAACACTTACTTAATGTAAATCCAATCTACTCGCAAGGCAGAGAGCACTCAGGATTGTGGCAGTCACCCAATGCCCTGCATGAATCAAACCCACAGCCTGCTAACTTCCCACACGCCATCAGCTCTGCTCCCTGCTCAAAGAATTTGGTTTCCATGTTGGTGCTGCTTTTTCTATGGCCATCGGGTTTAAGGAATGCCACAAGACGTTGAAACCAGAACTGACATGAAGTGAAGACCTCTGAGCCACACATATTTCTAGTCTCCACAGCAACAGAGTAATCAAATCCGTGCCCCCCACTGTATTTCAAAAGCGGCACATAAATACTGCTTAAATAATACAGGGCTGTGGAAGCAACAACCACATACTCTTTTAGCTTGAAATCAACAGTCTCTTTATCTTCTTTCTTTAAAATAATTAGTCTTTCCAGTGGCAACACCAAAAACTAGACCTCCTCCAGCTTTGCTTCTCCTTTGGTTTAACAACTGCTCTATTCAGACCCTCTCTCAGGCATGAAAGTGATTCTTCAGTGAAGCATAACACGCAGAAGGAACACAAGCCTCTCAACTCTGTCAGGACTTTCCAAAGAAGAAAGAGCTTTTGAAGTCCAGCACATCTCCCCTAATGTTTTCAAACATATACATTCAGTAACATTAGCAATTAAATTAGAAAGTACGTCATAGATCAAGTAACAAAGAAAATATGAACTTTCGAGGCTGATATGGCACCAGGTTCTTACTGCACACCAACATTTATTTCACCAGATAGATGTTTGATGAGATTCTTGCTTAATCTTCCTTATCTGCTGAAACAGTAGAATTAAATACTTTGCAGTAGGAGCATAACAAAATGAAGCAAACAACAACAACAAAAAAAAGCACACAATCATAAAACATGAGATATTGGTTAGAGTGGTGGATAGAATCAAAACAGTGTAAAAAAAAAAAAAAATGAACTACTATTTGAACAGCATTCACATGAGGAGATGCAAATGAACTGATTTTCTTAAATGGAGTATTTAGTTCTCAGAAATGTGGGATTATTGTATTTAAGGTTTCTCATGTCAGCTAATCAAAAAAAATAAAGAGATGCGAAATCAATAGTCCCTCTACCAATGCAGATTTTAAATACTAAATGTATGTCACTAGTAGCAGGGAAGACAGTCTGAGAGTAAGATGGCTGATTCGGAAGTTAACAGACAAAGAAAAAAAAATTTCACGTTATGAGGAACACTTCTAAATTTACCCCCTTTAGACATTAATAGCACTACTGCAGGGCCTTGATAATTTCTCCCTCACAAAATCACAGTCACCTACTTTAGATCATTGCAATTATCACTCGTACCAGATGTTCATTTGCACCTTCAGAGATAGAGATTTGTAAACTGAACACTTCTGTGTTAAGCTAATCTGATTTTAACACCCTCAACAGGATTCTTGTTTCTTTATCCTCCCTATTTTGAAATCTAATAATAATTTTAATCTAGAAATATCACACCAAGAGATCTAGAATAAATTTCAGTCTTGGTGTCATTTGCTTGGGTGTTTCAGGTCCCTCAGAGTGGGAATATACTAAGCATCAAGGACATCTATACACAGCTGACAAATATAACAAACTACGGGGAACTTGCAACCTTCTGGATTACAAAGTGTATTAAAATAACACAAAGTATCTATTACACACCTCAAATGCTTCTCTAAAATCTTTGATAACCATAAGGCATAATGGTATTAATTTTTCAAGTAACAAGTAGGAAGCTGAAACCTTAGCTAAAGACAGAAGTACATTTTGCAGAGCACAGAAGTATTAGGATTTCCAGGTTTCCTGCAGTCTTTGTGTGCTCCAGCATTTCTGAACATTTTATGTTAACCTCCTTTCTGTATGTCTAAGTTCCACTCTATTCAGGCACTGTAATCTTGACTGATATCCATACATTCCAAAAGCCATCTGATCCTAAATCCATTCAAAACTAAGACTTGTATCATCTCCAATTAAGTAATTCCTGGACAGGTATTGAGACTGCAGTATACCCTGATGGCCATGATATTCCAGTGATTACTCAGTTATAGAGTTCTCCCATCAACAAGTTCACAGGATGAGCACTTCAGATTATCTCTACTGGAAATTAAGGACATTGACTCAGTCTCACACTACCTCCAGAGCTCTTAGCAAAATCTTGTTAAGAAATCCAGAGTACCACTTCATCACTTCAAAAAAATGTTTTCCCCCCTTCACTTTTAGAAGTCTCTTCCAACACCTTATTTTCCCTATCCCTCCAGGCATTCTGTGACACAAAAAGCCATCACCTATTTCTTAGTTCAACTTAGCAGAAGTTAACTTGGGCAGCAAAGCACAGAAATGAGCCCCTTATTGTTCAATGCCAAGCCTAAGTTTATTGGCAAAAACCAAGTTCCTCAATAGATGCCTGGGGAGCAGTTCATCAAGACACATATTTCTCAAATTAAAATATAGAACAGTAAATATTTCAATGAAAGCTTAAAGGACAAGGGAGGCACCCATCCTGACCATAAAGAAAAATAATCAGCACATCCAAGCTTTACCATATAGGACAAATAATTCAGTATATTCAAAAGGAGTTTCTAGAACCGTTTGCAGAGGGGCATGACAAAACACCCAATAGCCTCAAGCTTTGCCCTGAGGCATGTGACTGGAGTGGACACTAGGTGAGCCTGAGAACGCCTCAGTATGCACAGAATTCACCTCCCATCTTGATTCACACTACATCTGTGGAAATCAGAAGGAACTTCACTCAAGAATGGACAGGAAACAAACCATTCCTGAAAAATGAGCAAGTTGAAGGAGTTCCCAGAAGGGACTTGGAGTTGGGTCTCTTTAGCTTGGAGAAGGGGAGACTGAGGAGTGACCTCATTAATGTTTATAAATATGTAAAGGGTGAGTGACATGAGGATGGAGCCAGGCTCTTCTCAGTGACATCCAGTGATAGGACAAGGGGCAATGGGTGCAAACTGGAACTTAAAAGGTTCCACATAAATATGAGAAAAAAAACCTTCTTCACAGTGAGGGTGACAGAATACTGGAACAGGCTGCCCAGAGAGGTTGTGGGGTCTACTTCTTTGGAGACATTCAAAACCTGCCTGGACGCATTCCTGTGTGACCTAACTAGATGTTCCTGATCCAGCAGGAAGATTGGACTAGATGACCTTTCAAGGTCCCTTCCAATCCCTGATATTCTGTGATTGTGTTACCAACCTAGAAAAATAGACACCAAATAAGAAGCCTTTAGAATGGAGTATTTCCAACTTAAAAAAAAGAATAAGAGACAAAAATGCAAGAGGAGGAGAGGGATGATGATCAACAGCACTGTTTGAAAGGTACAAATGCTTGATATCTAAAGAAATGGTTTAGTGTAATATAAAGGCTTTCACTACAAATAATGAGTGATATTAAAGTAGCGAAAACATAAGCTGAACATGACAGTTGAAAACTAATGCTATGTAACAATCACACAAAGGAAACAGAAGTTTCTCAACTGGCACACCTATTATTAGATCAGATCGAACTTTACAAAGGATAACTCTTCTAACAAGCTCAGCACCCAGCAGCTCCCAGCTCATCTCCTGAAAGCCAGAGAAGCCAATTCTGAAAATTCTATCACTTTATTTACTCAGTGTCTCAGCAGGAACTACAGTAGAGAGACCTGGACCCAAAACTTACATTATCCCACCCAGAAAAGACTCCCTATTCCATCCAGTGTTTTACCCCTAACACTATTAAAAATAAAAATGAAACAGTGAATTGCAGTGGCTATTTTTTTTTTCTTTCTGTAAAGACGTTGATGAGGGTTGGTAAGAAGAATAAAAAGGAGTGTGATGGAGAAAAACAACTGCTGCTGTTTTAGATTAGCTTTACAAAAACGTGTTTAGTCAGAACACCATTACGATAAATTAGAAAATTAAACTGCACTGAAGTTATAATTGGAAATATCTTTTCTATTACAGCAATCCCCCAAATATGTATTCTCGATACCTGTTCTTTCACGGTTTAAACTGATGGCGATCTCTAATATATGACTTCTCAGAAAGCTGTTTAGATGCATGAAACATTGTTCTTGTGGCTACACATGCAGAGGCAAAGAATCACAGAAAGGATTTTTACTGTAGCCAACACATCTCAAAGGCTTCAGTAAAATTACCAACCACTGAAAAGGGTTAAATTCATGAGCACCAAGTCTCACATCCAACTTCTAACAGCAGTTAATGCCAGGTACCTCAAAAGACGATGCATGGAAGACTGCTGGACCAAGATACAAGATGGCATCCTCCCAACTTGCAATAGACAGATGGTGATTCCTGTTAAGAATTTTTTTTCTTTATCTCTTCCGAAAGTCTATTTTGTTTAGTATTTTCTCTTGCCAGTACATAATCTAGTTACCCCTGTAATATCCAAGTTTATCTTTAATTCTGTTAAAATTTTTCACCAGAAAGAGTTTCATACGTGAACAGAATGCAGAAGAAAAAAATGCTGCCTTTATACGGGTTTTCACTAAGTTACTATGGCTTCCTTCATCAAGAATTCTTTTGGCCTACCCCCAGCCTTATGATCAAGAAAAAAATCCTTCCAGATGTAGGTAAAGCCTTTCAGTGGAGATCATGGGTGCTTCAGCAGTGAGCTATTAGCTATCACATACTGTCATCCCAGTGCCCTAACAAGTCTTCGAGAAGAATTCAGGATGCAATATTCCTTTTGGGTGTCTGTTGGCCTTGGAGAAAGCTGAAACTGAGCAGTTCCTGAAGTCACCAGGCTTATTTAGAGGGAGGCTCTTCGCACAGATGGGGAAGCAAGGTGCTTTCATTTACAACCAAACCTCATGATGCTGGACCATGAAAGGGTTTTAACAGCTTACTACTTCGCATTCATTAGAAGTGCACTGAACATGTATCATGCAGGTGCTAATCAAAAAGAGAAGCAGAAAGTCCAGTCATTCTTCAGATAAACAGTCATTTGAAATTAAAAAGCAAAGAAACAATTAAAAGGCTTTGGCAATAAATGCTTAGCAGATGATGCACTGACAAACCACTACAATTACAAAACATGTTTTCAGCATAATATGGTTAGCATAATGTTCTCCACATGCGTTAATGTATTATCAGGGCAGCTGTAAATCACTTTTATCAATTATTGAACTGTAATAAAATATTTATAAATGGGTTCTTAATATCAAATGCAACTGTGCTAATTTTAAACTGTGGCAAATGCATGGGAATGTGCATATCTTTTCATTAACAAAAACTTGTGGAATGTTAATAAATGGCTTTGTTTTAATTCATGCTTTGCGTGCTTCTATTTTCAGTAGTTCTGACTTTTAATGAAATGTAAGTGAACAGTCACTAAGTTTTGCTATGGTGTATGTAATGAAGTAGCCCATTTATAAGAGTACTTCAATATTGTCATGAATTAGAACCACCACTAGGTAAAGAGACTACCTATTTCAAGAGGGTAGAACTCTAAGATCTTGTACGAATTCTCTTTTGATTTGCTACTCACAATAAGAACCGGTCTGAAACCTGTGCATTTTTTTCCACCCAATTTTGGGGAAACCAGCAGAACACAAATATTTTTGATGAAATGTGTACATGCAGAAATACTCCGTTTTGGATAAATCAAGAGGTTTCACCAAGGAGCAAGAAGTTTCACAAATATCATCCTAAAAAGCCTGCGGAGTTCCAGGGTGCTCTCTCTGCCTTCTCCCACCCACCTTCTGAAAGAAGAACAAGTAAGCAAGAACACAAAATACTCAGTGTAAAATCTGATCTTTCACTCCAAAGAGGTGATGTGGCCAAAAATCCATCACCCAAAAAGTCTTTTTAAAGGTTCTGCATAAATTCCCTTGAAAAGGGACATCTTTGTTGAAAGCTCAAGAGTCATTACCATTGTCCTGCTCCACTCAAAGAAAAAAGAAAGTCAAGTGACAATTATAATAGCAGCATTTAATAAGATCTCCCCCGTACCTCTGAATGAAAATCATATACTTGCTTTTTAATTTTACAAGGTTAAAATTTCCAGGATATTATTCTACATCAAATAAGAACAAAGCAGTCAGACTACTATTAAATCTCCTGTTGGAGGTGCTGGTAACAGGACAAATATGAATTAAATGAGTGAGAACTTCCGCAGCAAGATATGACTAACTGCATTCTCCTGTAGGAATCTGCTTGTGTGTAAAGAACAGGGGACATGACAGGGTTTTCCTCGTTCTGCCCTTGGCCCAAGAATCTATCTGGGTTAATAAAGGGTATGCAAGAAAAGAGGACTCAACTGCTATTAATGATGGACATTATGCAGATACAAAACTGACCAACTCTCACAGTCACAGAAAGACTGCACAGGACAAAGCGTGCAGCCCACTGCACAAATACTTCTATCAAGCCTTCTAGATGAGATACTCATGGCAAAATCACAGTCAGAAAATGAGTTGCTGAGAACTGTCTATGTTCCTGCCACTATAGCCACAAAAATGCAGCTGTCAGAGTGATTCTGTGCTGTAAACCATCTAATCACAACTTGATTGCAGAGTCCAAACATCATCTAAAAACCTTGAAGTGCTGCAGAGAGCATCATTTTACTTTATAGAACAAATTGCTAAATATCAATATACTTGATGGGGTGAAACTACTATGCTGGAGATGTCTGTATTAAACTAGTACAGCTCTCCTAAATGTCAGGTGAAAAACAATCTCATTTCACCATGCAGAATCAGGAAACTCTCAGAAAGATTGGATATGCTCTGTCACTAATTTACATGCACCTGAGTCAACAAAACCATTAATACTTGCTGTGCAGTAGTAGGAATTTTTAGTGATTCCTTCAGAGAAGAAAACCTCAGTGGATAAAAGGGGATACATATAATGTTGATCTCAATCTAGCTCTCTGTGGAAAAATGCTGTTTTTGAGCCACTCATAGCAGGTTCTTGGAATTCACTGCATCAGTAGCCACATCTCTGGGCCTGACAATGAAGCCTTAGCTGAGGAAGGCACACAACAAGAGACCCAGCAGCCTGAAGGAAAATTGTTTCTGGAAGAGAACAGAAGGCTGCCAGCAGCCTCCAAGCCAGCTGACACGAGATGTTACAGACCTGTGCACATCACACAGCCACAGCAGCCCATTCAGCATAACTGAGAATCTGTCTCTCTAACACAGGTTATCAACTGCTCCTATATTGAAGGCCTTCCCTGGTTCATCTTGCCATGATCAAACTGAACTTGGAGAAAAGAAGATGAGATCATGCTGACAACACGGTCAATGCAAGCTCTTTCCTGCAGGGACAGCAGCAGTGTGTCACAAAGCCTGCAGGAGATGACTGCTTGGATGAAGCCCAGCCCAAACAGTGTGGTCCTGGCAATATTCACTGGTCTGTTTTGCCCGCCAGCTTCTGGAAGTGTGCCCAATCTACCAGGTATGTCTTATACTGGGCAGTACCAAAACTTGCAGAGTAGATCAAATCTCATTGTATTTTCCCCTCTGGGAAAACTTCTATTTTTTTTTTTCATGTCAGCCTCCAGTCATTTTTAAGGAGATAGGCAAGGAAAGAATAGAAAACATTTATAGCCACCTCATCTGGTCTCTTGAACTAATTCACCGATCCTTTTTCTTATGCCAGGCAACAGTGGTTTTTTTTTCATAACACTGATAAAAAGACGGGGGTGATGCAGAGAACTAACCATGTTCCCCAGTAAGTTGTTCAACAAGAATTTACATGCAAATGTAATTAACTATACTTAGCTTTGACATCCAGCCCCTGAACTCTCATGAAATGTGAACAGCATTTTGAAAACCTGCAGTAAAGAATCAACTTTGCTTCCCAGTGAAATTAATCCCGAGCCTATAAGACTACACAGCCATGTCCCTCTTGCTCCTGTGGCACACATAAATTATACTCTCCTCAACATTGAGCTGACTGCTTTACTGCACGCAAAGAGTACCTGACTTTCTAGTTAACCATGAAAAGCATTTCAAGTTTCTTAGCTTTCCTTTGCCATATATCAAATACACAACCACAGCAAATTCAGCAGGAGTGATGGAGTGAGCTAGATGCTGCTGTTATCTGGAACAGTTGCAGCCCTCCTGTCACTCCCAGAAATTACTGGGCCTCCTACAGAGAAGCTCCACAGTGATTTGCAGCCCATTGTATTAGTGTAAACCAAAAGCAATACTGCTTTGCTTTAATGCACTAAACAGTGAAAACCCAACCTTTTTGGGCAGCTTCTCAACAGCTGTAGCTTCTCTGCAGTTGCACAGCATCCTCAAGGTGAGAGACATAATAGTTGGGGACAGCCAGACACATATAATACAAACATGTTGCAAGCCCAGATGTGCCCTGCCACACTGAATAACAACTTTCATTCAAGCAACCTGACAGCTGAGCAGTTCTAAGAGAAGTCCAATTCACCCCTGTTCAGTACCTGGTTGGTTGCAATAAATGGGCAGAAGGCACTGAAATGTCAGTATCAGTATGCACAAGAAAAGCACTAAGACGGATGCTTGAAAGACTTTTTTTCAGTTACTATCTCCCTTGCCATTACTTTCCCTAGCCAACACAAGGTACTTGACTGGGGGAACAGTTGAGCAGAGTCAAGGACACCCTGATCATAAGCCCCAGTAAGAGCCTGACTCGCCCCAGAGATTTTTTGACAGCTAACAACACTTAATCGTCGTCATGCTTGTTGTGGGGAATGGACAGCAATGATGGGCAGGGAATATACTGTCTACAGCTAAAACGTCAGCAGCCACGCAGGCTTCATCTTGCAACCAGGAAATTCCCTTTAGAAGCCAAAGAGCTGGAAAATGACTAGTCTTACAATTCATTCTTTTATTATTATTATTTTAATTACATTTCTAGTCTGGGATGCAGTTTGTTTTTTTTCTAATAGAGTATTATTGTTTCACTAGAATCACAAAAGTAACTGTCTGCAATTTCCTAAGTGGAACAAAGGGATATTCAGTTTTCCTTTAGCCATTTCTGCAACCTTTGTTAAAGAACTCATTATAGAAACACTGCTGAATGAATGACAGCACCTAATGATGTTCTCCATATAGCAGCAATACACAAGCAAGATTATTTAACTTTTCTGCAGTGGCAGAACACCCCTGCCACAAACTTATGTTAACTCAGGCTGCTCCAGCCTTCCCTTGTTATTATAATGACACTTAAAATGCAGGTCTTAAATAGACCCTTTAATTATCTGGGGTTTACCTAGCAATGACTCTATGATAGTTATGGTACACAGCAAAGATTGCACATCCTTTACGCTGCAGAACAGTCTCTACCTCATAGGACAATAAATGACTTGGGACTATGATTTAGTCATTTTTGACTAAATCAAAGTATAGGGGAAAAAAAAAAGAAACAGTCAAGCTTAATATTAAAATAACCCAAACCCAATAAAGTTTTATGGACTTTCTCATTTTGCTTTTTTTTTTTTCTGGCAGCTAAAAACTGAAAAATTATTTTCATTGAAAATATTCTTTGAAAATTAAAATAAGTTATTGCTTCACCTTAAGCCCCTGAAATTTAAGAGAAAAAAGACAACAGATTGTACCAGTTTAAAAAGTCGTCCTTTGGACTACCAAGCAGTTGGTATTTTAAACCAACCACAGTCACCCTATGTTCTCCATAAGACCTATGCAAAGATCATTTGAACTAGACAACAGTTGATGAGGAAAACAACCAAGTACAGGAGGCACTGATGTATACAAACGCATCCTAGCACAATGATACTTAAATCCAACACTACAGTTAAAAAAAAAACATACTCCCACCTCCTAAAGAACATAAAATTCCTAAAGACAAAACACACATCACACTTTCTGTACTTTAAACACACCAGTAATTTTTAAAGCCTACAAACACAAAGCTTTTCAGAAGATAAGTACTGAAGGCACACTTTCCTAACTCAGAGCAATCTGATTCGTTATCTGCAAGTATTGTCATAAGACTAGATTAACTACAATGGGTTAGGAAGTCACTGCGCCATCTTAACAAGCCTTGGGTTAGAAAGACACTGTGCCAGTTTTTAAAATATAAATTCCATAATACTTAGAATTTGTCAGATAATCTGAAAGTCGTCCCAGTTAACATTTTACAGGGAGATAGAATAAGCGCATCTGTTAACAACCAAAATAAAAGAAGTATCTATAGTATCTATACCATCTCACTATCCCATACAAATAAACAAGAGCCTGTCAACTTTGAGGGTTAATCAACCAAAGTCTCTCTGTGCTCAGTGTTCTATTTTGTTTTTAAACAGTCACTTATGTACAGCTATAACCTGACATTCATTAAGAAAGCAGCATCACTGATGTTCAGCCAAAATAGTAGTTTTACAGGATAGATTGTATGTTCCAACATTCAACACTTGAAATGGACTGCAAACAGATAGTTCATTAAATCTGAGCTAGCAAAATTGTTGTGTGTTTTCTGTTTTTTACCTACTGCCAAAGACTTCACAGCTGATTTGGGCTGGTAACTCCTCTCCCTTGTTTTGCCATAGTTTAGACCTGCATTTCTGCTCAAGTGTAATGCTCCTATCCAATAGAAAATAACTGCAGATTTTATAAGTGAAATCTGGACTCTATACATACTACGCACACCTCCAGCACAACCACCAGAGCAGTGGAACAGACTAGAACCAAATATCATATCTTCAGTGTCACAGCCAGCATCAGTGGGCTGGAGCTTCATGGATCCAGCAAAACAGCACCAGGACAGTTCCCCAAAGCAAAAATAAGATAAGCAAACTCCACACTGTACTCATATCCAGTAGGTAGTACTGCCTGGGACAAAAACTAGAGCACCTTAAGACTGGAATAATGCTAACTGCACAAAATGGAACAAGAAGTCATTGCTCTTACATTCTCTGTGAATCTTTCTGCTGACAAAGGCTCTGGATTCACATGCTTCATGTACCCGAGCATGCGGGAGTGAAACAGTCAAATTTGCTGTATGCTCTTTAATGATGTATGCATTAAAGAGAACATTCCAAATACTCACTTTCTTGTGCATCTCACTCACAGAAATCATCTGTATCCAAATCCCCCTACTGTTCCTAAGCTGACAGATCACAATCCTTCCACCAGAGCAGAGGTCTCAGTCTCTGGAATTCCAAATTAGCTATTTTATAAATGCGGCTTTAGGTACTGAACTGCCACCAGCATTTGGAAATCAGAGTGTACAGTCTCTTGCATGTCTTAGTATATTCAAATACTTTATTCATAAATCTTCCCAGTACATTCCAAAAGCTTCAGATCACAAGAAAAGTGTTCTGAGTTTCTCAAGACACTCCTCAGCAATGCTGCCACTCAAATGGATTAGACGTGTTCCAATATACAAATGTGTAATTCTCAATAATCAAAATAGTTATCAAGTTGGCTAATGAAGAAAGGAACTTTGAAAAAATGTAGCTTTGGTTTAGTGTTAAAAACAGGTCTGCACAAATACATACAGAATTTTTCAGAGAAAACAGCATGTTACTGGAAAGGAAGCAAACAGCTGACATACCATGAGGAATCATACCCGACTTTTCCTGCTTGGATTGTGTCTCACAGCTGGAGTGAAGACTTGTGTTATAAAGATAATTGCCCATCAGCAAAGAAGTAAGACATGCAGGCAGCATCCACTAGCCCTAAACAAATAACTGCTGACTTTCCCTTCTCATGATGCAAAAACAGAATGAATTTGCCAAAACTGTGAGTTTAAAGAAGGTGACACAAAAGGAGAGAAAACAAGACTGTGTAGAAAGCCTTGGACATGTTAATGTATTAACCTTTGAAAATTCAAGCTGCTTTTGTTTTTAAAAAGCCCTGAGTTCTGAACACAGGTTATTAGAAATAGAGCAGTGCCAAATCAAGCCGAGGCACACTTACAGTGTGGTAATTTCAGAGCATTTTCCCACACAACTAAATATACAGCCTGCTTCTACTCACTCACCTGTTACACCATAATATGCCCCAGGCTAATGCACATGTCATTTGCAAACAAACAGGCTCACGGTCCTGGACATGTGAAGGTCACCTTGGGACAACTGGGACAGAGGCAGCTGTGCAACTAGAGGCTGGGATGCTGCTAGAGGTTACAAAAGATGTGCTCAATGAAAGTCTTCTAGAAAGTCTTCATGGAAAACATGACATTTAAGAGAAAAATAATCTTCCATAAAAGCCATGTAGACTATTTTCAGTATTTCAGTAAATGCACACTGCAGCACCAGCATTATCACCGTCTCACTGAGTTTGTTCTTAACATTCAACCTGATCCAGTGAGGTAAAGGACATAAATAGAGACAACAGAGGAGGAAGATAAACATCTGGCTTCCCCTTGAGGACATTTTCACTCATGAAGAATAGCCATTACTTACATTGTAAGACCTTTCAGATGTGAGCTTTAAAGTGCTTTTTTGTTTTTCTAGCTATAAGCTCCTTATCACCAAAGAACCTGACCACTGTGCAGTCACTAAAGTAGACATAGTCCCAATACTCTTAAAGCAGAGAAGCATAAATATCCTTTTTCTGTTTTCTAGAGTAATTGTCACTTTGCATCTTTCACTGTGACAGGGGACCCCACCTCACTCAAGATCACCCCCAGATAAACACTGCCTTGTTAACTATATAGCATTACTCATGTATTTTGTTATATCTGAACTCACATAGATCTTTAGATCTACTTTCTAGAGATGCAGATCCTGTCTCAAATACCAGAAACCTAACTGCTCCCGTTTTGTACTGGTTCCTTCTACCTCCCTTTCAGAGAAGGGTTTGAAAAAAATGAAATCCAGTCCTCTCTCTTATATGTTGGCTATCACTGCAGTACTCTGGAATCTCTTTTGCATTTATTTAATGTAAAATTCTGATAAAGTAATACGATTTGTCCTGATTTATAGAGCAGTCAAATAATGGAAGAATACAGATCTAACAGACACCTTCAACTTCTCTGGAATGAAACAAAGTCAGACAGTTATTGTAGCTATACCAAGGTGCTTGGTAATGCACACTCTCCTAAGCCACTTGCCCAAAATCACAGGCAGTTGCACTGACCATAAGCACAGCTCCAGCCCATCCAGTCTGCTGTTCCTGTCAGGAGATGTGAAAGCATGAGATGGAAGCACTCATAGAAATTATCCTTCAGCTCTGGTCTCTCAGGCAGTTTAGAATATCTCTAAAACAAGGACAAAGCTAACAGGATCACTCAGGCCCTTGATGTGAATCCTGTAACATGGCAACAGTGTGTTACTATATTTTCTTAAGCATAGTAACTGAACAATTCTATATAAGAAATATATATTTTTCCTCAAGTAACTGAATAGTAGACTAATCAATAATCATCTGCTATGGAAATAAAGTTGACACAGAATGTGAAAGAAAACTGCTAAAAAAAAAAAAGGATGAAGATCTCCCCTATGCCGTGACGGTCTTTTAAAAATCTGTGGGGAAAAAAAATCTACTGAACTAAATCTGAGGATTTTATTATGTTTTCTAAACTCACGTAATATGGCAATTCCAGAGACTACTACTTCAAAGATAACTTGACAAACTTCAGTAGAAGATGAGTTTTGGCATTCAGAAGAAAGGAGATAACCAACGAGTAACCTGAAAGATAACCTAAGAGCAAGACAAGAATAAAAGAAAGGGAGCAGGCATAAAGAAAATTTCCTGCCACATCCTGTCACTGACAAGTAAAAGCTCTCAACAATCTCAAGAGAAACTGCCATGTGTACTCTCTGAGAATGCAAAAAAAGCTATAGGAAGGAAAAACACCAGGGGTGATTCCAGAAGGGTTAGACTCCTGGTACTCATCCTCTTTTGATAAGATATCCCTTTCTTGTTTTTATTTTAAAAAATGGAGTTTAAATTAAAAACAAATAAAAAACACCCATACATCTAGAGATGTCATTTCACTCACAAAGCTCTCTTTAAACTATCCTGTGATCTCACAACAAGTTTGTTTTAACGCAAATTTAAAATAAAGCACTTGTGATAATGTAAAGGGCATTTATTTCTGAATAGTAACCAGTACTGTTTCAAATTGTAAACAAATAATATGAATAAACAAGGAGGAAGTACCATATCATTTTGCTACAATTCACGAGCTAGATTCTCCCTGAAGATAAACAGACTCAAATTTACCAAGGCAGTGAAGCTGAACTCACTTACACTGCATGATACTCGGCTCCTTGCATGGACCTTAACCATCCACAACTTAAAATGTATGCTTCCAAGCAGTACTTAGGAGGAAACACGATGCTGTGTTAAAGCCTGATTTGCCACAGCAGTAGTACTCCACTAACAAAACTTTGAGAGACATGCTGAGGACTCCCAGATGATATCACCTATTCAAACTGACATTTATAAATTATGCCAACCATTTTCCTGAATCATAAACATGACAGAGAACCAGTGAACTTGGAACACTAGGAGCTTGAGCTTATTGATTTTTAAGGACAAAGGGCTGCACTACTAAACAGAAATATTTCCAACAAAGAAATTGTTTTGGGGAAAACACAGGAAGCTGAGCAATCAGATCTGCCAAATTACCATGTATAAGAGAAACCTGAGGAAACAGTACCCAGACAGTAGGCTGTAACAAGTACAAGGTAATACAAGGCAGCTTCAAACTCCTGAAGGTGAAGACAAGACTGCCATTTGCTGTCATCTAAGCATACATCTGCAGTTCCCATAAACTGGCTGAAGTGCCACAGTCTGATGAGGAAATCTGAATATTTAACTGCTGATCCAGCTGACTGTAAATGGGGCAATTCTTTTTTCCCTGCATATTTTGAAAAGAAGTGAGCTGTAAGTAACTCCAGTCATTGTTCTGCACATAAGAAGGCTTTCAAGCAAAACATAAATGTGAGCACAGCAGAGTTCCTCTACTTTAGGCTACCCTAACAAACAATTTCTTTTTGGCGTATCTTTCCAAAGGAAGGAGAAAATTATGATACATCAGCAGAATCCACAAAACCAAGAAATATTCCTTGTTTACTGCAATAAGAACAGGGTTAATCTGTTCTAACTCAGTGTCAAAAGAGGAAATTTATAATTCATAGATTCTCATAAAAAATCATCATCCGGTAATAGTTGTTAGCTTACAGATGACAAGTCTTATTGCTCAAAACTCTCCTTAAACGAGAAAAAGTTGATACTAAGATCAAGATCTGTTCTGTTGTGCATGCATTGTTTGATACATTAAATAACTAGATTTGCTGACAGTATTCTCACAAGAATTGGTCTTTGCTCTTCACAGAATGTTGCACCTGTTTTATATAAACACCATGTAATTTTTATTTACTTCTGTTCTCATACACGCTCTATACTTGGCTCAAACCGATTACGTGATATACACTCAAATCTTTCCTGCTAGGTCGATCAATATTTTATTTACAAGTTAACTGCCTTATTTACATTGTGGCAGAAGTAAGATGTTTGTTGAAACACTGGTGCATAAATAATATGTTGAAGCAGCAGCCTGAATAGGAAATTTTAACTAAAAAACACTGTCTGTTCCACATAGAGCACAACTGGTACCTTGAGTAAACAAAAATCACAGCGCTAGCATTACTTCATATTGTAACATCTGCTTTAGGGGCCTCACAGACAGCAGCATGCATCAGAAGTACTGTAAGCTTTCTATTCTAATTACTGTTCAAGAATAAGCATGCAGAGCTACCCTGGCACTTTCACTAGCTATGGAGGGAACAGTTTCCCCATCTTCAGACTCTTATGTTCACAGATCTTCAGTCCTGTATCTGGACAGCATGGGCGTTTTTTGAACAGGTACTTTTGATATGGGGAATTCTGCTTTTGCAAGATGTTATTAATGGGGAAAGGGAAGATCAAGACAAAAAAGAAGATGGATAAAATAAAGGGAAAGAGAAAGGTTGGAAAAATCCACTCCCCAGAACAGCAGGTATCTCAGCTGATGAAAAACTCACTTTCATCATGCCGCAGGATAACTCCTGTGAATTACGTTCCATAACAGCATATAACTTAGATTCCCACACTCCACACAATTACTTTTCTTCTGTTGGCCTTCCTGAAGACTTTTGGCTTGAAACTGTATCCAGAGCTTGAGAAACCTTTCCCATAAAAGCTACTCCCCAAACTGGTACCTTCTGGTTTCAATTCAAAACCATCTCTTTGGAAAATTCCCAGTCAGCTGTAATTCTACCACCTGAGAAGACACGATGTAGATATTACTCATATCAGTTCTGTGACATTAAAGGTCCTTTTACTCCCTGATTTCCTTCTGATGTAAAGGTCCTTCTACTGGAATTAGAGAAGACTGGGAGGCGACCTTTGATAAGCTGAACAGATGGAGCTCTATGAAATCTCTCACCCACCAGGCATTTCCTCTAGTCTTCAGTCCATTTTTATGTTTTTTTCCAACGTCTGCACCAATTTTCATATTATATATTTAATATACAAATATGATATATATGTTACATATATATACACAAGTATGTACTACAAATATTTATATTATATATTTACGTATCTAAATAAGAACTTAAAAGCATTCCTTCTAGGCAAGTCCTATTAATGAAACTGAACAATGTTAATCTTCAGATGATTACAATTAACATAGAGCCTCACATTTCATTCTACTCAAATTTAGCCTCCTAACATGTATTAGAATTAGTACCCAATGAAAACTGGGTAAAGGATGGTTTTATCCCTGGTATTCTGCACCTCAAAAAAGCCAACTGCCCATCCCAGTAGATACACTCCCCAGATCCCAGCCAGAACATGAAAGTCTACAGAAGCATCCTCATTAACTTGCTAAAAGCAGCTGCAAAATAAAGGTTTGCAAACTTTTTTTTTTTTTTTTTTTTTAAAGTTCTTACCTCTTTCCCACTACAAGCCGCACGTTTCACTTTTCAGTGTTTTGATAAAAGACTAATCCTGCTGAGTGTTTCAGATTTGCTAATGGAAGGAAATATTCAAACAGGAAGTTCTGCTATTCTAGCAGGCCACCCTGTTTTCCCAACATTCTGTGAATATCGTGCAAGATCCTAGGTAGCAAGTCTGTGTACATACTAATCTCATTACAAATTTTCATGGTTAGGGTTTTTGGGTAATATTGAATGGTTACTGAGAGAGAGAGACTTGGAAGGGAAGGCCACAGGACTCTGCAGACAGTGCAAAGAATATTGGCAGGCGTGTAAGGACCATTTATGTAAACTACCTGCACAGAGGTCACACGAAAAAGGAGGACACATTGAACCCAGATTTGCCCTAACTTGTGGTACTTAGTTAAAACACTTCAACTAGAATCGATGCAGAGAAAAATAAAAAGGTGTGCTGAGTCACCTTGCGCAGAGGTCAGAGATTTGAACTGCTTTCCACGTACTGTCAATCTCTGTCAACAGAAATACAAGGTAAGAAATGTTCAAGCACTCTCACATTCTAGCTAAATCACTTCCAGTTAAGCATGAAGCAATGGATGGGATAAGCCTCAGCATGCTGCCCCATACTCCACAGGCACCCCAGTATGAGATAATACACTGCTACAACAGTCTGGATACACACACCATAAATTATTTCCTAAGCACAGAGGACTTAAGCAACAGGGTCTATAAAGTTCAAAAGTATCAGCCTTAGAACCTGGGGGAAAAAAAAGGACCAAGATACTCATGGGAAGATTTACATTCTCAGAGTAGCCTCACAGTATGATGGAAGCTCAACATACTTTATTCCATACCTCTAGAGCTGAGTCTCTAGGAAGGATTCCATTAAACAAATCCTTCCTCATTTTCTTCACTGCCACAATAAGTGGATGTGAAAAATTAAGCACAAATGGCAAGTTCCTCTTCTGGACTTAGTCAATTGAAGGCCATCTCTCTTTATGAAGAGAGTTTCTTTTAGACATCTGCAGCCAGAAGTGTTTGCATCTTTTTCCGTCATTCACAGGATAAAGTGCCCTGTAATATGTAAATGGGCTGCAAATGGACACCGCTGTTCACATCCTATCTTTAAGCATGGAGGAAAACGCAGACCACAGCACCACAGTGAAATGACCTTTGAAAATCATCTTATGGAGCAGCGGATACGGGCATGATGCCCCAGGGCAGAGCTGAGAATCCTGTGTTTAAAAGTTAACTGTAGCAAAAGGAATAGAGGGAGAAAAGAAATGTAAGGACAAATAACTCATCCATCAGGAGGTTTTAGGTGGGTTTCCCCAACACAATTAAAAAAAAAAAAAGCAGGGGGAATATTTTAAGTGGCCTTTGGCTGAGAGTATTTTGAACTTCCTTGCAAATTGGAAAATATATTTGTATTATGTTCTTGGTTCACAAGACTTTATATATAAGAGATTTTTTAATTAAAGTTAATGTACATTTCAACAAAATACTTGTAATGCAATGGAAAGCACAGCGATGACAGCAGAGCAGCAAGGTCCTAGGCTTCAGCAAGTGAGAATTTGCTCAAATGCAACAGCTGTAGGCACAGAAATAAAGGAAAGATGTTGCTTGCCTTCAGAACACCTCAGGTATGAAGAGATCTCCAGCAAAATACTCCTACCTCCACTGCCAACCCTTAAATGAGATCTGGGAAGGGGGGAATCCTGGCTCCACTCCCTTCCAGTCACTCAGGTTCATTGCATGCACCTGAGCTCTCCTGGGTTGGCCCTGCCTTCCCAGCAGGTGCTCAACCACTCTTTCAAGGCATGATTTAGCATTTCTGCTACAACATCGTTTTAAATTATAAGAAAAATATGTTTGAAAAGATGGAAAAAAAACACTAGGAACATTTTTACACAACTACAGCAACTTGGATACCCCAGAATTTTTCCATTAAGTATTTTCTTGTTATAAAACTGCAAGTATGGATGAAATCCACTAAAGAATTCCATCTGGCTTTCGCAAAGGAGGAGTAACGGAGCATAAGAATCTAGCTGCAGGCAGGTATGGTAAAGGAGTACATGGAGGGGAAGATGCTAGGAAATGTGATCTAGCAAAGCGCAGCAGAAAAACAGAGGGAAGCAGCACTGTGCTTGGACACTTAAGCAGCTCTCAGTCAAGAAAATGTCTAGTGCAACACACAGCAGACAAGGCAGTGGTTCTTGCTGTCCTACAGAAGTTGAGGACAGAGAGCTGTATAAGATCCTCTTAAGGATCTAAGGTCCAGGCTCTTACCAGTGTTTCTATTCTGTGTTCGCCTGAACTTCCACCCTTCTCAGATGCGAAGAGCCCTCCATCCCCTCCCAGACAACTACTGTAAAGAAGAACCTACTATCTTTTTTTCCAAGCAGTGAGTAAGGCTATAGTTTCAAAGCACAGTAACCAAACAAGTCCAACCCACATCAGTTTGAGTCTCCTACAGACTCATCTCCCTCTTTCTCTCACTGATCATCAGCCACGCTGTTTTCTTTCTGCATGATGGAAGGTGAAGAACAAACAATATTTTAGTCATTAAGGCACTATCCAGAGTGGCAAAATCAGCAATTTAAATCTCCCTGAAGCTGAGGAAGAATTGACTGGATGTCTCCCAGCCACCTAGCAAATGTTCTGCATGTGAAACCCTTTGGGAAAGTTGGACAGAATCTAAATAGGGCTATGTGTGAAGCAAAAGCAATTACTTGAACTGGGTCAGTCCTGGACACAAGACAAGTTCCAGTTTTACTTCTCTTAAGGCCCTAGGGAAAAAGAAAGCCAATACTTACAGAAGCAGCACCTTTGGTTGCTTGCATTTAGCTTGCAGCTTTTTCTAATGACATTTTTGGGCTCTGATCCCTGAATTGCTGTGAAGTCTTGCTTTCAGCACCTAAACATATTAGGAGGCTATTTCAGAGACACAAGGAAGCTCAAGGCTCCATGAAGGACATCAGGACTTCAGATTGCTTGGTGCAGAAATCTCTTTTCAAAACAGGGCACGGGCTTCTACAAAGCCCTGGGCAATCAGAAAGTTTTAGCCATTGCAGATCTCTTCTGTACTAAGTCCTCAGCAAAGGTAAAAGTCAGCAGAAACCAAAATTCATTGAATGGCTGAACCAAATGCCTCGTCCTTTAAACAGTCAATTTAGTGCCACGAAAGATGACATCTATTCAACTCCTATTTCCATTCAAGGAATCCTGTGATGCTTGAATCTTAATCCATTGTTCAACAGCTGACTGGAACAAGCTTGAAATGAAATGTTTGAATAAAACAGAAATATCAGTCAAAATCTGCTTTCAAGCTTCCTGGCAGCCGCTGCAACCACAATAAAGCAGAGGGCTACATGAAATTACACTGGAACAGTTAAGGAAATTTGCTGCAGCCATGCCAGTTGTAAGTAGACTTCTCTAAAGAGACTTCAGCAGGAATAAACGTGCAGGTTTTTCCAGCCTAATGTGGATGGTTTCTGAGTGTTGCTGCAATAAAGTAGCCTTCATTCCCTTCCTCTCTGTAAAGCCCATTTCATAACAGGCAAGCCTAGGGACTACCAGAGCATTTTCTAAGGGAGAATTGTCCAGTGCCTTCAGTTCCCTAAAAACAATGGAAGTTGTATAGCATCCATTTTTTTCAAGCAACTCTGAGTGCCCACCAAAAGAAACAAACAAACAAAAAGGAAGCAGCAACAAAAAAAAACCTAACCCTAAGCAACAAATCCTAAACAACAATTACACAACAGCCATAGCACAAAAGGAGAACAAATCACAGGAACTTAGGAGGTTCTGTTGCGGCATTCAACAGCTTCTCAACTACAGCACATCTATACTATTTATTGTACAGAGGCATCACATATCCATCATATGTTCTTTATACTGTTCTTGCCAAACAGCTTTAGGGTCAAATTCACACATTATTCACACAGCGCCACCAGAATCACAGACCCATAAAGCTGGAAGACTGGGAGAGATTTCTACAGATCATATAGTGAATCCCATAACAAATATAATAAGTTAATTTTACATTCCTTTCTGTTCCTGTTCACCTATCACACTCTCAAAATCTGCCAGTGCTAGTTAGAACTGTTGGCAAAACTCACATTCAGCACCATAGGTGGTGCTAACAAGACAACAGCACCCAGAGGCTGTCCTAGATGAGCAATATGCTATTCTACTAAGTTTGATAGTATTGCAGGCCAAAATACAGCCTCTGTCCCTCTGCTGCTTGGAGCAGACACCATCAGCTAGAGTAAAGCAGTAAATTCTCTGCTAAGAAGATTGGAGAGAGATTTAGCTGTGATATTGCAGGCACATTCAAGGGCTGTAAAAGGACTCTGAGACATGGACCTTCCCAGACTCAGCACTCAAGAATCCCAAAAAGAGCAAAACCTGTGTGAGACACCACACTTGGGTACGAGAAGGATGCCACAGACCTACTGATGGTACAACACGTATTATTCCAGGACAGCAGACTTGGATAAGCAAAAATTGGCAGCAGCTACCAGTCTGGATACAGTCAGCAGAGGTAACTGACTGACCAACACACCAAATGGCACACATGCATCTTTTTCAACCACACAGGAAGATGAGAGTGTAATGATCCCATTTTCAGGAGTGCCAACAACAGTAACCCACTTGACATCAGTGACAAATCAGACTCTTGAATTTTAAAGGCAGTACCACTTACACAATCCTTTTGTGTATCATTAACAACCTGGAAGCTATTCATCTACCTAATTGCAATAGTAGCTTTGTGTCTGAGGACGGGACTTCAATCGTTAGTATCTGACAGTCACAGACATCTAATTACTATATTTTGGAGTTAAATGGAAGTGTTGAAAATTGACAGCAAACTCTTGAGCTATTTCCATTATATCCTAAGCTCTTTTCCACCTTCCACTCTTAACACTCCTGCTCCTGTTTCTTATCCTGAAACAGCACCCCTATACTGATCTAGCATGAGATCAATATTCCAGTAATAATTCTCAGAAATATTCTTGCTTGTCAACTGCAAAAATAATAATTAAAAAAAAAAAAAACTAGTTAAACCCCAGTATCACAAAATATACCTAGGATAAATAAAATTCGATTTTTCAAACTCCAGATGGTATGAAAATTCAGCATAGATATGAACTGAGATTAAAATTGAAGTACAATGTAGATTTGAGTTAACGTTGAATCAGCTAATAGGAAAATAGTGAAGCGATAAATTGTGAGCAGGTGCTAATAGGATCAATCAGCCTTACATGAAAATAAAGGAAGAAGTCACAGCAGACCAACAGTGATCACACAGTAGCCTGTGAGATTCATCTAGAGATCTGAAGGAGCGAAAAAAGAATCATAGATCAGAATAACTTACAAATGTGCTTTTGAACTCTCCGAGACTGTAGTTCTAACAGGGGAAGAACAAGTTACAATTTGATTTTCTGATGAACAGTCAGATTTCATATAGGAATAAGAAAGTTTTCATAGGAAATATGAGAATCTACTGTAAATATGCAACCTACTGTAGGGAACTTGCTTTAGCAGAGAATTTGGACTTGATGATCCCCAGATGTCCCTTCCAATCCCTACAATTCTGTGATTATATGGAATAAAAAGGAGGTCTGAAACTATACTGCAAAAGTCAGCAGCAAGACCAGGATCCAAATGTTAGGGCTACATTCTCCGATATATTATATAGTATATATAGTACTCGGGATATAGTATAGTATTTATACTACAGATAAATATGTACATATACTAACATACACATACATTATTTACATGTTAGGAATTTTGCCAATATACTGAAGAGTGAAAGTCCACTCCTTCCCAGTAGCCATCACAAGATCACTAAAGGTGATGCAACTATGAGTTTTATTTTCTTTTTCTGAGTGTAATGGCCAACTGACTTCCAACTTGCTTGAAAGAACCGTTATTTTCTGCATTTATTATTGTTTTATTATTTTACTTCACCACAGGGCTGCACACATAATTAAGGATTTAAATAATGAATAGATATTAGCATCATGTAAATCATCATAGTTTTCCATTAATGGAAACTGGTGGTAGCTGCCTGTGAACCACAAGCATTAGAAGTCAGACAGTCATACATTTTTAAATTTCAGACTACATGCCTCTTATAAATTACAATTGAAACAGTTCTTTTGAATGCTCTTTGATTGTTCTCTACTCAATCTGTTGCACATCTGTTAGCAAAACTTCATGTCTAAGGGCCTTAAGAGAATATGGGATATATTAGTGTTTTGAATGGTCGAATGATGATTATCCCAACCAAAATTAAATCCCCTGGGTTAACAAAATGTATGTCTATTCCAATTACATTTAGCTAGGGTTAGTTATGAAAAACAATTGCCATTCAACACTTACTGCTCTCATCCATCTTTTTAAATAAATTCATTACTGAGATATAATTGGGGAGGTTTGCTTAGGCTAGCACTGGAAAGCATTACATGTCTTAATTCTTCTTAGACTCTTTGCTCTATTTCCTCTGTGGCTTGGAGCTTAGAACACTGACACCCCAAAAATGTGTGCAACAGCCAGGCAAGACAACAGAACCTATTCTAAACAGTAGACTGCAAAATTTTCTTGTTCTACACATACAAGTTTTAACACCAGTTTCAGTGAAAGATACTAAATCAGCAGCAAAGGCTAACAGACACTCTTCTACATCATTCTGGAGTACTCAGGAGTCAGTGATGAGGTTCATTATGCTACCTTCACAGCTAACCATATGCACGCTGTATCACTTATGAGGAATTAGGTCCTTAAGCTGTATTTTTTGTGACATTATCTCTTTTCACAGGTTATACAAAAAAAATTAGAAAATCCAGTGCTAACAAGACTAGATGAAAGATCAAGAGAAGATTCGGAGAAGGTGGTCTGGAACTGGAATCTAGGGCTTTAATCTACTCTCACTTTTCTCTGTGCAACAAAATTAGTGCTCTTATTCTGCAGGGTAGGACTGGCTGTGGAGAAGTCTGTTGGGAGAAATTCCATATGACATCTATTTGCATATATACAGACTTTGTCATGGCCACTGTGTTTCCTTTAACAACCATACTTTCTGGAGTTCTGTCTAATTTTTCACATCCAAAGCCTGGATGCAAATCTTTTCCAAAAGCCACATTTCCTATATGTAATATTATGACATTTATTTCAAGGGGGAAAAAAAGAACATCAAGTAGACTAGTGAGACTTAGAAAATTCAAATCAAGTAATTCAAAATTCAAATAAATTTGTGAGATTTTGAAAAAAGTAGAAGACCTGAATAACTTGGAGTGCAAAGGCAACTCAGTTCTACTGTCTATGGTACATGGTCAGTTGAAGACTTTGATATGAAAAAAGAATTAAGGTAATACAAATAGTTGTTCAACCACATATGGGTGTTCAGTGCTTTGTTTTGTTTGTTGTTGTTTTGTAATACTCTTCTGTGAAAACCCCAGACTAAGAGAGTAAAGACTTTAAACATAACGAACTTGGAATACTAGAATACAAGAATTTCCAGAGTACACATAAAACGGTACATATTCTGCAGCATTGGGTGAAGGGGGATTGTCTACAGTGGAGAAAAAACAGAGCAATCAAGTGATAGTATTTCCCCCAAATACTTCCTCAGCTGCCAGCTTGTTTTGGTTCAGTGTACTTCCTAACTTCGAGTCACTCTGACAGCTTTGCAATAATCAAAGGTTCCCTTTTTTGAATGCTCATCTAGTCTCCTCAAAACCTTATGAACTTCTTGCATCTACAACACCCTTTGGCAAGCAATTCAAAAGCTGTGCATGCTGCATGAAAAACCTCCTCTCATTTGGTGTACCTGAATCTAGCCCCTACAAGCTTCATTTGGTTAGATTCTTACAATGGAAAAAACAATAAAAAGCATCTGTATACACCCTTAAGCTACTTATCATAGCTCCTATTCTGCAAAAATATGTCTTGCAGAAACAAAGCCAGCTTAGTAAACTACTCCTTATTCAGAATCCTATCCATACCTCTGATCCTTGAAGTCTTTCTCTGAAACTTCTCTAGCTCTTCATAATTGCTTCTGAGACAGTGACAAAAGCTGCACATATTTCTCAAGGTGTAGAACAATGATGCTTTCCAAGTTGCTATTTCTTTTTGCATACTACTCAACTATTCTTGCCCTCCTCACTTCCAAGCTCTGAGTTAATGTTTTCATCAATTAGTTTTCAGTGCTGCAAGACTGCTGCTTGTCAGTAATGATTCACTCAGAGTCCATTATTGTATATAAGGAGCTGTTATCTCCCAGTGCATCCCCCTTTGTCCACACTGAATTTCATCTGCCATTTTAATGCTCATTCACTCAGTTTCTTAAGATCATTCTGTAAATCTTTAGGAAGCCTACGCCTCTGCAAACACAAGTAACTTCATACCAGAAGCCAGCTTTATCACTTCAATGCTTATACCCTTTTCAAAGTTGTTTATGAACATAGTGAGCATCATAGACTTAGCACAGAAGCCAGTGATTGCTAACCTTTCATCAAAAGAACCACGAATTTACTGATTCTTTACCTTGCCACATACACATGCGCAGAGTGCATGCCAAGGATTAACCCCAAATGACAGGGATGCAGTCTGTTTACACAACTTAGAGCCCCAGCACAAACATCCTGAATAAGGCAACAGTTTTAATTACCATGGCTTATAATGTTTGTAGCTTGTATTCAAGATCACTACTCGAGGAATTGTAGCCTGTTTCACCAGTAGTACTGAAACTTCTTCATTAAGTCTCTGTGTGTTTATCAGAGTGATCTTAAGCAGTTTGGGTACCAAGATCAACTTCCTAAATATTCTAAGAAGAAATACTGGCATGCACACTACAGTAGATCAAGACTATCCAAACTATATTGTAACTATTCTTCATACAGATATTCATATTCATGTCTCAAGTTGGTCTGGAAAATCATGAGAGGGTCAGGCTTGGTGCACGTGTCCTGTAAAGCTGATCTGCATAGGTGCAGGGGACACTTATGTGCAAATTCTACCAGGGAGGAGTCGATTTAAACCAGCCTGAACTGCTCAGTATTCATGAGTGCTTGGCAAATAATCTGAAGCTCTCTCTTGTCCTCACCAACACAAAATTTCTTGGGGAGACACACAAGAGGTTTGCAGGAAACCAGACGCTATAGCAGTACACTGAAATGGTGACTACCCAAATTACTTTATATTAATCCCATGAGGTCTTGCCTCTTCTCAGAGCTGGGACAGAATTCTTGAATAAAGTACAGTGACATTTTGTAATGAAGCCCATGAGAACTGATAAAACAGCCCTGAATGTTGTCTGTATTGCTTGCTCACACAAAACTCCTGCCCATCAGCCCAGTAACCCAATGTTACTACTGGTAGTATTACAATTTGGCTTTACCTTCTAATGGATGGACTTGACTACATGACATCAGAAAAGGAAATAACACCCAGAGAAACTATCAGGCCAAGTTAAAGAAAGGAAGACATTAGACCAAGGATTACAGTTCATACTGCTTCTTTCCCTGGCACAGCTCCCACAGATGATGCACAACAAAATACCAGAGGGAAGTTACGTGATCATGCTCCAAATGTGACACAGTGTTGCTTGCCAATAATAAGCTAATTTTAATTAGAAATATCAAAACAAACATTTGCAAAACGTCATTCAGTGAGCCAATACTCCGTAAGTCCCTGCTGCTAGTTTGGAGATAGGGAGTTAAAAAATCAAGCCTTTCCAATTCACAATTAGCTTGTCCTGATTTAACTATTATTACCACTCTGGTGAGTTTCCATACACATAAAAAAGCACACAAGTTGTTGATAGCTAACTTTAGATATTTTTTTGAAACAACTGCAAGAATCCACTGACTTTCAAAACACAAGCAAACCCGAACTTTTAGAACAAGGCAATTAAGTCTGAAGGACAATCTATAATGTAGTCTGTTACGTTTCTCAGTTTCTACACAGACAAGGTTATTCCACCTTCCCCCTTTTGTAAACCCTTCTTAGGGACAGTAGGCATGAGTAGCAACAATACAACCCACTATTTCCTTTTCCCCACACATACATACCTACTGGAGACAGTAGGACAAATCAAAACATATCTCCCCTGTAATCAGGGAGTCTCGGTTGGTATATTATTGTGTTATTGTCATTGGTTCACTGTCATGGTAGCAAATGGCACCTGCTGGTTTTTTAGCCCTCAGCAGCCCCAAAACAGAAGGGTCCTAGGAGAGATCAGTCAAGTCAGACAGCTGTTTAATGTCCTCAGACTCCAAGGCACCAATACCAAAAGCCTACCAGTACCTTTTTCGGTCCCTGAAGAACCCTCTCCTCACTGTCCATGCCAAGAATGCATGGAGCCTCTGTGCTAGTCGCAGTGGGAACCTTTTGCCATTCCTTCCCAATTAGGCTCACTTCAGCCTCCACTACAGTTAGCTGTCACTCCAGAAATGCAAGGTAGGTTCTGCCCCTTTGTAACTTGATGGCATTGGAGTACACTGAGCACCAGTGTCCTGCCTTGCATTCCTGTGGTTCTGATGTGCCAAGCCATTGAATCCACACAGTCCAATAAACCTAATTATCCCTATCCTTCACCAGGCTGGAGGCAGGGCCCTAGCCCCCCTTCCCTAGAGAGGGATCCCAGCCACCTGGATCCTTGCCCTCTAAGTCCAGGCTACCGAGCCCATCCTCCAGCATCAGAGCAGACAGGTGACACTGTACTCACCTAGACAATGGCTGAAATCTTTCCACGTATCTCCCAGCTCAGAGTAAAGAGGTTAAAACACAGGGGAGCAGTTAAACGAAAATGCTTGAACGATCACTACAAGCAGTCTCAAATACCACTAGACAGACAAAAGAAAAAGTTTGGACCACCATTCAGTAGAGACATTTACAATACTGAAAGGGCGTAACAGTTTTCTGTATGAATTTTTATTATTCCCTTTGAGTATTACAAAGAATAAATATGAGGTTTCATTTCATTTCAGTGATTTTCAGAATGAGGCTCTGAAGAAAAAAATCACAACATGCAAAAAAAGGTTAGATATCTATTTTAGTTTGTACTATCAAACTGGCTCTAATCCCCAGTTCTGGATGAGGAGCTCTCCGTTTGGAGAAGGAAAGGGTCTGCCCTGCATATAATCTGTTAGGTAAGAAATAGACAGGAAACAAAATACAAGGAAACAAAATTGTCAGCAGCATTTGGTGGACTGAGCATACCAAGGGGAATAATTTGACTACTTAATTTTAAAGTGCTTAGTTAAGAGCTTCGGATAAGTACAGTGGGAAAGGTAATGGTATTTAAGTGCTTTAGAGCAATAAAATTAGGATATAACTAGACATGAAATGAACTGATGTGGAGAATTTTCCTTCCATTGCCCAAGCACTGCGAGACTACTAAAATGAGCACATGGCCAGATTGCAACAGAAATAGTAACTTCCTGGTTTAAAATATATTTATCATAACTATTTATGAGGTCTAAGCTTAAAAAAAATTCTAAAGGTCTTAATGATACATGAACATTTATTATATGCGCCCCTAGATAGCATTCAATCAGATGAGTATTTGACCCGTCTTCTCTGTGATCTCCTCACAGACCACAGACAGTGGACAATAGGGAATAAGTGAAATTGAGAACATCCCTCTCTTCCTATTTTAACTCCCCTCCCCTGCTGTTCCCACTGATGAGAAGAAAATTGAGTGTGAAACATGTAACATACAAGGAAGGGTAACTGTGCTAGTGATTGCCATTTTCAAAAGTTAGAAACACAGGAGTTGATTTGAAGATACAATAGATTTATGAAGAGCTTGCTTCTTTAACTGAGTTGACAGAAACCAACAAACAGGTCATGTATTTCATCTCTCTGACAGAATAGGATTGCTCCATTTATTATAAAGGTTGGAAAGTGACCTGGTTAAGTGACTTGGTTAATGGCTAAGTGTCTTCTAAAGGTGAAACGCTGCCTAAAGCAAAGCATAATTTAATTTTAATTAGCTTCCAGAATTGTATTTAATTCTCCTCTCAGCTCAGCATTCTCTGCACCTGCTTAGCTCCAGTAAAAAAAAAGGTATCACTGTGTTTTAAGAGAAATCTAGTGATCTGGAAACTATTCGGCCAGTAACCAGGCTAAGCAGCTCTGCAGATCCACTGATGGAGAAGCCCATCATCACCTTGCCAAAGGTCTGAAGGATAGGAAACAGTCTAAAGTTGTGCCAGCGGAGTTTAGATTTAGTAATGGTACTCAGGGTACTAAGTAGGTCAGCTTGATGGTTGGACTTGGTGACCTCGAAATTCTTTTCAAACTTAAGTGATTCCATGGTTCTATAACTCATGTAGGATAAGCCTGGCCCAGCCTGAGTTCCCTGTTAAGCCTGACTTAGACTTTGGGTCACTTTAATTACAGACATATGGTTCGTTTTTTGGGTGGCCTTGTGTGGAGCCAGGAGTTGGGCTTGATGATCCCTCACAACTTACCTAAAACCAGCTGTGGCTTGCTACTCTTTTTCACTAAGAAAATATTGTTCTTGCAGCTGGCATACTAAAAGACTATAATTTCTGAAGAAGTGCAGTCCTGAAACCTCACAGAACCTTCCCATCAATTTGCATGAAGCGAGGAGCGTTTAATATCCCACGATACATAAACGAACAATCTTATCTGGATAATTAGCATCTCAGTGACTATTTGCTCAGGTTCAGACAAAATTATTTCCCTGATCATGTCAGGCCACACAAATCCATGAAACAAGCAGAGGCAACACTTTGTCTAAAAATTGCAGTCAGATCACTGCTCAGTGGCAAACCTGTGATTAAAGATGTCCCAGACATATCTTTGTCATTACTTGTATTCAGTTTTAAGCATTTTTCCATAAGCAGACCTTCCCTCTCTCTTATTTTAATTAAAGCTTTTCTTTAAGACATTTCCTCAGATGATTCAAGGAGTATTCCCCAAAGATATTTTACTGTTGAACAATAAACTACTTTTGGTACTTTCCCACATTTCTTGCCAATGTAACCATGGAGACCTTGCCAGCTGCTACAACATCTTGAGGAATTTTGTCTCAGTAGCTTTCCCAGTGACAAAAACATTATGCAAAAATGCAGCCATAATGGCTGCAGATTTTTTTTTTCCAGTTCCACATTTACTAGCTTACATGATTATTATGTCAACCATTGTATCCACTGAACATTATTAAGTAACAGCATTTGCTATTTGCATAAGAATAGCGTGTCCAGGAAATGTACAGAGGTTATTGGATAAATGCATGTACTCTGAACTGTCAAAGGTACAAGGCACAAACCCAAACAATGATATAAAATCATACTTAAAATTTAAAATACTCAGTTAGCTAAAACAAAAAAACCATTCATCTACCTTCAGATGGTGTTACAACATAGCTACTGAATTACAACAACGTGGACTTTCAAGTCAAGGAATCTAGAAGCATATGCTAAAACCGCACACAACTGATGAAACTATAAACATGAGAACAGGTTCTGTTTATCATCACCTCTTTCCAGCACCCTTCCTGTGGAACAGGTCAGAAAGCATAACTCAAGCACGATATCAAGAGAAAAAGTAGGAGTGGGAAGGGCAATTTCCACCATTTTCTTAGACCTTGTGATGTTTTTCCACTCCTGCTGTTTCCAATGCCTTAGTAAGGTTCTGATTCCATAATAAGTCAGAGAAAAAAGACATCTCTAAGTCCTTTCCTTCCCCTCTAGCCCTCATTTCTTTTTCTTACCACTTTTTTCGTTCCTCCACACATTAAGTCTGTGGCCTGTGTAAACAAGAAAGAATTTTTTGCAGCAGTTGTATAAGTCAACAGGAAAAAGCACAGCGGAGAGCAAAGCCTTTGGCATACCAAAACAAGCTAGTCCAGAACAAGCTAGTACGAGCTAGCTGTGATGGACAATGAGCTCTGTCCGTTTCTACAGTACCTAAGCTAAGGCAAACAGCCAACACCAGGTGCAGTCTGTTTATTTTGATGTTGTTTTGTCAACTCTCTGAGAAGAATTTGTTTCCAGTTCCTTTAAGGGAAACTCAATCATACTTCAAGAACAAGAACTTCAGCAGTTTTAACCCATCTTGTCTATTTTGCACTCTATTTCAAACTTTAACACCAAAGGCCTCAAAAGCATTCTTCTCCTCAATCGCTTCTAAGGACAAAAAAATAAACAACAGTGGCTGAAAACACCTTACCCTTTAACCCTTTATATTTCAAATGCTACCATCATTTTTTAGCTTTTCCTATTACATTTAGAAGTGAAACATGGTATTACTGCCTATACACTAAAAGTTCAAGTATGTACAAGGTTCCTCTATGTCTTCCTGCCTACTCCATTCCAATTAATCCATTAGCGCTGTGTCCACACAGCAATAGGCAGCTTCCATCACAAACACCTTACTCAAGCTAGAGACTAACAGACAAAGCTCACGGAGAAAATGAATCTTTCCCCCCCAAACTCCCCACGAAACTGTCTCATTTACATCTCATAGATCCAGTCCTTGACTAGGCATGTTTGCTAGCATGATGTGGGGCAACTAATCCTGCTGGCCTGTGGTGTGAGGTCAAAGAGAACACGCACAACTTCAAACGAATTTAAAACATGTAAGAGTGCCAGAAAAGGGAAAGAACACTATAAACACCATGAACTTGTCTGAGATCAATGGCAAACCACAACTTGGCATTGCTGTGCCGTGGATATTGCTGGAGAATAAGGGAAGGGGAGGGCTGCATGGACTGTAAGGAAAAGACTTGTCACGATATGTTGACCCTGCTTAAGAGCCTGTCAGACAACTGTAGAGCCTAGAAAAAACAGAGGCAAGTCTGCCCAACTGAGCCCTACAGCTACCTGTTTTCCATCATTAGCTACGGTGGGCTAGGTCACTGAATCTACTGGAATGGCAAAACACTCCTGATAATTCAGGACGCTCTAGCTTCTAGATTTTCCTCCATTCACACTGAGACTGAATAGGAGCTACACAGATCCTGGGGCCTTTACAGCAAGGACAAGTCATTCCCATACTATGCTGTCCATGGAATAGCATTGCCTTTTCACTAAGAAGATAGGGCTTGGGAACTATTACAGGTAGCAAAGTATTTGCTGGAGACTAGCTTTACTTTCACAGTGATATAGAACTGTCCAGCTTGACAGCAACCCTTGTTCTTCAAAGCTCTCCAAGGAAGCTGAAGCATATCTGTTAAGCACACAGTGGCTTCTTAAGCATGGGTGATCTTTGCTGAAGTAGATTTTTCCTTTCATTTTACTAAGATATATTTGTCAGTCAAGAAAAGGGAGGATACTACACTTTTCCAAAAGCTCATAAGGAGAAAATGCTAATCAACAAAACTCAGAAAGTTTCAGATCTATCCAACACTTTGACTGATTTATTTGCCAACAGTTTTTACACTATGTGAGCAGGCCCTTCACATGAATTGGTCAGTGTACTCCACACTAGTAGCCCTCACAAATTTTGAGTTAGTTCTCCCCTAAACTTCTTCCCATCCCAGCCTCCTGAGCTATCAGAGGACTTGGTCATAATTGGAAGCCATATGTGAACCTCACATGATCACTTGCCAAAAATATTGCATAAAATTAGGTTATTTATTTTTATGAGAATCAAATATCTTAGGGTAGGGAAAGACTTCATACTAAAAGTCTCAACAATGCTTTACAAGTGGAAAAGTTCTATCATGTACAGGATACATGTACACTAGGGCAGCCAGCAGTAGGTCACCCTTCCAGGGGAAAGGAGATGTAACAAGGAAGAGAGGGAGATATGAAAAGTATGGGCTGAGAAACGATCAATAATCTGGAGAAGATGATGAAAAGCTCCTCAAGCGTATTCTCTTGCTCTAGCAAAGAGTCTTTATTAAAGAGAGAAGACAGAGCATAGAGTAGGACCAAATCTACTTGTGGCATTAGTCCCAGTTTGGCAAGTGAGAGAGGCTGAGATTTAAGACAAATATCTTTCAAAGATGATCCTGCAGTAAGTAAACATATTATTTCTTTTCCTTTTTTTTCACCTTAGTCATTATTAACATCATTTACTTTGTCTACTTTGCATTTCATTAATATCTTTAACATGACCTCAGTAATGTGACCTAACTTTAACTTGATATGAGTTAAAACTACCTAATAACACAGCACTCTAACCTGCTGAAAGATCTTCAAATCAAATTAAATCCCAATGAAAGCTATATATCAGGAAAGCTCTGGAAGAGTAGGGCAGCAGCCTGAAAACCTGAAAAGTCCTGAGGGAGAATGTAACACCCCAAAATCATGAATTTGTTTTCAGCCTAAAGGAGGAAAGCAATACCTTCACTACAAAAATTAATTCTCTCAACCCTGGACAGATACCTGAGCTTTAAAAGGCTGGCAAAGAAATCTACAGTTTTCACAATTGTTAGCCGTGAAGGTAAATTGTTCATTTTCAACTCACCCTTCTAATACATGAGAAGATTAAAAACTGCTCTGCCATGACTAAGATTTTAATTGAAGTTCATTAGCTTGAATTAAAGTACATCCTTTCTTCTCTACTGCACCTATCACCCCTCTCAGTGGTAGCAATGGAAAGATGCCATTCTACTTTGAGAGCATGTGTAAATCGGCTTCTCAAATTGCTCATCAGCAACATCCAGGATTGCTAATCCCAACAACTTCAATGACAGGAAAGAAAGCCCAAGGCCAACCACTTCTGAAAATGCTGCCTAGTCCAAGTCTGAACATAACTGTTCATTAGAATTAAGGTAAACTCGCACCTTTCACATTGCCCTCACCTCTTAAGAAGCGGCTTTTCATTTCAAACATCTTGTGTTTTATTTTCCCCAACATCAGCAGTAATAATAGTGGTAAATCATACCAAGGCCCTCTGAGCTTGCTTTATTTGAACAGCAGCTACACAGAAAATATTCACTACATACAAGCCTTTTAGTTGCAACACACTAAGAATTATAATCAGATTTCAAGAGGAAAAATTTTAAAAATCTACTGGTTTTAGAACAGTTTTGGCCTTGGAGTATCCAGGTGATTATCGCTGAATTCGCAGCAAATGAACCCCTCACGACTTTGTTCAATTTCCAATCCTATTTTCTACCTGTAGGCTTTCCCCCAGTGATTACTAGGCTCTAAACACTACAGTGCTTCAGTTTAATGGCACTCTAGCTTAACAAAACTCTTCATGGTCATTAAGAGAAAATTATTGAATTAATTCAGGAACTCAAGAGCATTCAGTTTAACTGATATAAAACCTCCAGAATACATGAGCCAAAGTCCATTTAGGAAAAAAGAAGGTAAAAATGCATAACAAGAAATAGGCACAATACAGTTTTAATCGAACCAAAGCATATTAAGATGAAAACACTCTAATGAAGCACTTAATGACTACTTGAAGTTATTTTAACAACTGATGACTTCTGAGAGTTTAAAAGATAATTTCCCATCAAAAAGCTTAATACAAAGTCACACCACATACCCATTAAGTCTAAGAGTTCAGGTTGAGTAACTCTACATGACTACTCCACAGAGAAAGTACATGCTTGCTTTCTAAGCAGAGATGGTGATGTTTTGCATTGTACTTATTTATGCACACAGAATAAACAGAATTACTTTCACAGGAATATAAGGTCATTAGACCTAAGACATCAAGTACAGACCTTCACAAACATCCACATAGTACTTAACAGTCCAATAGGTCCCACAGTAGCAAGCACTCTGGACTCTCCCTCGTTTCTGTCCAAAACTCACAAGCTAGGAAATTTCTTTCAACATTACATATAAAAACATTGAGTCCTTCAGAAGGAATTACTCCAAGACTTCAAAAATCAGAACAGGATATAAAAAGAAGAATCATGAATCCCTAAACTCCTTGAAATACCATGGACTTTGTCAGATAGAAATACTAAACTAATTCCAGAAATTAACCAGGTTCCACGTTACAGAGAAATCTGTCAACTGATTTAAAACTGAGCTTGTAGCACCCTGGCGGGGGGGTGGTTCTGAGCATTCATAAATGCTACACCGTGTTTACATTTTCCCCTTTCCCCTTACCCATCTGGTATGATTATGCAATTCTTAGCAGGAAGGCAAAAAACAAACAAAAAATCAACAAAATTAAAGAGTGATATGATACCTTCATATAGAAGGCTACAGTATGCTTGAAATAATCAATCCATTTGCTCAAATAAACTCATACCCTTTCATTCTAGTCTAAGCACTAGATAGCAATATCCTATCTATTACCTCCTCCTATACACGTCCAGTTCCCCCTCAATTCTCCAGTAGCTTAAAAAGGCAGAATTAGGAGAGGTCAAAAGTCTACTCACACTTACGTGGTCCACCAGGTTCTCTGTTTCCATAACAATGGCACAAACAGGAAAAATCTGTCCAGCATTACAGTTCATCCTCAAACCCCTACCTCAAATTTTCAGCTACTTAATTTACAGCTATATCAACTCCAGGCAGCTTTCAGCAGTAGCAAAGGTCAAAGTCATTTGAGATCCTCAGCAGGAGACGCTGCTCCATGAGAATGCAAATCCCATGTATCTTTCAGTTAGCCCAAAAGAAGGACAACTTGCTCCTCAGGCCCAACTCTTGCATTTTTCTTGCACTGCAACCTATTCCCTTTTGTGTTCCCCCTAGAAGTCAGACAATCCTACCAGTATTCAAATATAAAGGCTCTCACTCTTCCTTCTGACATTACAAAGGCTCTAAGTCACCTTCTTACTAACCGTAAGGCTTGGAATTTTTCTCTCTGTGGTAAACTCTGCTCTGCTTAGGCAGGCATCCAAGAATATGGACTCTAGGCATCATAAAGTTGGCCCTCAGCTAATATGTCTGCATTAGAATTGTTATATCACTTCACAGTATGAGAAATGCTGCTCAACAATTCAGCTTTTCATCTAAGCTAATCATGTACTAAAGTGGCAATTCTTATACCTGATTCTCAGCAAGACAATTCTTTTACAGATGTTTTCATAGCAAACTGATTTCCCTCGTGTTTCACTGTAGCTATAGTCAGTACTGTTAATTTATTTTTCTTTCTACACAGCAATAAACTGTTGCACATTTTCCCTGGAAGGGAAAGAGATTACTGATTTATATTGCATAACAAAAAAGTCTGATACCAACCATTGATATAAATGAGCAAAAATCACTGCAGAATCTTGATGGAGTCAACACAGCCTACTGCAAAATATCACTAGCTTACCAGGCGACAAAGGCATCTTCTGTCTTGTCATTTATTTTCTCTATCTTCTAAGCAATTTATTTGCACTATATAACTACTTAAACTGTATCTTTGGTTATGATGCTTAATGCTTCAGGCTTGCCAATTGTCTAGAATTCACGTCAAAAATTTCCTGGTTATAGTAGCTATTCATAACAGTTTCATGAGAAGTAGAGTTTGGCATTGTTGCAGCTCGCAGATGCCACGGACATGTACAGAGTTTGCACAGAAGAATATCTCAAGCTCCAGTACAGAAAGGCAAGGCTTCAAGATCCTGAAAGTCAACAGGAAGAGGTGATCTTCCAGAAGACCTTTCACTTCAGGCATGCTTGCTGCTTAGAGAAGAATTGTGGAATAGCTTGGGTTGGAAAGGACTTTAAAGATCATCTAGTCAACCCCTCTGCCATGGACGGGGATGGCACCCATGAGATCAGGTTACCTAGGGTCCCATTCAACTTGGCCTTGAACTCTTCACTGACTGTCTAAAAAAGGCTACAGTGATTTCTGTTTGCAGCTTGGATATCTCTGGTATCTCACAGAAGAGACACTGATTTAAACTGCACTTGCTGCTAAGACAGGGTGTCTTCTCAACAGACGCTAGGCTATTTAAATCCCGTGTGGACCTGCTATGCTCGAACAGTACAGAGAGTGATGACGCAGGGTAAATTCTCTGCATTCACAGGTTCATTGTAGGCTTACAAAGAAACAGTCAAGAAGATAATGGAATTAACGCTTACAGATAAAGTACCTCCCAACAAGCAGGGCAGGAGGCAAGTAAACAATGCCTGCAGTCAGTTGAAAAGACCTGACTAACTGGTATGGAGACCCAAACTGCATAAACAGGGAAAATGCAACAGGCCAGCAAATTCCTGCTCAGGTCTAAGCAGGAAAAAAAACTAGTGTTTTCACAAGTTTCTAGGAGATAGTAAGCCTTAGAACAGATGGAAATCTATGTGTAAAATTGTTTTTTTGCAAGTTCCCCTCTGTCAGGCTAACCCACTTCTATTATTACAGAGATTTCACAATGCTTTGGGGTTCAACTATGCTGTCTACTTGCACCATCAACAGCTGTTCCAGCTCTCGAGAAAACCTGTGTGTTGCCCACTGAGCAGTCACTGCACGTTTCTCTAGGGAAGAATCCACCACAAGACTTTCATACCCTTTGGTAAAAGAGACTTTTATACCCTTTTTGGCTGTCCTCCAGTGTGCCTATACTCAGATGAGAGGCACATGTCACTGCTGTAGCTTGCTTGGCAGACAATCAGAACACACAGAATAGGGAGAATGTGAGCTAGATATCATCATTAGACTAGTTACAAATGTTTAAAGTACTTATTTGATAACAAGTCAGAAATACATTTATTTTTTACAAAAACAAACAAAAAACAGTCAATGTTTCGGAATACAATACAAAGACTGTTTCTTGTAGACTATCCCTTTTGATTATTTTCAATAAGAAAGCAATAACAGTAAGAAAAGAGCAGAGCAAACAGAAGATTGAAGACAAAATATTAATCTGCCTACATTTACAGTTTTGTCAAACTATTTTAAGTCTAACAGAAAAGTCCATTGCCTCACAAATTTAACTACCTACAGAAATGATTTTTCAAATGAAGTCTGTCTTACCACCAAAGATTTTGCATTCTGCATAAGATGGTAACATTGAAATTACTTTCGTATGGGCAAAAAGACTGTATAGTTACAAAAAATTCAGTGCCTGAAACTCAGTAAGCAAGCGGAGGCCCTACGGCTGAACCCATCTGTAAAACACATGGCAAATTTGACTGAAAGGTGACTCCTTAGACCTTCCATTCAGTCTACTTTTTGTCAAAGTAATGTCAGTCACAGCCTCACACATACCCTGGGCTTTGTAGAATTAAAAAAAAATGCATATATCATAAAAACGTGTCCCCTTTGGGAACTAAATTCACTAAAACTGACACACTATGAAAGAAGCAGGCAAAGAACAAAATAAGGCCTTTTGTTCTTCTGGTTTTATAACACTAATGCTTCAAAACTGTTTTGTAAAGTTACGACTTGTATGCACTAAGTCAAAGAAGTTGACCGATCTCCCTATAGCGTGTTATTTTCTTGCTCCATGTCCCAAGGCAGCAGTGAAGTATAAATTCACAGTATCTGCGTCTGTTGCCCCAAATAACAACCCAGCCCACGAGACAACTTAAGCAAGATCTGAGAAAGGTTTTGGAGATGGATTTCCAATGTCTGTGAAGAAAGAGGCACATCTAGAGAAGAGAAAAACGGGATCAGTGGTTGCATTAAGTGAAAAGATCAGGGAATCAACAAAAATGACAGCAATAAGAAAGTGGGTTCCATTTATTCTGCTGCTCACAACAACTGGCCTGTCCTGCAGTAGCTGAGGTGAACTTGTTGAGGTGAAGTTTTCTGAGCTCAGAAATAAAGCGCTGCCTTCAAAGCGTCTTTATGACTGCTTCTTTGGGGGTTTATTTGGGTTTGTGTTTTGAACTATTTAATGTATGTGGCTGCAGCTCTTGAATAAGCAGCTTCCACTTAGAGACCTAGAAAAAAGATGAAATCCCTTGAAGCTGAACTTCACATGACACCAAGGGAAACACAAATACAAAAATTTGGCCCATTATGTCCTCATACAGATTTAGGATTTTGTGTTATCAGCATTTCACAAAACAGTATTGAAGGAAAGGGAGAATCACTGTCTAGTGATTCTCCTGTTAAAGAGGCAAATTAAAGGAGAAAATAACAAGGTGAGCAAGACCAGAAATTTAGCTGTAGAAGAAAGCAGAAGTCCAATGTTTCCTACCAGGAAGATGCAGGGATATCCCCAAACTCTATGCCTTTGTCTCCAAGTAGGGACATAAAGATCGTATCAGTATGTACCAGATCCATCACTGGATGTTGTCATCGCTATGAAAATTGCTAGGGACAATTACTTGTCCACAGAATACCTTAGAGATGTAAAATTGTATGCAAAAGAAGTAGATGAGATCCCTCATATGCCTCTGTATTGGAATTAACGTGATTTTCCATTGCAATTAACAATTTGCCCAGATAACATCTTTTCTCCATTGAAACTATGTTAACTTACAGTTCACTGAGTTTTGATGATCTCATAGCAGAGTCAAGAGGGGAAGTTCTACAGAGTAGTGAGAAACATTCAAGCAGTTAGCAACAGCCTGGGAGAAAAGTTAATATGGAGTCAGAAGATTCCTTCCTTTTGTTACTCACCTGATCCATCATAATTTTACACTGCCATTTCCCCAGCAGTGTTATTTCCAGTTGTTCAGAAAGCTGCGTAATCCTCTCGCAGTACTTGCAAAGGTCTAAGTGCTGAATCTATTTTCTAACACTGTTCAATAAAAATTAAGAGAAAAAAAGTCCATAGACCCTCTAGGTTCTAGTGAAACTAGTCAGCTTTAATAAAGTCTATGTAAGGCAGCAAGTAGGTCCAATAATTCAGAATTAGGTGAAAGAAAAAGGACAAAACTCCCACCAAGTAATGCAGTATTCCCTCTAATAATAGTAATTTTTTCCTGAAAAGAAGAAGTGAGCTTGAGAACATTAAGTCCTCTCCCTTAATTCATGAACAC
The DNA here is from genome assembly GCA_016647715.1 of Pavo muticus. Lineage (NCBI taxonomy): Eukaryota > Metazoa > Chordata > Aves > Galliformes > Phasianidae > Pavo > Pavo muticus. The sequence goes on from JACDJE010000062.1 coordinate 388,956, forward strand.
TAGTCCAAAAGTGTTTCTGTTCTAGTAAACCCCTCTCTGTTCCTTGTATACTCAAGGTTTGTAGGACAATCTGCCTAATTTGCAGGGAAAAGCCTGAAGACACATTCTAAAGACTGAAAAGTCAGATGAAAAATAAATACCAGAATGGTTCAGTGGGGAAAGAGCTTACAGTTGGTTAGTATTTTAGGTTAATTATGTTCTTCTGATGCTGAAGAACAGAGAAGAAAGAAATAAAAGGCTTGATGAAAACACCTGAAAGCCCTCACTAGACAGGCATACCACAAACAACATATGCCTCCAGTAACATAACAAAAAGCCATGTGCATCCCCATCCTGACCCATACTGGTCAGAGCTCTCCATCAAAGCCCTGGAGTTTGGGAGCACTGTCCTGAAGGAATAGTATATAACAGCCAAGTAGTATGTACTAGAGCTTGCAAATGATGAGGATGGTGAGACTGGCTATGATTTCTATAAAGGAACAACATACTGTTTCAAAAAACACCTCATCTCTACTTATTAATCAATGTATGGGGTGTTTTTCTTGTTGTTTATTTTGGTGACTGGGTTTGGGGGCTTGGGGTTTTTTGTGTGTGTGCTTTAAGATAAACAGTGAATTACAGCCCAAGAAACAATTTGGACTGTCCAAGATACTGCCAGTACCTTTACTACCAACTGTTTTTCAGTACTTCTTTAACACTAAAAAATCTTTAGGCTACTCAATGAGCTGGAGTTCATTATTTACTGTCCAGTCATGTTTGGCACTTAATGGATCCATCCTCAGTTCAAGTGCTCACTTCTGAAAACAGTAGATGTCAGCAGCTGAGATTTCAGAGCCATCTCAGCCAGGACAACCCAACCACATTTGGTCTAGCAGTTAAGAGTTCACTCTCTCTGAGCTCATTCACCAAATTTATATTTAAAAAAACAAAAAACAAACAAACAAACAAAAAAATCTGATTTTCAGAAATAAGCTAGTAAAAAAAAAAAACACCTTACTTTTCTGGTATAAAAAAGTGGGTTTTCTACTAAAAAATTAATAAGCTATTATACAATCTATTGCCCCAAGATTATGTTTTCCAAATCACATAAAATTCAGAAAATTAGGATCTTACTGAAAATTACTTCTGTCCTGATCAACTTTGCTTTTGAAGAGGTTCCAGTTTTCCTACAGAAATTTTATGTTTTAACCTAAAAACCTGCTCACTAGCACTCAAGTACTACCACATATCTATCATTTTGCATCAAAGAAACTCAGAATTATATTTGGAAAGGACAAGCAAGAGTTAAAAATATGCACCATTTCTTGAGGAAAAAGTGTAAAATTTCTTTAGAGAAGAAAGTATAACTGCCAGGCATTGATAAATTGTGTAAGGAACACTATTGATGATTCATACCAGTAGAACTTGCTGCTAAATAAACTCTGACCTTGATACTCAAGAGACCCACTTAGAACATCCTGCAAGACAATGATATATTTCTCCCCAATAACCTTTGTGAGCAGTCTGCCTCTTCAGCTTCTTGAAACAAGCTAGTTCCAATTAAAAAGGGAAGTGGAACTGTTTCATACATTTGTTTTAGTGACAGGATATGCAGGGGTTATGATGTCATCGTGCCAAGAAAATTGGGCAAGAAAACAGAGTATAGGCTTTCTTCAAACTTCAAACAGGTATTGTTGCAACACCACAGAAAATTCTTCCTTTTTTAAAATGAGAAAAAGCAGTCAGAAGAAGAGAGAAGGAGAGAAAATGATGCAGAAATGAAGTAGCTTAGAGCTGAAAGGAGGTAGGTGTGTTAACATTCCTGCTCAGTGCTCTCTGTGCAGAAATAGACAAGTTATTTCATCATTCTCACAATTCAGTTTCTCAACTGCAATGTGGAGTACAAACTTTCTCCAATTTCTAGCCTTTTAGGTCTTACCTTCCCTCATGGCACACTCACATACAACAAAATTCGGGTTTAAACTGCCAGGGGGCAGTTTAAGGAGCAATCAACAGAGAAGACAACCACGAGATGGCATAGCCTTCAAGGACGAGTATCTCTACGAGAAATCTGAAGTCCTTCCTGCTGAAGGCAAGCAAGGCACTGAGGAGAATAACAGAACACCAGTAGATGTCAAACCTTTTCATCTCAGCATCTGAATGTGAGTGAATCAAAATGTTGAAGGGGAGCCATCAGGAAACTGGAGGAAAGATCTCACACTACTCCTCTATTGGCCATGCTTTAGTATTAGTGGCATTCTTTACCACAAAATATTGAAATCACGTCCAAATAGCAGGTAACAAAACTACCTGTGAATTTAATAACCAAACAAGTTACTTGACTCATCCATGGCTTTCTACTGTAAACACCGTCCAACATGGCACACATGTATCCAGAAAGTGCCTGGAAACCTTATGTGTTTAATGTCACAAAACACTTAAATAGCACCAAGAGATCATCAATCACGTTTCTGACAAGAGAAATGAAAGAAAGAGTACCTCTGGGAGACGTTCCTAAGAAACAAAGAGTACAAACAGCAAAGCAACATCCCCTGTGAAAAGAAAGCATCATTTGTAGGGCTGTATCTCACTTCAATTGAAGACATTGTACAATTTTCTATTGACTTAGTGGAAGTTAAACTGAGACTCAGGACTGAAATGATATTTCCATAGAATACTCTTCATCTAGATAATAAGATTCATATATCTAGGAAATGTTTTACTTTAAGTTATAGCAAACCTACACAAATTTGTTTTTGTCCCCATGAACATTTCTTCTATGTCCTTCTCCCATAACACTGCAAATTTTCTCTCCTCTCTCTTCTTCCCTACACACATAATCACAGTAGAGTTGCAATTGCAAGCAGAAATCTGATTTCACCTATGGAGCTTAGTCGTTCCCAGACAGAAAAATGGAAGATAGCGCTAAGACTAAACTAAAATAAATTCTGTTCTATGAAGGTACGTGTTCATGGCACTGAGTGACATGGTTAGTGAGCATGGTAGTGATGGGTTGATGGTTGGACTTGGTGATCTTTTCCAACCTTGATGATTCTATGATTGTAATACAAAAAACATCCCAAAATTCTTTAAACAGACGTACAAAACAAAACATCAATGGCATGGAAAAAAACCCACCTACAGACCTAAAGAACAGAGCAGGAAATGTTCAGAGTGGCACCAATGTCCAGAGTCAGTTTTCCTTCTCACGTGAAAAATTAGTCTAAAAAAATCTTATTATATGTATTTAAGGCCTTCAGCAAGGAGCTCCTAAGCATCCAATCCAAGCCATGAAACATGGTCTTCATCCTAGAGCTTCTGGCAATCCAGGTTTATGACTCAAACTTCAGCTGGGATAGACTTGTTCAGTGTTGAGCAGGAAGCCCACACAGCAAGTAGAAGACAGGTGCAAATGTACTCACGGAAAGGAGCAGCGAAGAAAATATGACAACTTGCTCAGAGGGAGGAAGGGACAAGAGAAGAAGTGACAGTGATGGAACTGGATGGCCTGTAGGGGATGTTTCATAAAGGTAACATCAGAGAGAGATTAGCATGTCTGAAAGCAAAGGAAGAAGACAGTGACTGATGCAGTGCAGCAGTGAAAAGATGAAGAAAAGAGCACAGCTAGTGAGGACAGGGAACAAGCAGAGTCAAGGGATTCATTTTCAACCTGATGTATGCTGAAAGGAAGTCTCAAAACATTTATTTTTTCCAGTGAGGGAAACTATTCTCTAATCACATTCGAAAGAAAAATAAGCCTGGTGAGGACTCAGTTTCAAACTTCCCCAGGATGGAAGACTTCAAGCCTGCTTCTTGTTTTTAAAGCCTGAATGGCATCTATGTCTATTACTATCAGTTAATGATGACAGAAATCAAACCAAAAATTAAAGAAAAAAATCCTCTGAATTATGGCACTTCCTTTGAGTCATTGTCGCCTGCAATCTTGCCTGCAAATGGGAAGTTCTTGCCATATTTCCATTGTACATCAACTCATTAGTATTTCTGCTTTTGCCTCAGTTGCAGACAAATGGAACCAAGAACAATTCAGCTCCTTCTCAGAGCTTTGGAAATATATTTTAAGAGATGAAATTAATCAAAAACCTTTCTCCACTTACTAAGCTATTTGCTTTTAAGACCAGTCCTGCTGTTGCCATTAAAAATAAACAGCAATTCCAGATATTTGTAGTGGATCCCACTGCTGCTGCACTAGTTCAAGTTAACCAAGTTAAATTATTTCTCCTGCAAGCACTCAGGGATGAAAAGGACCATTTAAAAACACCAATTGCTTGCCTTACAAGTAGAAATGCAGTACGCACAAACAAGAGCAAGCAGTAAGTAAAAATTTATTACTAATTCCACCCTTACTTTCAAAGAAAAAGTAACCTCAGGTGGTTGAATGCTGGATCCTTCTCCTCCACTTTAGAAATATTGTGCTTGTTAAAGGAAGACACTGCAGGATGTTTCATTATAAAATGAAGTTGGTAAATTCAAGACCAAGCTATTAGCTTTGCTAGAAGAGGTGTGGTCCCGCTGATCTCTTCACACCTAAAAGCCGTTACTACGGACATTAATGGCAGAATGTTCTCTCCTGCCTTCCAGGTCTAATGCTATCTTTCTCAGAAAATTCAAATAAATTCACCTTATTTGTCACTAACCCTTGCTTTACAAACTGAAGTAGCAAGTTTCCACAGCAACTTTTACATGTTTAAAAGGAATCCTACACTTGAAGAGGAGTACATATAATGCACAGAAACTTAATACTTGATATAGGTTTTGGGGGTAATTCTCTGTGTACTTAAAGAGGTTGTGTACTTTCCATTTCTCTTAAGTAGAGGCTTCATTTCTTACATACTGAAAAATTTTGTATTCATGTGCATAAAATACGTCTCAAACACAGAACCAAGCCGAGATCGAAGTAGAGTCTCTGGCTCCCAGCAGTTCTGTTGAAACTCCACGTTCAGTTTAAGATGCAAAGCCACAAGGCATTACTTTTTTTCCCCCACTCAGCATATATTACGCTTCTATTTTCATAATAACAATATTCTCCACTACCTACAGCATATATAATCTCATAAAATATTAGTAACTATGCATAATATGGGCCTGATCCACGGAAGTTAATGGCAGTTCTTCCCACTTTGGAAAAGGTACAGTAAAATCAAAATAGAAAATAACCTACTTTTAAATTAAAAATGCAACGTCAAATGTTTATGAGCAGCACAAACAGTTTAATATGAAAATGAAGAAAGATCAAACTAACTGTTAGAAAAGTCACTGGGACATAGGAAAGGGCACGCACAAAGAAAAGGTATTGGTAAAGTGAAAAAGGAAAAAAAAAATCTTGTTATCAATAAAGCTAAACCTTTATTACAGACAGGCCTGATTAAAAAATAGAAGCCTTCTCCAAAGGTAACATCAATGTTTAAATTTTTTAACAGGAAACAAACAAAAAAAATACACAAATGCCTATTTCCCATGAGATAGGGATTCTCCCCAGAGTCCCATCAGAAAAATATGGCAATTTGTTGGGTCTGGTTGTCCAAGCTAGCTGCCTTACACTGTAGTACTGACAGAAACTGGCTGCTTCTGTTCTTTCTGAAGTTGCACAGGTAAGCAGGTGCCACCTGTTACGCAGCCTTCTTCCAGGAGAAGGAAGCAGATGAGACCTATCTTCCAGTACAATTCCCAGCAACCATGTGATTCTGTAGGTGAGAAATTTGCTATGGGAAAATCTTCTGCCTAGGAAAACGTCAAAAGCATGCCTAATGAATCTGGGGCAAAGACTAAAGATATGTGTCCTTTAGAAGAATTTCAACTACACTGCAGGGGGATTTCAAAACCATTGCTTTTATGTACATTAAAACCAAGATGTTTCACTAGCTGTGTCAGCTGAGTACAGTGATCAAAACATACACCACACACATACACAAACATTTCAAATTAAATACTTAAAAAAATAAAATTTACTCTAAACTTTAGCCTTTCCTCCACCTACAAGTTGAAGAGATCTATAGACCAGAAAATCTGAGTCACTGACTACAGCTGTATTTTCAAAAAGCTGCTGCAGATCAGCAGTAACCACATTGAGATCACCTGGTTCCACAGATTCCCAAGTACCTGCCTTATATTGTCACTGCAGAAGAAATAGCTGCAGTGCATTCAGATATGGAACAAAAGTCTCAATGGCAGCTTTAATGTACACCCACAATACTCACTTCAGCTGCCTAGTATAAGAAATGAGTATTAAATGAAAGTTACATTAATTCATACATAGATAGTGGGTAAAAGATTGCCGCACCGGTTTCTAAAAGTGGAGCTAAAACTATCTTTCAAGTCACATCTGTGTCTTTACAAAAAGCATTCAAGGTTGCTAACCCAAAACCAGCAGGCTGCAGAAGTAAAAATGACTTCAGATAATTGGTAAGATACAAAGAAACTTCTACTTCGACGAAAACTTAATTAGAGTTTCCTATCCGAAAGGATCAGCACAAAGCAGGAGATCTCAGAGCCATTGTGATACCGTGGAAAAACTTTAAAGGGGGTGATTTTTATCTTATCCTTCCACTGACATAAGAGGAAGCATTCCAGTATATAATCTAACACTTCACAATAAAAATGTTACATCTTCAAGGCAGTGAATACCTTAGTATTTTTCAGTGGGTGTGGAGGGGGGAGTGTAGCAGAGCGCTGGAACTCTTAATTTAACACAAAATAAAAATGATTATACTCAAAACAACAGGAATCTATAGAGCTAAAACAAAGAGGCATGATGCAGTGAATTACAGAGATTACATAAAGAGTGTTGACATTATTGGTGGTAATTCTGTAACATGTAAATCATGCCCTAGTTTATTTCAACAGAGAAGTAGTCTAATAGAGGAAAATCATCTCTCGCTGGGCCTCAAAGTATTTTTCATTTCCCAAAGCACTGCCTCAATCCTTCAAACCTCTTCAAGGGAAGATCAAAATTGGCACTGGGAAAGCTGGCCAAAACAGCACTGATAGCCCAGGAAATGTTAGAGGACTGAGGCTGGGGGAAGTTTAGTGGGCTTTCATTTATTTTTTAAATTTGTTTCAGCTTGAATCAAACATGAACTTCTTCATTCCTCTCAGAAAAAGCAAGATGTCCACACCAATTTCAGTTCCATGTGAGCACACAGGCTAGACATGAGGCTCTGCCCCAGCTGTATCAACCTCACAGAGGTCGGATACCAACTGTTAGTGCTGCCCGCCCTTCATGAGGGAAGCCTGAAGGCCTGGATGCAGAATTAAACAGCTCAAATGAAGCAAGGTCTCTTTTTCTTACAAATTTACGTTCAGCCCAGGACATAAAACGTAGAGAAGGCAGCATGGATAGCAATGATGAACAAGGACCTTTGTTGGCAATCTCAGACAGTTTTGAAGTGGCTGTGTAGAAAACGGTCAGACCCTTCTGACACTGGTTTTACATCCACACTAATGAGGCCATGCATACACATTTGGTAATGTTTTGTCCTAGAAAGATGGCAGTCCGTGGAGACTAGTTTTCACTGCAGCTGGAGCTTTACAGTCTCTAGGAGTACTCAACCAGACAGATGCCTTCCTTTATAAATTTCTTTCCTTCTGGGAGGGACATGGTAACAAAACCAGTGACATGAAAAATATGTAGCTATGGAAACGCACCATTCATCAGTAATCTCTGTAGCAGAAGACAGAATAAGTTCAGAGAAAAGCACAATAACTTGATCATAAGAAAAGCTAAGTTTGGAGAGAAGGCAAAGTACAGTACCCACAGCTGCCATGCTCCAGAGAGCCAACACAGGGGGAACTCAGTGGAGAAAAGTGTACCTACCCTCCTTGCTGGAATGAAAGCCAGAAACATAAAGCTTCATCCAAGCACCTCAACAAGGAGTCTTACAATACCTAACAAAAAGTCTTGGTGACGAGTCAGGTAACACAATGGAAAACCTCAAGAGTACGGTTCCACTCTTGTATCACGCCAAAACAGTATCAATGCTAAATTAGGTAATGAAGTTAATTTGGAGGAACCTAATTTCTGACCACTTGCCTCATTAGGAAACAAACTCTAAATTCAAGTAGTTATCATCCCTCAAACAGCAATAAGAACTGCAATAATCCTCATGTTAAAACAAGTCCCATTATTCTCAAAGCTGGTGGATGGGAATAAAGTGCTGTAGTGACTGGAACACTGATAGAAAAAATAAAAGGAAAAAGTATATCTGGAAAAAAGAAGAGAAAGACGCTGATTTAGCACACTCTAGTAGGCTTCCTTTGTCAGTCACGTTCTCCTGTTCTGCCTGACTAAAAACATCTATTTTTTCTCATTACAGAAAGAAGAGGCAAGACTTCATAATTATTCATTAGATTCAAACATAAAATAAATTGATCTTTGCACATCTTATCACTTCAACATTAAATACATGGAGACATGTGGTTAAATCAATACTCTCAAAGGAGACAACAGTCTCTAATAGCTGGCTTTAATAATCATAATTTTGCAACCCACTGTGCTTTGAACATAGGAATGAATTAACCATGGCAAAGCCAAGCCCCCCCAGGAAGAAGGTCAACATCAGTATACCAGAGTCTTTTTCCAGCTGTGGAAACTGAGGCCAAGGGTTTATTGGCAGTGTTTACAAAAGGAGAAGGCACTTAAATCCCATGATCCCACTGGCTTTCAGTCAATACTTACAAGCCTAAATGCCTAATTCACTTCTGAAACAACATTCATATATATATATATATATTTATTTTTTTTTTTACATGCTTATATATATATTATATTTATATTCATTTAATGGCCCAATGTGAAATTCTTAGATACAGGTGGTGATCCAGAAGGTAAGTAACAGTTTCCTTAGCCACACAGTGCTACCAGAATTGCTTTGCTATGTGTAATTTTAGAAGCTTATCTAACTTCTGAGTTCTCACAAGCTCCTGACAGCATTACTTTTCTTCAGTCTCACTGGCACTGCAGTAACATGGCCTGATCCCCCCATCATGCTGAGCCCAGCCATGTTGGCTTAGCAGTCAGGCATTAGCCCTTCTCAACGTCCTAATGGTAACATCTATACAGCATGTAAGCACATCTTGTCCCTTAAATATTTTATAAAGGGAAACACACCTTGAGTGAACAGCAACCAATTCCTGAAGGTCTGTGGGTACTAAATGAGAACATATCGCAGATGTCTCTTTTTACTAACTGAGCCTCCTCAGGGAGTTAATCAACAAAACATCCTAGGAAACTATTCTCATGGATATCCTCATGGGCAGAGCTGGCAGACCTCTGTGGAAGCTTTACTCAGGGCACAAGAGTTCTCCATCCCCAGGCGCAGGAATTCAGGAAAGGAAGGCAAAAGTCTGGCATGGCTGGCCTGCTGGTCAAACTGAAGAGTAAGAAGAAAATGCACAGGCAGGGGAAACAGGGACAGAGTATAAAGAAGCTGCTAGGCTGTGTAGGGATGGGGTCAGGAAAGCCAAGGCTCAACTTGAACTAAACTTGAAAAGGGGTGCCAAGAAGAACAAGAAAAGCTTCTACAGGTATACCTAAATCAGAAAAGGAAACTCCAGGAAGGTGTATCCCCCTAATCAAGTGACACAAACAAGCTGGTAACAACAGACAAAGAGAAGGCTGAGGAACTCAACAACTTTTTTGCCTTAGTCTTCTCTGATAACTGCTCATCATATGGTCCTTGAATGATTGGTTTGGAAGGCGAGGACTGAGGAAACAATGTTCCTCCCACTGTGAGCAAAAATCAGCTTCATGACCACCTAAGAAATCTGATGGGTCCCAATGAGATGCATCCCAGATTCCTGAATGAACTGGCTGATGTAGTTGCCAAGCCACTCTCAATGGTACTGAAACATCATGGCAATCAAGTGAAGTCCCTGGTAACATGAAAAACTGCAACATCACATCCATTTTTAAATAGGGTAAAAAGGAAGACCCCGAGATCTACCGACATTGTCAGTCTCACCTCTATGTTGGGAAAGATCATGAAGCAGATCATTCTGGAAGCTATGCAGAGGCACATGGAAGTCAGGGAGCTGATACAGGAGAACCAGCATGGCTTCACCAAGGGTAAATCCTGCTTGACCAACCTAGTAGCCTTCTATGATTCTATTAACGGACAAGGGGAGAGCCACTGATGTTATCCATCTTGACTTCAATAAGGCCTTTGACACAGTACCCCACACATCCTTCTCTCCAAATAGAAAAGGTACGGATTTGATGGATGGGCTGTTTGATGGACGAAGAACTAGCTGCAGGATCAAATCTAGAGAGTGGTGGTCAATGTCTCCATGCCTGGATGGAGATCCGTGATGAGTGGTGTCCCACAGTTCTGGGACTGATACTCTTTAATATCTTCATCAATAACATTGACAGTGGCATCAAGCATATCCTCAACAAGTTTGCAGATGACGCTAAGCTGTGGGGTGCAGTCAACACACCTAGGGGATGGGATGCCATCCAGAGAGACCAAGACAGGCTTGAGCAGTGGGCCCAGGAGAAACTCGTGAGATTCAATAAATCCAAGTGAAAGGTCTTGCACCTGCGTCGAGGCAACTCCCCTTATCAATGCAAGCTGGGGGATGAAAGGATTGAGAGCAGCCCTGCCAAAAAGGACCTGGGGGACAGGAAGCTGGAAATGAGCCAGCAGTGTGTCCTTGCAGCCAGTCCAGAGAGCCAACTGTATCCTGGGCTGCATCAAAAGAAGCCTGGCCGGGTCGAGGGAGGTGATCTTGCCCCTCTACTCTGCACTGGTGAGGCCTCACCTGAAGTACTGCATCCAGATGTAGAGATCTCAGTACAGGAGAAACAAGGATCTGTTAGAGCGTGTCCAGAAGAGGGACACAAAAAATGATCCAAGGGATGGAACACTTCCCTTACCAGGACAGATTCAGAAAGTTGGGGCTGTTCAGCATGGAGGACAAGGCCCTGAGGTGACCTGAAAGCATCCTTTTCAGTATCTAAAGGGGAACTACAGGAACGAAGGGGACAGACTCTTTAGCAGGGTTTATTGTGACAGGACAAGGGGAAGTGGATTAAAACTTAAAAAGGGTAGATTTAGGTTGGATATAAGGAAAAAGTCTTCAACAGTGAGGGTGGTGAGGCACTGGAACAGGCTGTCTGGAGGTGTGGTGGAAGCCCTATCCCTGGAGACTTTCAAGACCAGGCTCTGATCAACCTGATCTAGCTGTGGATGCCCCTGTTCTTGCAGGGGAGCTGGACTAGATGACCTTGAAAAATTCCTTCCATCTCTAAGGATTCTATGATCCTAGTTGAGGTGTCACATTCCTAATTTCACAGTAGTCCCTTGGAGAAAGGACTAGCTATGCACTTCAATTGATTAATAAACCAATTCCCTCCTACAGTCACATGAAGTAGGAATGCTGACCATAAACTGAAACTGAATTTATCTTCTTTCATTTTTTGTCACATCTCCACTTAAATTATGCATTCAGGTCTGGAACTTCATTCACAGAGGCTAATCTCCTATTGGTTTCTTGCTAGGCAATTCAGGCCCTATCTCCAGTTTTAATAACTATCAGTGTGTGACATTTTTGGATCAGGATGTGAGCAGATTTAATGATAATGACAATGGAGCAAGGAAATCCAAAAAACAATCCCAGGATGGAAACAGCATTACTGAAATATTAGGTTTCTTCAAAGCCAACAAAAAGAAGAACAGTAAAGGACAAAAATGGCTGAGAAGATTGTAGAACTGAGCACTTTTACTACACATCTTAATGGAAAAAATTATACACCATTTTCCACAAAGAAACATATTAGCAAACAGAACATAACCCAAGAAACAGTTACATCTGTGAAGATTTTTACCATAGCAGAGGAAGTCAAACTTTTTTTCTCGCTGATAAACTGCTGAATCCTTTAACTCAGGGGACTATTGTACTACGATAAACAGGACCTCATCGTTGTTCTCAGCATTATGTTTGTCTTGGGGCTACCTTTTTCCTTTGTCTTCTGTTTCTCTATTATGCCCCTTTGTACTATTCTAAGATGAACAGGGGGTTCCAGATGGTACTATGCTCAAGTACAGCAGCAGGATATCACAGAAAACAATTTCTAGGTTTCACAGAAACACAACACCATAGAAAAAGTAGGAAGAGTCACTCATAGCAGCATCCACAGAGAAAGAAAACACTTGGCTTCTCTAGGTCTTGTTCCTGTGCTTGGTAAGTTAAGACAAGCCAGGCCACAGTGGCAGAGAAACAAGCAAAGGTCTGCACATAATGCCACTTTCAAAGTATCAGTACCACAACCAAAGTTTTCTAGGCTACTTTGTAAATGTTTATGTTGGTATAACCTCTCTGAGATTCTGTACACGCTGAAATTAAAACACATGCCAGTTCAAAATTCATCCTCAAAAACCAGTGACGTTACTATAAGCTAATGACTTAATTGCATTGTTTAATACTCCAGCTTTCTGAGATCACATGTTCTTGGAGAGAATGTCTTCCCTTACATGAGCATTTGAAGAATTAGATGCAATGCCAGGGTTGGCCGTTCCAAGAAGTAGGGAAACTACATGTTAAGTGGAATATCTTATGGAAATATCTGCCCTGTAAAATTGAAGCTGAACAATACAGCTGCACGAGGAGAGGTTTGTGCTTGCAGCAAGCAGTAGTAGCCAAGAATAAAGCAGTAGTATCACATTTTCAAGTCCAAATTATCAGTTGTAATACATATCCTCTAAAATATCCATCTTCTAAGCGCAGGTTGATCCTGCATATGTTTGATTTGGTAATCCTTAATAGTGCTGAAGAAGTTTTCCAATACATCCTAAACCTACATATGCATTCCCTTGCTTTCAGCTGAAATTTCTGGAGGCGTTCTGGCGCTTGGTAGCAAACGAAAACAGCAGTGAAAGATCTCACAAAAGGAACCTGATGCAATGTCAGGGACATTTGCAATAATCACATTTATGAAGGGAATGTGACACCACTTGTTCTATGTGATTGAGCTATTGCAGAGATTCACACTAGCTAATTAATCACTGGGATGGCTAAAGGGGAAGAATCCTTTCCAGGCACATTTATAAGCATAGCAGGAATATGCCTGAGAAATTGAGCTTTCCTTCTGGTGTGTGCAAAAAAAGAGTCAATTGTGAGGCTGGCACTTGCATTACTGATCAGCAAGTGGACTAACAGTGTAACATTGTTCTGCCAAAGTTGGAAAGCCTACCCTAGCCTTAAATAGATAAAGCCCTTCTATGAGTTTCTCCTGTGAAAGTGGAGATCAAAGCTGAAAAATCATAGCAAATATCAGGCTCTGAGCTATAGTGACAGCTGGAATAATCTGTTCAGTATTTAAAATATTTTAAAATTCGCTGCTATTTTTGGAGATCCTGATTTTTGTCGTCCTTTAGCAATATGAAAAGAAATATGCAGATCAACTTCCTACCATTAATGCAGATGAGATCTAATTTTATTATCAATAACAATTAGTTTGACAAGTACCTTCCAAAATCTTCCAGAGTACTCTTTTGAGTTTTAAGCTCTCCTCCTATAAAGCTGTATTCATATTGAAATAGTAAGTATTGAAATACAAACAGCCTGCTGCACACCACAGGAACGCTAATGATCCAATTCCCATCACATTCCTATATGGAAAAATACACCCCCTTCCTCCCATGACTGGAATTCCAGTAAGCAGGAGATTTGCATTGCAAAAGCCAAGTGTACTTCAATGAGTGCAGTAAGAAAAGAGCAGGAAAATAACAAAGAGGAAGGGAGAAATAATGCTTTCTGTGAAAGATAAATGCACAAGCAACAAGATGACTTAATCCTATATGTTTGTTTAGCAAGCTGCGTACAGACCTACAGCCTACAAACAGGCTAGACTGATTAGAACTAGTTCCAGAATCTCTTGAATTCAGACAAAATCTTTCTACTGATTTCACTGGCTAATTATTCCATACTCTGAGAGATACCAACTGAAGCTGAGTTACTGGATCAAAAAAAAACAAACAACAACAACAACTAGAGTTGATACAGATGCAAAAAATAGAACAATTTCCAAAGTGTTCCAATTAGGGTTCTGATAGAAATGTCTTATATCTTGATCCTAGTGGGACAATTCTGCTTAGTCCAACTAAACACACAAGTTCTCGGTATCTCAGTCACTCTCCTCCTTGGCAGTTGCTGCCTATATGGACTTCCTTTGAGCTTCCCTTCTGGCAGTTCTTTCAGACCACAGGATTCATTCATATTTCTTGTATTAAAATTTCCCTGTGACATCCTGAACCAGGATATTTCTTTTCCAGATGCCCACTACTACTCTAAAACAACCTGTAGAGGTTTTGATTAAGGAAAAAACAAACATGACAGTGTTCTCTCAAAATGTGTGTGCCTTGAGGAACAGCAATTGAAATTGCTTGATTATGTGGCAGCACAAGTATGTCAGGGTTTATATTCTTTTGTTGCTAAATACACCAACAAATTGGATTTTAAATACATCTCAAATTGGACATGGGGTGGGCTGTAGTTTCTTCCTCCTCCTTCCCCTTCCCTGTTTGATCATCGTCTAGCAAAAAAAAAGTACTAAGTACTATTTCCCAGGTGAGGACACTGAACATAGGTTTGCTTATCATGGTTCCAGGCAGAATGAACGTGCCAAAAGTATTTACCTCAAGACCAATTTGAGGAAGCATTCTGCTTCAGGGAAGCACGTGACTATTCCAGAAAAGATCAGTATATTCTTCAGTGGCTTTCCAACACCAAGGTTTTAAGGATATAATCCAGGAAAAATTTTCTTGCCCATATCCATGCACTTGTCCTAATTTGCAAAAGATATTTTCTATTTCAGTATGCATTTCAGTCCATAGTAAGTTAAATACGATCTTTCTGAAGATTTTTTATTTCTTTTTCCTCCAGAGAAATGCAGCCTTCCTGCATCCAGGCACACTCATGTGCTAATATGGTTACTCAAGTGGAAAAATGTTGTTCAAGTTATTGATTTAACTCCGATGAAGCAGGATCTCCTAATCCCACATGAATTGCATCATCAGCTACTGGAAATTGAGGAGTGGGCATCCCCTTCTTGATTTCAATCACGGACTGCTCTCAGGGCACGAGGGGATTATTTTGCACAAGAATTAGCTGCAGTGGAAAACTCCACATAAGACTGAACCTTTGAACTGCCTTTATGCAGGAAGCGAATACACAGGAAAAGCCCAAGTTTGCTGGTTTCCTTCACCTTACTCCAGCCAAAGGCTACTACTTCAAGGATCACCAACTTCCTGGAGGGAAGAAGAGGGCTATGCGTGTTGCAGCGCACAAAGAGACATTCAATGGAGCATTCCATTTGGTTTCCATCTGAAAAACTGTAAGGTAAGAACATGCATTTCCCCAAGCATAAACAGTGAAATTTTTTAAAATGTTTTTGAGAATGGTTACAGCCACGTTCCTGGGCTTCCTATGGTGGCAGTGATCAGGATGAAATAGCATCAGTGACATGAATAGCATGACAGCATTCTATAAGAGATTACGAAGCATTTTCAAAACTGCTTTGATACAACATTAACAGTCAGCAGCAAAAACTTTAATATTGCAACAAATGTAAAAGTTAAACACTTTTTTTTTTTCCTCTGATGCAGTACTGAGACAGAAAAAGGAGAGATGTGTTAAGCCTTTTGCCTACAATGTAGGACTATCACAGGCTTTTTCGAAAAACATCCTTGCATTCTCACAAGATGCCCACCATCAGCAGAAGACATGACTTGCAGCTGTTTCCAAAGCATTTCTTTATGTATTGCTTTCCCCGTCATTCTCATAATGCGATTTGAGTGTAGGCAAATTGAAGCTATTTTATAGAGCCTGAATGAGACTGAGAACCCATATCTTGTTCTGATATCTTCTGGGACTTGGGCAGAATGATGGATAAAATTTACTTCCTTACAAATCTGCTGTTCTCAAGTGAGAAAAGCTTACTCTCACTTTAAGAATAAAGTCAGAATAGTTAAAAGGGTAAGACTTAATTTTAATATTCACTGCTCCCTGGAAAGAGGAGACAAGAAAATTTACTTGAGGGATAATTTAGCCAATTCCCTGCTTAGAGATTGTGAAGTTATAAGTCGATACGTGTGAACACAAGAGAACTGTGGTTCCTTTAAAAGATATTGTTTCTCTATAGTCACAGTGTCAAAACAGAGTTTAATTTAATTTACTTATGATGTCACATACTCCTCTGAATATCCTCATACTCCTTTGTAGCTCAAGGCATACTTCCGGTTCACAAGCAATTATTCCTGTTCTCCCAGTGTTCTTTATTTTCAAAATCCAAGCAAAGACATACTCTAAAAATGCACAGACTTCTAAAGGGATAATTAAGCTCAAATGGAAGCTCTACACCACTTCCTACAAACGCCATAGAGATGAGAATAGTTCATTGTGGCTTTACTATCTGTGGCCTCAACCAATGTATGAATGACAGTGAAGAGTACTCCGGCCAAGGTATCTTTCAACTAATGTATTATTATTATTATTATTATTCTTTCTCAGAATAGGATACTATAGTTCCGTGGGAAGGAACACTGAAAGATCATTGAGTCCAACTGCCTGAAAACTTCACAGCTCACGAAAAATTAAAGCACAGTACTGAGGGCATTATCTAAATGCCTCCTGAACATCTGACAGGCACAGGGCATCAACTTCCTTGCTAGGAAGCTTGTTCCAGCATTGGACCATCCTCACAGTAACAAAATTCTTCTTAGCATCTAATCTGAACCTCCTCTGTTGCAGCTTTGTGCTGTTCTCTAGCATTCATTCATCAGTTTCAAGACAGAAGGGACTGGCACCTTCCTCTCTACTTCCCCTCCTCAAAAAGTTGTAGGGAACAATGACACCATTTAGCCTCCTTTTTTCAGTGGACTAGACAAACCAAGTCCCATTCCCCACAACTACTACTGCTGAGCCAGTTTGTCACCCAGTATAACATGAACCCCTTTTTCTCACAGTTGGACAATTCATCCAGAAGGATAATGTGAGGGACTGTGTCAAAAGCCTTACTAAAATCCAAAAAGATTACATCTACCACCTTTCCTTCATCCGCTAAGCACGCAATCTCATTGTTAAGGAGATCGCATTAATAAGGATGGATTTTCCCTTGATGAATCCATGTTGATTATGCCTGATAACTGTTTTGCTCATTAAAAGCCTATCAGTATCACTCAGGATAACCTTCTCCATAATTTTTCCAGGCACTGAGGTTTGGACTAACACATCTGTGGCTTCCTGAGTCTTCTCTCATATTCTTCTTGCAGACTGGTGTAACACTGGCTAGCTTCCAGTCCGTCTGGACCTCACCACACTCCCAAAACTGATTTCCTTATTCCAGAGAAAAAGTTCATATTCATCCACAATTCCGCTATATGAAAGACAGTGTCTACTTCAGAACAACATTTTAAAGCAATCTGATAAAAAGTATCACATCTTAAACTATTAAAATTGGCTTCCCATCAAGTCTTTCATAGCAAAATGAGAGTAACATACTGATTAACAATATTTTTCCAGTATTATTCTGAGTAATAATCAACCAATAAAGCTATTCCATCAATAAAAGAAACTACACCACTGTCAGCAGACATACTGCCATACCGGGACTCAAAGAATTATTCGTATCTGTTCAAAAAAATCATAGCATCATAGAATCCTTAGAGCCGGAAGGAACCTTTAAAGGTCATCTAGTACAACTCCCCTGCAATGAACAGAGACATTCACAGCTAGATCAGGTTGCTCAGAGCCCCTCCAGCCTGACCTTGATTGTCTCCAGGGACAGGGCACACACCACATCTCCGGGCAACCTGTTTCAGTGCCTCACCAACCTCACTGTTGAAGACTTTTTCCTTATATCCAACCTAAATCTACTCTCTTAAAGTTTGAATCTGTCCTCTTTAAGTTTGAAGTTTAAGTTCGTCACACCTGAAAAACTGTTTCTTACATTGGCACATAGCTCACAAAGTAACTTAGCACTTTTAGTGTGATGCGTGCAGAATCTTAGTGAAGTCACCATGGAACTGTAAATAGTGGAACTGAGACCTAACTGCTGTAGAAAAGGATGCTTCTCTGAGAGTCTAGGTTCTATCAAGGATTAGGGAACACAATTGTAAACATTCTGTTTACAATTGCACAGGACAGCTCAGCCCCATATTTTCAAATGCCTTTGTCACACTTTATTCTTGCATTCTATGAATCAAAATTATCAGTCACAAAATCATTACTGCATTGCTGTACAATTAACTAAGTTTAGCTAATTTGGGTAATGACTGCTATATTATTAAGTTATCTTTAATAAAAGAAGTTATGTGAACAGCCCGTTTCCTGCTGAAAATTTAATACAGCTTACGCAGTTTTTAATGGCGCATTAAATCGTTCAGTATTTAACTTTGGCACTAAGATAGATTCAGCTTTGCAATGGAAGCAGAACAACTGAATGCAGACAAGAGTGATACCAAAAGCTGAAACATGCATATGTTAAGAAACAATGCTATAGAACCAAATTTTGAAGAACAAGTTATCTTCTTCCTATAAAACTGAGCTCTAGTAGAGTAAGAAACATCCCAGATCAAGATACTGGATAACACCAAGAGTTAAGAAGTGCTCCTTTTTTCTTTTTTCTTCTTCTTCTGTCTGTACATTTTCAAATATCTTCTATTTTCTACAAACTGTGTTTCTTTCCACCACAGCCTAGGTAAGACAGAAGTAACAATATAATATATAAGTTCTGTGTTATTTGGCACCTCCTACAAGTCATACTAATGCCGTTAGCTACCTGTATCATTTGAGTAGTTGGAGGAAGAAAAGACCAGGCAACAGGTGTATTCTCAGCCACTGGCATGAGTACCTGGTACTTCACAAAAAGGAAGCCCACCCTGCACAGAAAGAGCAACATTTGCATAATCTCACCCTGCACACTGCCTAACTTGGTTGGTGTCAAAGTAGGGACAGTATATTGAGTATTTCAGCACAAACTACGTTCAAAGGAGCCCACTTTTCAAGCTTGTTGAGGTCCTGTAAAGAAAGGCCAAGTCCTCCTCAGAACTAAGGATCTCCTTACACTGCATGGCCCTATGCATTAAATACCACAATGTTTAATGCAGCCAAATATAACCATCCACTTGAGCAAGGGCCACACCCTGAGAGATATTTAGATGCCAAGCAGTTGCTTATTTATCAGGTGTCTGAATATATTATAAAAAATACTCACTCTAGTTAACTAGAGGGGCTACATAGCTAAGAACTCCTCCTGATTTCACTAGGAGCTCTGAATAGTCAAGCTTTCCCTCCTTTAACAACATACTTTCTATTTCCCTCCTAGGAAGCTCAACAGAAAATGTCAGTGATCTCCTGCTACAAAAAAAAAAAAAAAAAAAAAAAAAAAAACTTAGACATTCTAAATGTATAGAATGCACTGAGAGAAACTATAATTATTTATTCATTTTCACTTTTTATTTTTAATGCTTTGATTTCTGAGAATCACTGCGTAAGTTTTCTGGCATAATACTTATAAATACTTCATGATAGTGTACGGATATAGAAATTCTATTTGAAGTTTTGATGAGTCTGCAATGAAATGTTCATGCATTGTGTTTTTACTCATATGAGGACTTGGATGTCACAGTCATTTTGAAAAGATAAAACTTCTGCATTATTTCCCACTTTCCTCATTATTTATCATTCCCTTTCTCAGCTCAGAGTGTCATTTCCCAGCAGAAAATTCCACTGCTGGTTTTAATGTGGCATATACACTTAAAAACTAGAAGGAACTGAGGAAGGTTCAGCCAGACAAAGGACATATTCTTGGCAAGAATGCACACATAAGAAAGCTTATTGCAGAACTAGTAACAGCTAGCAAATGACAAGCTGGAAGCTACCTGTACCACTGACAAGTAGAGAATGTTATACAGCGCAACACTGCAATGTAGTCCACTCTGTACACAATTTTGCTGAAAAAAAAATTATAATTTCCAAGACCAAACTGCCACCACAAAGGCCTATACTTCTGTTTCCTCCATTCTCTCTGCTAGTCTCTAGAGGCTGTGAGACAGGGTTCTTCAATACATGGCACATAAAACCCAAAACAAAGCACTCATGTTAGTTGCAACTCCTGAAAAAACAACTGTAAAGCTAGCAACAAGGCAAGGCAAGTTTCCATTTCTCAGTTTTGAGATGAAGCAGCATACACTACACCTTGAACTGCAGTACATCACCTTTGCACAGCTCCTGCAAAGGGCATGCAACGATACTGAAAATAGAACTCATCTTTAAGGAGCACTAGAATAGAAAAATAGAGCACAACAGTGCAATTAGCGCAAAAGCAACGGGCAGGTAACGTGGAGCAAGTAATTTACAGAAAGTGAGAGGAAAAACAATTCACAATGTGAATTCCTACCTATTTGTCACATAAATGTATACAGCTATTAATTCTACAATGTAAAGCCTATAATTCAAGGCTAATAGAGACTTGGATTTTAACAATGAGTCCTCTTGTAGAGAAGTAAGTCACCTAACAGAGAGCAAGATGTTCCTTAGCTGATGGAGCAGCACAGGAAGAAAGCAGCAGCCCTTGCTTTTTCAGAGATCAGATGGATCGTGTTCAGCATGGTCAGAACACATATATACCGGTCTGCAAGTACAGCTTAATGTGATCTAGAGAGGTGACTCCCCCATGAACAAGGAAATCCATTTACTGACTTGAACATGTAGTCACTCAATTCACTGCAGCAGCAGACTCTTTATAGTCTGTCGTCAAAGTTTTCAGATGAATAGAGAAGTTGCAGTGCAGCCCCTTTTCTTTCCCTTACCACATTCGCACCAACCCATCATGCCACTAAGCAGCCTTTGCAGATCATATAAAAGGTTTGAAGTAGGTAATCTAGAAGTATGAGGAAAACAGTCTTCTGAAGTAGAAGTATCAAAAGCATTGGCAGCAATGAAGTGTAGTAAAAGGAAATGTTATCTTAAATAAGCACAATGGTGAGAAGCATTTCAGTAAAAAAAAAAAAACAACCCTATTTTATTTCAGCTCCTCAAAACATCACATCAGTAATTCTGAATAAGAGACTGAAGAGTATCTATAACCAGCTTTATCGTTATACTCAATTGAAGTTTTTATTACAATTGTGACCTAAGCTTAGAAGTTCGTATTTATATTTTACACAGCACTTGTGATTTTGTTTACGAAGATGGCATTTTCAATTCAAGTTCCATAAAATATGAAAACAGAAGGAGATAGCATACAACTAACCACAGAAACTTTCAAGCATCCCACATAAGCAACATAAGCCAAAGAGCTACTAAAGTTACCAGACTGCAATTAGTTCAATTGCTCAAAAAAAAAAAAAAAAAGAAAAAAATCCCGAACAAAAAACAAACAACAAACCACAGTAACAAACAGCCTTATGAAATATCATCATCTTCCCTGAACAGATCCACTGCTTAACTTTGCATTTTAGGCTAACTCAGGAAAACACATCAGTCATTTTAAAACTAATAAAAACAGTTTCTACTTCAAAATCTTCATTAGCATACATTATATCCATTTCTAGCACAGTTGCAGTACTGTCATTTTTAGATTTTCATGATTCTGAATGTCAAGCTCAGAAAGAAGTAAAAGCCACAATGAGATGTTTCCTTTTGAAAACATTCTTTAAAAATAAAAGACAGGAATACTGACGAAAATGGTGATAAAGCAGCCAAATCGTGACAGGATTAAGTATTATTATGCAGAATAGTGAAAGGAAAGATAAATAAAAAAGGCCTTTAAAATCACACAGTCAGTTCCAGACTGTGACTAGTGAATTTCTTACGTGATGACTTCTCTCTGTCTGAGTCAGGAAAACCACACGTGCAATCCCACATGCATAAAAGGATGGAAAAATCAGAGGCACTTTTCCCTACAAAGAATTTGATTCATTGGACCTTTACATAATTCACAGCACTGAAAGCACAGAGGATATCCAGAGAAGTGTCATTCATGACATTTTTCCATTGCCACATTTTTAAAAAGGCTGTTAAGCAGGATTATGTAAATAGGCACACACACACTTATGCATGGACACAAGCCTCTGCCGCGGCACATGTACCCTTTCACATTTTTAGTTCACAAAAAATACAAAAACACTACTGCCAAGTTTTCAAATCATCACCACTGCCAATGGGCTTTTTCTATTTGATCATTAATAAAACCAGAAGAAAGTAGTAATGGAGTATATGCTATTTTTATCTCTTTGTTTAAAATACTTGATACATTGTGTTTTGATACATCTCGAATGAATTAAGCAGAGACTGGCAACTACATAAGGCAATCTGATTAACGACATATAATATGATTTATGGGCTCCACTTTCGTACATTGGGTCAGGCTGATTTTTTAATATACTCCTAGAGATGTGAATGAGTACCACATTAAGCTCTGCTGCCTGGGTCAAAAAATTTCCCATCAAGACTGAAATGACCGAACATTCCATTTAATAAGGATTGTGTAAGGGTTTGGGATTAGAATTTTTTTTTTTTTAAGGCAGCCCAAATACCATTCAGTAGAATTTTCAGAAGAGCAGATAGCAGCGAATGTCAGATGCTTTAAAGAAACTAATAGCCTTGAAGTATACATCTAGACAACTGAAGCCTATAGAAGATTCAGGCGTTTTCAGATTTGATGGTTCTATGGGGCTATTTATCAGCCTACACCAAAGACCGTTGACACCAATTTAATACAGAGGGCTGTGTCAAAACCTCAACTGTAGATTTTCATATTTGCATTGAGCAACAGAGCCTAAGAATGTGTAAGCCACACAATGATACAATTCCCAATCATTCTGCAACAAGATCACCTTTCCAAGATATGGAGGCAGAACTGCCATAACCACAAGTTTCTTTGCATTTGTTTCTCCCTAAAGCAGGTAATAATAACAGAAGAAGAAACTACACAGTCCAACTAACCTCCCCAACACTCCACCACTTTTAACAACTTCTACTACACACATGGAGGAACCTGACTGGATTGAATGAAGCGCTTCCTTATACCATTGGCTGTCTCAAATGATGAAGGTCAATCAATTAGAAGCCATAACTTGTGCTTATTGGTTTGTTTTTTGCCATGAGATCCTGTCTAGATTTTTTTTTGTTCTATTTTACAGTTCTGCAGAACTGAATAAGAAACTTTTCTTGTCTTCAAAATAGCTAAAACTGCAGTATTACTTACAAGTTTTCTATTGGCCCTAACACTGCTTCTTTTCATGTCAAACAATGAACAGAATTAGGCCACTACTAAGAACTTTGAAAATCCAGCTCACTAATGACTACTTGAATCACCCAGCTTCTTTCTCATTAAAATAGTTTCAGAAATAATACAAGACAGTAAGCTAAAAAGACAGTATGAACACAGCAGCAAATCATTTGTTGGAATTCTGAAAATTTACAACCAGACTCTACAACCAGACAGCAGAGGAAAACAAGGCTCTAAGATGGAACTACAGCATTTAGTGTACTTCCC
>JACDJE010000062.1:1025977-1037743 GCA_016647715.1 Pavo muticus
AAGAAGAAGAAGTTTAGTGTGGTTCACTATACAGAAATAAATTAGCAATAAATAAACTAGTAAATAAACGGAAACCCAACACAAAACTTGTGGTCAGAACAGACGATATTTGTCTTTGCTGTAATGAAGAGGGACTTTAACAGATAAATGTTGATTTTGGCAGCCTGTTGATCACCCACAAGCAATCACTTATAATTTCTGATCACCATTAGCATTTAGAATTGACCACAAAGCAAAACTGTCTTAAGTTATCATCAGCAGTAAGAACTGAGTACCAAACCTGACCATCAAAATTAAATGCTGATTTTCAACAAACACAAGACCCCATCAAGCGTTCCCTGCAAGGAGGCAGATTAAGAGCAGGGACAGGCAAATTTGGGGTTATTATCTGGGACAGAGAATAGCATGCCTGTTTTAGTCACACCCAGATTTTGCAAACACACACATGCAATGCACATTCCTGGAGCAGGACAGCAGTATGTAAGCTGAGAGGGCTAGACCCAGGCCTCACATTACAGATGTAGGTCAGGGATAACAGTCACCATGAGCTGAAGCCAAGAGTATGTCTACGCTTTCTGCATCAAGTACAGGTACTAAGGTGTCCATCACCACTCATCAGCCCTATCAGTTCCCTAAGCACTGCAGCGTGATGAATGCTGAAGAACAACAGCAAATGGATTGAGCCTGGAGTTCAGTGTAGAGTTCAGGGCAGGCAGCGGGATTATACAGATGCTTTCTCCCTCCTGTCTCGAAGCCAAGCACCAGTTGCAGTGCCTCACACTGGGATCTGAGCTGACTCTCCATGCTGGCAGGGCTGCAAACATTGAGAGCTGCTGGATCATGAAATCTTCTGGCCTTCAGAGGAGTCAAACACAGGTAACTCCTCTCCAGATCACAGTGCACGTAAATATTTTAGGAATGGCTGCAGCCCTATGAGACTGCCAGAGCTGCACCTATCCGTGAAGCAGACATACAGGCAATGGAACTCAATGCAGGATATACCTAAAGCTGAGGCCTTGCATGGACATTTATAACACTGCATGGGAAAACAAAACAACACCAAAACAAGTGTGAACCAATAAGCGTGCCTTCATTACTGTCGCTTTCTCTCTTCCAGAGAGGGGGTCTTTTGTCATCCATAATAAAATGGGGGTGAAGGGAAGCAGGGAGTGAAAGCTGCTTTGTGGTGCCAAATGTAACCCGAGTAACCCAGCTCTGACATGAAAAAATGTGATTTTTCTGAGTTCAGCTCTTTGCAGTGATTCACAGCACTACTTTCTTCGCAGCCAGCAGCAGGCAGCTCGCTCACCAGCTCTCACAAGCAAATTGGTTTGCTCCTTGGGGCAAAAGCAACTGCAGATTCTCTTTATAGAAATCCCCAGGACTCAGCTTTTAAGGATGATTTTCTGTACAGGAACTCTTTATTATCTAAATAAACTTCAGGTGGCTACACATACATTCTCACTCCAGCTACCTAACTCTATTTCCACCCACAGCCAGGATGGCACAACCAGTTGCACATGTGGCAAGCAAGCTTGGCAAACATGAGCTGTCACCCAGCACTTGATAGTTAGCACTACTGATTGTAGCTTGTGTCATTGCCAAGCTCTTCCTTTTAATAATGTATTTACCAGTTCATGCTGCAAAGATCCTCTCACATGTAATTAAGTCCAGGGAGGTATCACAGGCAGCAGTAGGACGAAACTGATACAGTGCTATGTGAAGTCTAACGTGTAGGTTATACAGTTGATGGATATATACAAATATATGTATCTGTACATAACATCTTCATTCCTTTGTACACCCATGCCTTCTAAACATATTATGAACAGCAGTAGATCTCTGAGCACTGCATATATAGGAACATTGTTGACGTAACATTTCACATGTTTATTCTCAACAGATATTTGTGACTAACAGTGTGGGACATTTCTTTTGTTTCTCTGTCAAGAAAATATTATTAAATGGAAATATCCCCTTTCTTGCAGGTGGCCTGCAGAGTTTGTGTTCTGTTCAAATATTAGTTACAAATTAATTTGGAAAAGATGGTAGGAAGGACAAGCTTCAGTCATTTAATTAGAGCTCTGATATAGTACAGTCCTTTGCTTGGAGTTTTCCTCTGTTCTAAGGAGCTTTCTTACAGAGGAAGACAGGAATGGGCAGAGACTGCAAAATCTCACTGAATTCTATATTTCACGTAAAGTCTGGTAAGCAGAATGTTTAATTTCTCTCAATTGTGAAGATGATCCTGAAGACAAACAAGTGGTTCTGCCTATCCTCTTTTCTTAGGAGTTTTCTAAAGAGAACTCCTTACAGTTCATAGCATCAAAAGTTAACTGCCTAAAAGTTAACTCCCTTCTATGCATTGCTATTAATTATGCTGCAAAGAATAAAAATTACAATCCTTATCGCTTATCGAGACCATCGAAGTTGACTCGCTAGCGTTGAAAGTTGAGCACTAGTTCCTGATTAAAAATATTAATAATATGAACTGAAATGTCAACCATCTTCCTAGACTTAATCTACAGCATCAAACATCCAGATTTCAAAATGGGACATAGATATACCTGCTTGCACACAGCATGGATACGAAAGGTGTTCTGATACCAAATCAGCGTTCCCAGCTTTTACTCATAAATTCTCTATCTTTTTGGTTTTATTGGAAAAATAAAAGCTCTATATTATGCTCAGGTGATGACAAAGCTGCCCATAGCATTCCCACATATCCTTTCACCTCTCTGTAAGCAGTTATGTCCTTTTTTGTAGAATCAACCAGAACAGATCGAACTCCTACCTCATACCAACGGCAGAGCACCACAGGGCCCGTAATGCTGTCTTTCAGATTTCTGCCTTGATCCCAACCCTTCCACCTAGGCTTAGATGGTGGGGTGAGAAACACATGGCACCCCACCTAACAGGGCAGTCCTCCTCTTCTTCCCAAAGCTCAGCCAAGATGTGGTGGCTTTGCAGGGTAGCTCTAAGAGCTGGGCCTTGGCCACGAGCTCAGCGCCGCCCCGCAGGGAGCTGCAGGCTGCACCAACACACCCACACTCGCTGCCAGGTTTCAGGCATTGTGCTGTTTGCCTCCCATCCTTGTTCCATATTGCTTATTCTCAATAGTAGGGCTAGACCCGCCCTGTTTTGGGACCTGTCCTTCCCTAAATCACTAGGTGAGCCTGCGCTATTAAGCCTGTGGTGACACCCACAACAGGCAGCGATCAACAAGGCCAGCAGTGCTGCAGACCAGCCCAGGGACAGCACAGATGTCACGCTGGAATGCAAACCCAAAACCCATAGTCAAAAACTGCCTGGGAACAACACCCAGGCATGCATGAAAAAAGCACGCTTAGGATCTAGGGTTCCACTTGTACCATTAGGTTATCCTCAGACTGGTGCGCCCACGGGTCTGCTCCGAAAAGAAATCAAGCTACAAGCAGAAACAGAACCCCAGCTGTGCCGCAGACACACACAGAGCAGAGGTACTAACCCAGCACTTCAGTGCAGGGTCTGTCCATGCCCACTTCCGCCACTCTTACACTATTAACCAAAATATCCTGTGCGCTGGTGCAGCTGATCCACATGGAAATATTACAGAAGTAGCATGTGTATAAAACAAGCTGGTCTCAGATTTGAAAAAGATCGTAATGAAAGTTAGAAGCCTTCAACTGAAAGCTGTTTCTCGTACCTTTTTAGTTATTACTGATATTCACCATTTACAGGAAGTTCAATACTGGGCTGCCTTTACTTCCCTTTCAGAAGCCAATGGCAGCATGTTTAATGATTTATTATCATTTGAGACAGACATAGTTCACAAACCATAGCTGAAGATTTACTCCCCATTTCACCTAAGAGGCAAAATGAAGTTTGAAAGAAACTCTTTTGAACAAGGCTAGCTTCAGTAGCTTACTAGCCTCTGTAGTTTTCTAAACTTGGTTACCAAAAGAGGACTAGAATGACGGGNAATTCCATGCCAGTGCTAATGCTAAATCCAATCTATTCAAATAAGACCGATGCTTGCTAAGATAACATATTGAAGTGCGTCCCCCAACTTCTCATTGCTCCAAGGTCTGTAGACAAGCTCATTCTTTTTTACAGTTGTCCTTTCACACATGCATGCCATCTAGTCCCCACATCCCAGTTTTTCTAATGGACCTCAAATTCACGCTTTATAAAACCAAAAATAGGAAAACAACTTGGAAAATAAAAATCAACACTATAGAAGTCTGTGCCATTCTACAAACAGTTTGTGTTAACAGCTGCTCTAAAACCAGAGGGAACACAAGCCTACATTAAAACAATATTTAAGATGCTCACAGCAATAGAGTAGATTTGAAAAAACAGAATGATATTCAGAAATAAGTCAGCACTTGGACTCAGCTATACAACTGTGTCCTTTGGTAGGAAAGCTGATCTCAATGCAACACCTCAATGCCATTCAGGCTCGATCAGCGCTTTCTTACAGAAGCAGATGCTAAAGCTGTATTGACAGAAGCCCCAAGTGTATCATAAGCTCTAATCAGAAATCTAGTTTCTTTCCAATAAGAGGAGGATTCGTTCAGATTTCAAATTAGCAAATATTAGGAAAATGAAAAAATAAGATTCCACTAAGATATCATTAAAACATCATGTTTAATTCCCTTGGGCCCTGGCTCTGTTTTTAAGTGCTGCCCTGGAGAGGAACAGACAGATTTTGAACACACACAACTGTTTTTCTGCAAATAAATTTTATTCAAGCAGAATGCACACTTTGTGACCCAAAGACATCATTAAGAACACATCTGTGCAAGGGCACATCACACAGCCACAGCAGTTTGGGGATAACACCAAGCTATATGTATGCAAAGGTGTTTGATGTGCAGATAAATCCCCAGTACTTGGTGCAGGTCAACACAGCCATGCTGCAAATTGCAGAAATGCCCTAAATCACTGCAATGAAACACACACGCTGTTTCAGAAGATTAGGGAAGGCAGGAATACCCTTTCTAGTCAAGAACTCGGAAAACAGAACTACCAAGTCCAATGGCTAACAAGTCACCCAGAAGAAAATACTCCAGATTATCTCTATCAGAACCTAACATTTTCAGCCAGGGCAGTGAAAATGTGAACATCTACAATCCCCTCTTTTTTTTTTTNAAAAAAGAAATTTAGTTGAATGCAAAGAACCTACCTTCAGATGTAAAGCTTCTGTCATACGCTCACAGCTATCAATTGGTTCCTTGTCATCATTTCTATCAACAATATAGAATATGTCTTAAAGCTCAAGTTCAGACTGAGGAAGTAACCTCAGCAGATGGAGCAGAGACCTCTGGCCAGCTCAGCACATTGTATATGGCTCACTTGTTTCTACTGCAAAAGGTTTTATAACACACTTGGCAGAATTATGGAAAAGCAGAAGGACCTACAGATGCGTAGAACAAGTAGGCTAGTATGAGCAAGTATGCACAAAAGGTGAGCACAAGGAAAAAAAAATTAAAAAGCTACGTACAAAGTGGAAAGAGCCAGCACAGAGCACATCTTCCCTACCTGGAGAGGTTTTGGACACCTGCAAAGAGCTAGCAGCAGCTATAAACAAACTGGCTTCCCTTCCTGAAGTGGGCTTCACAACTTGTTGCCAAAATGTCTGCATCCTCAATGAGCTCTTACAGGACAGAAAAAGAGAAAGAAGAGTGCATGCTGGATTCACTTTTCCTGGACAGATCAACTTTTTCTAAGCCTCTCACTTTTCCCTCTTAAAAGAGAGCTGGTGTACAGTCGGCTGATAGCTATTCCAACAACTGAAGCCAAAAGAGAACTAACAAGGTAGTACTTATGGCAAGACCTAAATCCTTGGAGTATTAATGGCCGTGCCGCCTGCTTAAAAATGGATTTAAAAGAGGGACGAGAAAAGGAACGCAAAAAGAAAAGGGGAAAGAGAAAGAAGGGCAATGTTGGCCCTAAGCCTGTGGTTATTGATCCTGCCACAAGGAAGAAACAAATGCCAAATCTATGTATTTTCATTGCTCCTCAGTGAAGCGATCTGCTATGCAGTCGCTTTCCCATGTTTCAATGGCCTTTTAGAGCACGCCATGCTCTAAAAGAGGAAGGAACAGCCTTGAGAGCCAGTGTATGCATGAGGCTCTTCTACCATACTGCAGCATCCACTTAAAAAGGCCAACATCACCTTACAATTCACTAAACATATTTACTTGCACACTGTCTACATATGTTGTACTTAGATGTCACAGCAGATTACTTGCTAATTACACTAGGAAAAACCCAAGTAATTACCACAGACTTTTTCTTCTGGTTCAGAAGAGGTTGGAGTCAGGCATTTACATGACAAATAATCCCGCCTCCAACTTGCTGTGGCAGCTTCAGGCAGAAAGAATTCCTTGCCTTTGGACACATGTCATTAAGTAATCCATTTATTTTATTTTTCAAACGCAGTAAAAACTGGAGTTGCACCAGAATGCAAACACTGAAAAAAAAAAAGCATCCTCACCCTTAAAGATTCAGTCTGTTCACGCCAACAGAGCAAAATCAAATTCTTTCCAAATGTTTTATCTGATATTTTAGGCTGATAAAAACTTCTTTTCTGCTACTGAATGAAGAAAATCGTATTACCAGGGCTGATATTCATCAGAAATATTTTGAACTGAATATGTGAATTGCTTTTAACTGAATTTAAATCGATAACTGCACTACTGTGGTTAGTTTTATTGAATTGTACATTGGAATAATATCATTTCAATTATGTTATGATGATAGTATTACACTCCACTACATGCTGTATTTATTCAGCTGGAAGGTGAGATGTACTACTTCTTCATTTGACAAATCAGACTCACCACAGTTTTTAATGCAATTTTATTGAATGATCACTCAGGGTTTATACTACTATATATGTAGCACACATTTTCCTTAAAAGGTCAACACCTGAACAGTCTCAGCCTTTGATATTGCTGCTTCTTCCTCTCAGAAATAAAGTACCGGGTGGGGGAGTGTTCAAAATGAGATTTTTAAAAAGAACAGAAGAATAATAATTGATAGCTCCCAATAAAGAAATTAAACCAAATTATCTTGAGCAAAGAGAATAATTTGCTCTTGCTGACATGTCACACAGTTTGTGCCACACCTCTACTCTTGTCATGGAGGCCCACGGCAGAGCTGGGAAGACAAGCCAGCCCTCCCTGCCTCTGGACAAACAGAACCATGTTTGGAACTTATAAAAGAATCACACTTAAAATTAATTTAAATCCCAATCCATTCCCCTTGCAAGCATACAAGTAACATAAAAACATCCACCCAATGTATATTAAGCACATGTTGTCACTGTGTCTAAAATTACTAGTGGTTGATTCCGCAGATGGGATTTTGGATGCAAGGGTGGGTGTGTTTTGGGGTTTGGGGGTGTTGGTTACGCACACAAGCATTAATTATGCATGCAAAAAGATATCTAAATCTTTACCACTTATCCCTAGTGGAAATACAAGAGGGGAGCAGACTCATCTACTATAAACATCTGAAAATTTTATTGCTTCCTAAAATCCAGCTTTAAAATGAGAAGGAAAAAAAAAACATATGGATTGAGACTTTAAGTCTCAGTTTTCTCTGAAAATATTTTTATTTTTAAAACATCAGCTTCACATGCATAAGTTTTGCTTTTTTTCTGTTTGCCTCCAATAGCATTCAAAAGACCAAAAACACTAAGACAGTGTGGGAACCCTTAGTAAATCATCATCCTGATACCCACTTGCCAGCAATGAATTTCAGAGTACTGGGCAAAGGGAGTCAGAAGTGCAAACCCTATTCCTATAGGTACAATGGGAAAACCAAAAACCCAAAGGATAACCTGTGCACTGGGAACAGGATGCTGCCCTCCTGTCCAGCCCTGAAAAGCACTGCAAACTCATATCACTATTATTAACATTACGATCATTACCACAGATGTGCTTACTGAAAAACTCTTTTTTTCCTGTAAGAACCAGAACCACAAACCCTAAATCACTGTTCCTGAACTGTCAGTAGTAAAGTAGCTTTTTCTTTGGTCTACCAAAAGCCAAGCTGCTGAGTTTGGTGACTAATAGTCACCAAAATCACCATTGGCTTCAATTACCTATATCATCATAAAGGACTATTTTTCCTTAACATGGATAAAATGCTACTAAATAGATTTTTCCCCACAACAGCCAATCATAGACTTTTAGATGCAACATTAGTCAATTATGTTTTCTTTCCAATTACTTGAATGATGCAGATTTTTCATCAGCAGAAGAGGTAAAGTCTCCCTCCAAAAGACATTCTTATTTTGTTACTTTATGTATCTGGGTCTGTCTGCAAATCCCTGACCTGTGATAAATGCACTGCCCTGTTCCTCACATCTTGTTTCTTCATACTCCCTTTTCTGCGACTGCTACTTAGAATTTAATTAATTTATGTTGAGACTCAATAGAGAAAGGAGACTGCATAGAACAGTTGCCTTGAAAAAGCAGCAAGTCCAAAGTGCAGCACGTATCACCCCCAACAAACAGCCGAACACTAATTTAACTTCATTTTCATACCAAAAACAGCTTCATTGGAAATCTGCAGTGAACTCTGTCCATCTGAAGAGGAACAATCGTTAATTCAAGATATTTCTGCATGTTACCAACAGCTAGAAATTTCTAACTTACACACACCTAACATTAACATGCCTGTAAAGGCTTTTTAACTGTTCAGAGGGAAGGAAACCAAATGAAGCCAAACTGACACTGAGTGTTGCCCAGGTGGAGAGAGCTATCAAGGGGACCCAGAGAGCCACACGAGGCCAGTCCAAGTGAACCTTGACTTCCGCAAACAAAGGCATTACGTCATTGCTCTTCGGTTCTTTAATTTTGTCTGAAGTGGGTCTGTAAGTGCCCCAGACATCCCATGCTTCAGCTGGATCTCCTCTACTCACAACACACCATTCCCAGAAACATCCACGCTCATTTGTGTGTGCTGCTGCAACCTAGCCAAGAAACTATTACCATTTCAATTTAAGAGCATCAGCGTGCGACAATTAGATATATTAAATTCTGTTAGGCCAACAAAACTTATGATTTAACTAGTAGAACACATACCAATAATTTATATGTAATTTGTCTATCAGCAATTAATCCACTAGACTTCATGCATTGATCATAATACTTGTGGGTTTCGCTTTTCCATAAAAACATTACAGATATGCAGTAAAGCGCCAAGTTACAACACTACCTATAATTTCATTCTCCTTGCTGCCAAGTTGAGCTCGGTCTTTTGCTATGCGTACAAATGCTAATTACAGCTCAACACTAATGCTAATCCTGACATCTGCTAATTAAAAGATCACATCTTTTGCAGAGTCAGCAGTGCTATTCAAATGAAAACATTAATCAGTTTAAAATTAACGAAAAAAATCAATCAACAAAGCAGGAATTTCAGTCCTTGGTTCAATTAATATCAAAGTGCAAACTGGGAGTACTCAAGAGCAAGTGTCAGTACATTGTCCAAGCATATCTGATCCTCAGTAAAAAGGGAATTTTTAAATGCTATGTGGTTTCTCTGTTCTCAGTAATTGCCTGCTTTCCCTCTTACTCTTTCTTTAATCCTTGTTTCTCTATAATCATAGCATCCCTGACATCCAAGCCGAACTCAACCCTAACCAGCAGCTCAGAGTACACTCAACTACACAACGTGCTTCTAAACAGCTAGAATGTCCCACTTAACCTCAATGGCATTGCTCTGCTTTACAGATAGCACATGTACGTAAGGGATGAGGACCCTCCTGGGCAATTACAACCTCGCCATTCTTTCCCAGTCACCTCTTGTAGAAGATAGTCCAGATTTGCTTCCAACTTTAGCACATACAATAGACAGAGAAGCAAAAGCAGGATGCAAAGAGGATGTAAAAGCCACTTTTAGCATCGTAACAGAGAGAGGTCCTTTCTTTTGACACTGCAAACAAACTAAAAGTGAAATATCCATACTATAAACAAAACCATCAAACAGCCTAATGGGTAACCCAGAGCCATTTCAGCCAAGAAACTGGTTCCTTCCTATGATAGTTTCTCCAGCACTGGGAAATCATGGTACAGATGCTCACAAAGTAGCTCTTGATAAGCAAAGACCCTTTTGGGCCTTAAAGTTTCCAATTTTTGGAAAGACGTCTTCAGTTCCAAAGGAAATGAGGAAATATTAATCACTGGAAATTTTGAGAAGATGACTTCAGCTTGTTTTAGTGGATTAACAGCCCCACAACCTCCAAAACTAAAATTCAAAAAAATAATCATCCCAGCAAAATGAAAAAGCCCATCAGCAACAGCAGCTTCAAACTCAGCACTGGGCCAGCAGCAAAATACAGCTCTTTGCTTGTTTAGTGTTCTATTGCTTAAAATTTGTTTTAAAATACTCTATGTTTACTGTTTTGCTGTAGCATAATGTGGGGAAAAAAAAAGCTCTCTGCATTTGTTATTCCAGTTATTTATAAGGAAACTGCAAAATGCGTTTACTGCCTTATAAACAATGCTAATACTGAAATGCTCTTTTTACATACAGTGCCAAGGTTTCTTTCCTTCACCTTTCCAGCCATATCCCCTGCAATTGCCATCTTGCTCTTCAAAATTTCCTCTCAGGAGGAAGTCTTACACTCTGATATATTGATGGCTAATAGTACAGTGTGGCCAGTTATTTATTAGTCACATTGATAAAAGATACAACCGAATTACCAGTATTTTTCTGTTACACACAAGCAGTATTACCCAGTCTGATTTAAACAGAATAGGCAATTCAATCAAGGAAAGAAAAAAAGTGACAGAGCCTTCCAACTGCAAAAGAATCTTAAATCATTAATGAAACTAAGAATTTAATGTATGCAAATTAAATTATATATGCATATTTCAATGGGCTAAAAGTTTATGTGCATACTTTACTCAGGAATCTGTCTTGTGATACAATTAGAAAGAAATGGTGACAATTCAGATTTTTTATTACTTTGGACCGTAAAGCATTCATATAATTTATGTTCACTTAAGAAGGTACAAAAATCCATCAATTAAAGCCAGCCAGAGATGGTATAAATAGACTGTAGCCCCGCTGAAGGTGCTAGAAGAACTGTCACAGTACATCATTGAGTATCAGGTCTTGCAAGTCTATGCTTGTTAAAAAGATAAAAAAACAACCCAAGAAAAAGCTTGAGGTTACACAAAGTCCCATTTGTAGTGTTATCAGTAATATCACCTTCTCCAAGAACAATTCACTCCACCAAGCACGAATAGAGAAACCTAATTTATGTGCGATTTGCAGCAGAAGATGTGAATGCTTTGAAACATCCTTCAGGACGGATCTCATGATGAGTCCCTTACAGTGAAGAGATGCTGGTGGGCTTTACCTGGGTACCAGCTTCCACAGACTTTGAAGAAATTAATTTGAGACCTCTTTGCCTCTGACCATCAGGAATGAAATTCAGGAACAGGTTCAGAAGCTACCAAAGGTTTGACATAGAGTTCATCAACATATACAGCTGTTAAATAAACCTATTTCTTTACAGAAGACTTTTTAAGGTGGGAAAAAGGAATGATCTGTGATAAAATATTTATCCCATTGGCTGTGTTGTAACAAGAAGTTACAATCCAATTACAGAGCATGAAATTTTTCATCTAGTATGCTTCTCTTACAAATGAGTATGTTGAAACTTTTCCCCATTCCTAGCAAAGCAAGACAGAGAAACATCCCTGCCTCAAAACATCAGATTGTTGGTTGCTTTTTTTTTTTTTTTTTTTTTTTTTTTTT
>JACDJE010000062.1:1040105-1055876 GCA_016647715.1 Pavo muticus
TTTTTTTTTTTTTTTTTTTTTTTTTTTTTTTTTTTTTTGAGACAGTAAGTCACTTGGTTTTGTCCTTGATGGGATCCAATCCCATGTGGCTTGCCTTTGATTTTTTAATTTGATCTGACAACTATGACTGTAAAGCACAAATTGAATTTTTAAACCACACTGAAGTAAAGACTCAGCAGTATCTGCTTTGTTTTCAACATTCACTTAAAACTTACTCAAAACAGTAGAAATTTAATATTTTTTCCTCATCATTAGCTGGCACGCTGTATTTACATACCGGTATCAGCTCTCCTTGTACTTAGTGAAAGTAACATATGCTACCTTATATTGTGGCTGAGGAACAAAGGAATATTGCCTTAGCCCTCTAATGAGGACAAAACTGTCCAACAATGGCACTGCACAAATTACACCAGCTGTTTGTGTACACTTTTTTTTTCCTTTGGCTAAGGCTAAAATGCAGTTTTTCCATTGCAGGACTTGGCTTACCAGTTTATCTACCTCACACAGTGAAACTAAAAGTACAAAGATTACTAGCTCATAACTTAAAACAGCTGCTGCCATGGAGGACACAAGTGATGGCATCCCAGTAAATGCCCTCCTCACAAGTTTGCAGAGATCAATTAAATCAGGCTCTGAACCAGCTTGCACAGATTCTGCCACAGCCACCAGCACATTACTGCCGTAGTGCAGGCCTTAAAAATCTGCATCTCTATCCTATTCAAAATGAAGGGCTGCTCAGGGATCCAGTTGCTGCCTAAAATTTAAAGCCAACAATGCAGAAAAGAAACCAGTACTAAATAATTAGGAACAGGGTAAGTGAATTTAACACCACATATCTGCAATACTGATAGATTTGGGCGCATGCTGTGCATATACATAGCACTGTGTTTAAGATGGAGGAAATGCACTGCGCTCCCACATCTCTCAAGAGTTCTGTGCAAGTAGTAAAATGTGATTGTAAGAAGCTGAGCTTAAATTCAGTCATATTTTCCTAGAGTGAATCAAAAACAGTAGGAAGATCAGAATCTACCTTAAACACTAAGTTTTAACACACAGAGATATATACACACTGTGCATAATATATAAGTATACATAAGTGTGTGTGTATATATTCTATATGTGTTTATATACAAGAGCTGCTCCAAAAGTAAAGCTTCCTGTTCTATTCTGCTGGCTCATGATGTCAGAGGTGGATGTTGGTGATAAGGCAGCTAAGGTTGAACCTTCCCACCAATATTACGTTACATGTTGTTACTGTGTGACAGATGGCAGCAGAGGGGCAGTCTGACACAATGGCATCTGACATGATAGTGTGTATGAAGCAAAGGTGTGTCGTTGAATTCCTCCATGCAGAAAAAAAATGCAGCCATTGACATTTGTTGATGTTTGATGAACATTGATGGAGACCAAACATCCTTTCCCTCACAGCAAAGGGGTTCAGGTGAGGGTCACCTTCAGCTTTCTACTATTTTTAGAGAAATTGTAAAAAGGAGGAAAAAAAACAATGAGATGTGTAACACATATGCATCGCAGCTCAACAAGCATTTCCATGCAAAGAGTGACGCCATTTTAAGCAGATCTGCATCCCTTGTGCTGTCCCATAGCTTGTACTGGTACCACACAGCTACAGAAAATCAGCTGTGAGCCAGCCAGGAAACAAATCCCAATTGAAAACAGCCCAGCCAGAGCTACAAACCAAATGGAGGTTCTAAAATTAGAGATGCATTTCCCAGGCTGGTTCCTCCCCATACAGCCACAGAAACAGATGGCAAAACCAAGAGTTGGGTTTGGGGCCCAAGAGGAGCAGCCAAAACCTGCACTGAAACATCTGTCTAGACTGCAGCTCTCTATCACTTAAGAAAGGAGGGAAGAAAATATTTTTTTCCGAATGTTATGAAGAAAGACTGTAGTAGGATCTATCAACTCCATATTCAGAGGACATGCTTCATTAGCTCAATCCTTAATTTGCCCAGGGTCAAGGAAAGATCTGGGCTGCACAAAGTACCTACCCCAGGATGCCTTCCCAAATGAGTTGAGGCAGACGTGTCTCCCAACATCCACTTTATTAATGTTTTTGCAAAAAAATGGAAGGGCAAAGGTGGAATTAGGCTCACAGCCTGCCATACTGCACAGAAAACAGTAGAGATACAAAAGCATGCAATGAAGTCCCACTCTCAATGCAGAGCACAAAAACTAATATCCCACTATAACTAACAGGAGGGATCACTCGCATTCTACCAGCCCTGCATTTATTTTTGTGAGATTTAAGGTATGTGCCTTAATACCTTTATGATT
Organism: Pavo muticus; assembly: GCA_016647715.1. NCBI lineage: Eukaryota > Metazoa > Chordata > Aves > Galliformes > Phasianidae > Pavo > Pavo muticus. Next base: position 1,042,401 of record JACDJE010000062.1, read on the forward strand.
CTTGAGAACTCCCCCAGGGTGCAAGGTGTGGGGGGGTCTGGGTTCTCTATGGCATCAGCAGCCATCCTGCTGGATCGGCACTGCTGCTGCACTGGGCACCTGCTTATCACACAGTCAGATTTAAATTGGAAATGTACCATGAGCCAAAGCCAGCCACTTCCTGAGGTGGAATTCACCTCCTCTGACATAAGGTATCTGCAATGTAAACGTCTCTGAGTTTTCACCTCAGGCTTCTTTTACAGTCAGCAGAGAGAAATTTTAGGGTGGAATTCATCTGACCTATTTGAAATGTCTACATGAACAGGAAGGGAAAGAAATCATGCCACAGAGGTGCCTGCCTCCTCCCTCTTGCTGAGAGGCCAGCTTAAATGATGGGCTCACACACAAATACCTCTGTACAGAAGACAGCAGGTAGGCTGCAGGCTGGAAGCTTTTCTGGAGACCCCACAGGCTCCAGCAATCTTGTTCAGTAATTTCAGGAAGAGAAAAATGTTAATTTGCAAGGACTCTGCACTTTGTCAAAAAGCAGCCAAGCAATTTGGAGTCATGATTAGACATAAGAGAAACCTTAGCATTTGTCAATACGAAAATATACAGAAGTAGCATCCAAGCATCGTTCACTGTTTCTACACAAAATAACAGAAAAGGTTTTGTATCCTTTTACTCCTTTCATATCCAGCTTACAACCTGTTATTTCCAGATCAGCAACAACCACTAAGGCATCTCCAAAATTCACAGACTTTGGCACATCACAATTTTGGTGAAGTCACTGTACATATGCCTCTTTTGCTGAAGCATTGAAACGTTATTTTTAATTAGAGGCGCACACAGAGCTGTCTAAAAATAAAAGGCAAGAGACCATAAAGGTCAGCAGGAACTGAAGCAAGTGCAGCAGATCGATCACGCGCACAAAGGGATTATGCCAGAAGAGACAGTGCCACACTTGTGCAATGGGCTGAAGCTGAAACATCACTGCTTATCCCTCAGAGCATCCCAAAAATAACTCCTTCATGGCAATCAGCAGAGGCCTGTACAGGGTGAGACATGAGTAGAGAGCCACAGGTATGCCCACCTTGTAGATGAGGTCGGGTGAAAACTGCACTTCTTAAAGAAAATTCAATTCCCCACGTATTTTATTGATCTCATGAGTCAGTACTAGGATGCTTTTCAGCATAACACACCTAAAAGTAATACCTGGCAGATAGGGGAAAGGAAGTTCTGATCATCTGCTCCGACAGTATTACATAGATTATGCAGACAGTGGCCTTGCTCAGGAATTCCTACACCAAATTCAGTAACAAAAGCATACACTCTATAGGAGCGCGTTCAGGAGTCCCCATGAGGAGATCCAACCTTGCCTCTCCACCAGCTACCCCAGCTGTACTACATAAAGCCTACTTACAGAAAATACAAATTTATTTCTGAAAGACACAAAAGTGACAAGATGCTTTACTTTTTAAGGAAAGTCCAATTTCACACATATTTTACCAATGTTACAAGTCAACACTAAGCCAGTTTTCAAATGCATCTTTATCCATCTATAAATTGAAGGAAGCATCTTGAAGCAAATTCACTCCTGCTTTTCCAGAAAAACACTCATCCAAGATGAAGTGCAGGAAAATTCAAGCTCACAACATTCTGCTCTCAATTAGTGGTTATTTTTAATTAGCTACAAACACTATACCCAGAGACTATCAGCAGCACACAATTTTTGAGGAAAACAAACAAAGCAAGCCCACACAAGAAAACCTCTGCTGGCCACTATCCAAGCAGACAAATTAAGGGACATTTTCAGATCATCCTGAAGAGTTCTCAGTACTAAAGCTGAAGACAGACTTGAAAGGGACAACTGCTGCTCCTCCATCCAGAAAAGAAGACTGCCTCCTTGCTTTATGTTAATCCGACAAAAGCAATATAGAAACAAGAACAAGAAAATCCTACCAACACAGTGTCTTAGTTCCAGCTGGGAAGGAATTGTTTTCAGAGTGTCTGGTACCATGCTATGTTTGGTTCTAGGAGAAAAACGATGCTGATAACACACTGATGTTAATAGTTGCTGCTAAGCAGTGCTGTATAGAGCCAAGGCCATTCACAGCGAAGAGCCCCAGGAGCTGGGAGGGAACAGAATTAGGACAGCTGACTTAAACTGGCCAAAGGGATATTCCATACCATATGACATCATGTAGAAGGAGAGTTTTGAAGGGGTGGGGCACTGGTCAGTGAGTGGTAAGCAACTGCTTCTGCATTACTTGTTAAATATATTCATATATACCTATAGTCATAACTATTATCCTTTCCCTTTACTCTATCTTAGTAAATAGTTTTATTTCAATCCATGAGTTCTACTTTTTTTTTTTTTCTCCTCAGTTCTTTCCTCCAACCCACTGGGAAGAGATAAGCCAGCGACTGTGTGGTGCTGAGTGACCTGACAGGTTAAACCACAACACATGGAAAACAAAGAAATACATTTTTCATAGGCCTGATATCCTAAAATGCAAATAGAGCGAAAACCAATAGGCAAGGTAGGCAATGGTGGGAAAAAAAAAAAAAAAAAAGGGAAAAAAGTCTCTTCCCAGCTCATTGCAGCCACAAAACAGGGACAACAGTGAGACTCTCTGCTCATTCTCCCCCATCAGCACATGCTGACTTTTTTTTTTTTTTTTTTTTGCTGTGATGCAACATCAGCACCTATAGCTGAATGCTGCAATGCAAACATTGCAAGGAAATGTCAAGATATCACAATGTGATTAATCTGTGGCTCCCATCAGGTCTTCCCAGATGATCGAGCATCTTGCCAGCTGTTGAAGTCTCAGCACCAGCCACAGACCTGCATTAAACAAAGCAGCGTTCCTACTGTATTATTTTATCTTGCCCTATTGATGAAAGACATCCTCTTCCTTAATTTAAATAACTAATGTATGTTACAATAGTACAAGTTGATGCACATTATATCTTTGTTATATACCCTGGATATCTGACACAGTCTGAAAATCAAGGAGTAGAATCTCTCAGAAAATTGAGTAGGTGTACAACCAGGAAAACAGAGTAGGCTGGAGTAGTTGGACACCACCACCTGCCTTGCTGAAAGGGAAGATACTCCTTAGGGCATAAAGGGATCGTCATTTCTCCCCTCAATCAGCAGAAAATTAGCAAGGAGGCTAGAAATTTAACATAATTACCCTGAAACCTTTGAACCTTATTACTGCAAACACACACAAGTTGAACTGAGTGGTTGTGATTAGTCCCTTGCTCCCCAACATGCCAAAAATTAGTCACATGAGACCTGCATGGTTTAAACCATAACACAATACACATGTCAGAGAAACAGCAAGCTAAAGAGAGGTGAGACATCCTTTTCTGTCAGGCACAGACACAAACCCAAACCCAGTAGAAGATGTAGCTGCTAAATGACAAGAGATACATAATTTAATTTCCACTTCAGATAACCCTAATTGTAATAATAAAAAAAAAAAATCAACGGGAAAAGAAAGTAAGCAGCGTTACAAAGTAGAAGAATTAGGATATGCTGCAGCAGCTTTGTACTGCCTCCAGCATGGGCAGTGGCTCCTTTTCGCATGTTTTTCTAACACCTAGTATAGGGTAAGGACTCTACCAGTCCTACAGTGATGTTTTAAGGAGAAATCTTCCCTTCCTTGTAGGATTCACGCAGTGCTAATTTTTGCCATCAAGAGGAAAGACAACATCGGCAGATGTGGAGCCTGCAGCAGGAACCAGATCCCTAAAGTCCCTCCCAAGACAGTCCTTGAGTTCCCATTTCCAGGCATGGAAATGGGATACTAAAAATGACAGAATTATAAAGGATGGAAAAGACCACTAAGACCATCTAGTCCTTCTTCTCATCTTATAGTCCCATTAAGATACTGCCCTGAAGTATTTGCATAAAGACAAAAAAAAAATAGATTTACCATTCCCAGTTCAGAAACACATTACCATGAGTTCAGCTCTGAAACTTTCCCTGCTGCCCACTGCATATGAAGTTACTTAGACCAAATTACTCCTACAGGAAAGCAGATGGCAAATAGACTTCAGCCTAGAGAAGTTTCCATCTTGATTTTTCCTGACTTTGAGCAGAACCATTACTTTCTCTAGCAAGCTGCCCTTTAACAGGCAAGTTTCCCCTGCAGAAAGACTGACTCTTAAAGTGTATATGTTAACGCATAACATTAACACCAAGCTGGCCTGACAGCTAAGCAGCCTTTCCAAAAAATAACCACATCACACAGAGAGGAGAGCTGATGAGCAGCTGGACCATCAAATGCTGGAGGACTCCTAAGCTCACACCTCAGCATACTGTTAAGGCATTGAGCTCACATCTTTTAACCAGCTCTCGTAGCTGAAAGCTTTGGTTTTACCTCTAGAAGGAGAAATTGCTTAATCACCGTCTAACCTGATGTAAAGACAGCTGCTGCACAAGGCAGGGGAGCACCAGGGCAGATGGGAATTGATCAAAACGTACTTCTACAGCACAGGCACTCCAGGACTCCTCTCATTCAAAAGCAAACTTGCTTATATAAAAAAGGCCCCTCTGCAGAGGGAGGCAGAGCTGCTCAGAAAATGCACATCTCTCGCCCTCAGAGATCACCACAGTATATTCTTCTAATTCCACAACTGAACAAAAAAAGTACATTTTCAGGTATCTGTGTTCCCTCTCAGCATCTCCTTGGGAAAAGCAAGGCATGCAATCACTTGTTAATAGCTTGGAATCCTGTGCAGTCCACATGCTCAACAAAACCTTATCCCTGTGAGCTGTACAGCAAACGATAAAGAAGCTGACTGTTTGGATGGGAAACAGATAATGCTGACTCCAGGAGGCAACAGCCAAACTCTTTGGTTCATGGTTTGGGGTTTTATTTTTTAGTTTTGGTGGGGTTTTTTGTTTGTTTTTTGTTGATGTTGTTTTTGATTTTTACTTCCACAAGAAGCATCTTCACAACTCTAACCAAAGGATAATGTTATTGATACAGAATAAGAGATGCATGAACATTGATTGATATGCCAAACAACACGTCAACATGTAGCTCCCAAACTGTGCAAATCTTGGCAAAATTGAGGCCTGATTCTGCCATGGACAACATCAAACGTAAGATTTCAAATCTCTACTGAGAGAGCAATTTCTCTACACATACACTCTATTCTCACTTCTGTGCACTTGTGTTGTCTTCTCCTCCCATTGCAACATTGCAGCTCCCTACACATTTTTAAAAAAGCCCAAGCCCAAGAACACATTGCACAGCTATCTCACTGTCATCTATTATTCAAGAAGGGTCTCATTGAATAAATGTCTGTTCAGAGGCTCTAAACAAATTTCATTTCTGAACACCACTGTCTGCAGCCCAGCGGGCCATTTCACCAAGATAAGATCACACATTTAATCAAACGCTTCAAAAAAAGAAATACACACCGAGTTTGCTTAATAACGTCAAATAATAAAAGTGCAATGCTGGCAGCATACTAATTTTTAGTACTCTTTCTTCTTTGAGTGTTGTCTCAATAGTCAAGGTCAACCGTACATGGGATTTCTTCTAATTAGGGTTTCTGGTAAAGGCTAGACCTGCTTATTCTCACCGCTTAACCATGGTTTTCCCTAAAATGAAGACATCTCTCTTTCATTTTAAATTAAATCACTGCAGTATCCCATCCAAGTGTGACAGACAAAACTGCACAACTCTGTTAATTCAATAGAGGATGTATGTGAAAGACAACAAAACCCACATCTTTTGTGGTCAATGAGGAACCGCCCACACAAACGTCTACAGTACAAAAGAAAAACTGATTTACAGAAGAAAAAAAAGATTATCTGCTGAGTTTTTGACTACAGCTCCTATTGCAGAGCAGCACAGACACATTTGAGTTGTGAATGAGGAGTGGACCTGGCACCCCTATATCAACATATGCTTTGCCATTTATTTTAATGCAGTAGGAAGAGAAAGAGCCAGTTCAAGAAACAGCATTATGTCACTGCAACTACGAAATGCAACTGTATTACTACTGATCACATTTCCATGATATTCATCACTAATTCTCCTAGTACCTTGTCACTGACTTCTATCATTTCATTTATGTATTGAGTTGCCAGTTTTATCACAATGATTACTGCTTGGCCCCGCATTACATGAACTTGGGAAGAACCCCAGACCCTAGCTGTGATCAAGCCTGCTGCTTGAAAGGGGTCAGACAAAAGCCTGTATCTTCACTCCTGCATGGGCCAATGGGTTATGCTGGCCTGCCCTCCGCTCACACGGGACGAGCGAGTGATCAAGCGTGAAGACATCAGGGCAGACAAGACCCCATCTGCTACTCCCAAAGCTGGAGGAGGCAAACAAAAGCAGCTTCTAGGCATCTCCCCCACCAGAGCTTTTCTCCCTGCTGCAAACATCCCCATAAACACCTTTTCATAGACACCACAATGTTCACAGCAGAGATCCAGATTTTTTTCACTGAATGGAAAAATTACAGCTTCTAAGTTTAAGCTGGCATAAACAATTACTGAGGTCTACACACACAGCATCCTTCCACTGGTGCTCACCAGTAATCCAACATCTCATCCCTACTGCATGCATGGAGTTGCTCATAGGATCAAGCATTCTGTGGACAAACATCTGATCCTAAAGGATCAGTGATATGCAACCATATTTCTTGTGAAATCATGGGTATTTGCACAGGTATAATTCTCTTGTAACGTTGCTGATTTGGGAAGGAAGTCTGCAATGCAACATGGAGAAGCGCTCCCCATCCCAAAATCAAAACGCATTACACAGACTTCAGAAAGACTCATTGCCAATTGGTGACCTACTTAAAGAGATCTATATAGTGCACTACAATTGTAATTGTGGATCACTTGTCAAAAGGTCACAAGTAATCACTCTATACAGTGTAATCGCTATATTTCAAAAACCTTTTGGATGAACTTTACACAAAGAGAAATGCATCATTTTGGAGTCAACCCAACTAAGCAGAACTTGTATTTTAAAAGCAGGGCTGTACTATTACAAGAAGAAAAAAAATGAGAAAAGATGTAAGACAGAAGAGAGAAAAAAAAAAAAAGACATACATAAGGATAGGCAGCAGTTGATGTAGTTGCCTTTAATCAGTTTCAGATCACCCAAGAAAGGTAGTGATCATAATTCAGTAATAAAGAAGAAATAGCTTACTCTTTCCAATGATAAGAACTTGCCAGAAACTTCAAAAAGAGGCCATCTCCAAGCATAGACCCTTCCCCTTTGGCAGCCAGCACTTAAATGAGGTTAGGGAGGAGTGGACTCTGGGTCCACCACTTCTGGCTGCACAGGTGGATTGCTCACACCTGTGCTCTCAGGGCTGGCTGTGCCCCTTCACCAGGTGCTCAATCACTGGTTCGAGCTGTGACCTAACGGTTTCCATACAACCACTCCACACACCTGCATCCATTAAAGATAATCCAAACTGACATTCTCTTCAAGTCTGTGCTGTGGGAGTTTAAAGTGCAGTAGTCACATCATAATTTCCCTTGGAAATGGGATATATATGCACCACATTTCCAAATGATTAAAGGCCATGATTGCAACATCCTAAATCTAAAGCAATAACAGTTTAGATCACACACAAAGTCAAGCAAAGTCATAGCATCCAGTTGAGCAATTTGTTGTGTGCTGGAGGTTTAAAAAATATAAATGTTTCTCATAATAAACCATCAACTATATGATTGTAGACCAGTTCTGTGTACCTCCAGACAGCCTTGACAGAAAGAGCCCTTCAGGACAGAAACCAAAAGGCTTTTGTTTACTATGGGGGTAATATTACCCAGAAAATGCGGGGAGGGGGAAAGGGGGGGAAACAAACATAAAAAACACAGCTTAAGTATACACCTTACCTAAAAAATAAATAAATAAACAAAGAAACCTGTTTGCTTTGAAGCCAATGACAGGAATTTCCAAGTGATGTGTCAGTCAGTAATACACACGCACGCGCACACACACACGGTTGCTAAAGAGGTGTGAAAGAAAAGGAGTTAACATGATCTCCTAAACCCCTCCTCAGCTCTATCCAACAGTGAAACCTATTCAAAGAGATGGCTTCGATGGGCGATTTTTTTTTTTTCTCCTCCTTTCCCTCAGCAGTCTTTGGAATGGCTTTGAGGGAAAGAAGAGAAAAAAAGGAAGAAAAAAAGCAAGCTATTGAAAATCTCCTTACAGGGTCAGCTGTCACTGAAATGCACTTTAGTATTCAGGGTACCCACCCATGCAGAACATCAAAAACTGGGCTGAGGTCCTTCTCTATTCTCACAGGCTCATGCCAGCACGGGGTGTGCGACGCGGTGTGGAACAGCAAGGCACACTGCCTCTGCAGGGCTCGCAAACAGCAGCACCAGCCCATGGAATGCAACAGGGGGTCACCGTGCTTTGCACAAGCAAAGAGGCTGTGTGGGTTGAAGCCAGCTAGTGCTGGCACTGCTAGGAATTGAAACATCTCCACAATTGGAGATTCGTGGTCTCACATCGTCGTGCAAAGTTCAGGCTTACTGATGTGCCATCTCCTAAATTAACTCCCCACTATCTCCCTTCTTCTTCCTGCTCTTTCCAGGCTGCCTATGGGAACACAAGTCGTAGCATTCACCCGTCGTTTTGTGGAAATAATTGGAAAGAAAATATAAAACAGCAGAAAGTCAGGCAATTGCACATTCGTTATATTTCCAGAACTTTTCCTTCTGCTGTATTAAGCTAAACCTGAGCTTCACAGGCTGCTCAGCATCTCGGCCAGACTTTGCAGCTTAAACTAAATTCTCCATCTAAGCTAGATGGGCTCTCAGTTGGCTACCATGCCCATCTCTGACACATCCCTGCCCCCTATGTTAACATATTCAAGAAAGCTGCAAACTGCACTTCCATGCAGCAATGACTCTTCTCTTCTGCTCTCTTGTGGAAAAACTTCTCATTAAGACAGCCTTGGGATCAGCAACATCAAATTGGAAACGGGCTGCTACAGCAAACAGCAATGACCAGCCTCAACCCTGATAAAATTAGTGGTTGCTCAGCATACCCCCCAAAACTGTTTTGCTTTGGTGAATACACATACCTACATACATATGTCTGTGCTTATGTTTGGAGTATAGGTGCAATCTTAAATACCTATTTTCCACTTCTTCAAGTTTGAACAACAACAAAAAAAGCAGACCTCTCTCTGTTCCCCAAAAGATCACAATGCTTGGCTGCGTGTGTCTGTAGGAGAAGTGAATGCACCTAGTGAATAGTCAGAATATTTCTACTTCTCTCATTGGAAACTGTGTCCATTCATTGAGGTTCCTTATGTCTGTAGCCAGACACTTTGTTTCTGTAGAATGGGAAAGGTTAAAAGTGTTAATAGAGAAGGGACTTGTATCTATGAGCATTACAAGCAGACTACTCATGCTTGGTTTATACCACTTACAGCATTTCCAAAGTGTTAGCTGAAGGTGTTAGGTTCAAACCAGAAGAGTGCCAGCAAACACGGGCACCTCTGCATAGGACATTACAGTAGGGCCATGCATTGATCACATTTTAAGGACCACTTCTGCAAAAGCACACACATTCATCTTCACCTCATTTTAGCTTTGCACTGTAGCAAGAAAACATTCATGCTGATCTTTTGTATTTATGATGTTTCATCATAAGTTTAAGAAATGCATAGCTTCACTGTGAAGTGCAATCAATGACTTGAATTGATTTATGCCAGGTAAGGATCCGACTGCAATCAAGTCAGTGAGCTTTTCCAATTAATAGTAGCAGAGCCATGAACCAATCTATTCAAAACAGTACAAAAAAATCCAAAGATGTTCCCTGTAAGGCATCCCTTGCAACAAACCAGAGCTGTTCTACAGACTGCTACAGCAGTCTTACAACTACTGAGATGCTGCCCATGGAATTACTCGTATGTTGACTAATGCACTCATCAAAAATCAAAAAATATATCCTGTTAGTCTCAGGCTATACGTTAATGGCTGCTCTGTTGAAGTTTGTAACTATTAGCCATTTAAGCAATGCTCTAATGACAGTTTCCAAACATTTCTCTGCTTCCTTCTGGAAGGTATCTACTTCATGGCCCTTGAAAACAAAAGATGTCAGGTCTGAAATAAAAACATCTTCACTTTTATCTCTTTTCATAGACAGATGTTAGAAATGGGCAGTCTTCTACTTTTTAGCAGTTCAAGCAACTTCATTCAGTCTGAAATACCACCTCTATCAAAAACATTACAATCTACAATGCTGAAGTGAGGTTTGTGTTTGAAAGGATGTCACATCCATGCTTCTTGAATATCAGCCCCTCTCGACTGCGACAGGAAAAAAAATTCCCCATCTCCACTAATCAGAGTTCACACTAAAAAACAAAAAACAACAACAACAAAAAAACAACCACAAAACTACCTGCTGCCCAGCCAAGACCTGCAGATCAGATAAATGAGGGTTGGTTTCACTAATATACAAGGCCTGCAAGTTCCAGCAGCGTTCTGCACAGGTCACATTTCCATCACAGTGCCCTGTGACGGCGTTCCTGGAGCACACAAAGAGCTTATACGCAGAGGTCATCAGCCTCCTCCTTTACCCTCCCTGGCACCTCAAGCTTATTAAGTAAAACATGGTCCACAATACCACTGAAATGAAATTTTTATTGCCTGAAGAGGCTGGTTTCCTTGATATAGCCACAGATGGATGGTGCAGTGACCGATGAAAAAGCTGTGGATGCCCTCTCCCTGGAGGTGTGCAAGGCCAGCTTAGATGGAGCTCTGGGCAGCCTCATCTGGTGGGGGGCAACCAGCCTACGGGCAGGGATTGGAACTGGGTGGACTCTAAGTTTACTTTCAACCCAAGTCATTCCATGAGTCTATAACTAAACACATTTGACTCACAGCCAAAACCAGAAGTCTCTCTGAAAAGGCCACTGAAAGAAAACTTACAGCCCACTGTTTTTACCGATCAGTTTGTCTCAGCCATTCCCATCGCACAGGTGTCTTCTGCAGACACCAAAGCCTCCATCCTACTTCATTCCTCCGTAGAAGAGCACCTATTCACAAGGAACAGTGCACTGTAGATATTTATCTAGTGGGAAGCATAAAGAAAGCATTGCACTGCATCCCAGTGGGAGTGCATCTGTTGGAACAAAGAGGAGCTGGCAGGGAAGAGCTGGGAATCCTCATGAACCATGGTAAGATCTCTTCAGAGCTTCCATGCTCACCAGGTACATCCCACCTGACAAGCAGCCTCCCATCAGAAGTGGCCAGACAACACGAGTTTGCTCTGCAGGTCCATCCCGTTGTCTCAGCGCTCCCCACTCTCAGAGCAGTATCAGCACCACCTCCAATATGAGAATTTGGGAGCTGCATTTCCAGTGCTCTCTTGCAATGAGCAGGAATGCTCCAAAGAATACAAAGTTCTGTCAAAATCACTCCCATCAGAGCACTGAGCTGTTTCTACAACCAACTAGTAAGACAGTGAAATAAGTTCTCTTCCCTTATTTATTTATATGCCTGGTGCCCAGCCTTCATATCATAGCTTTTCCCTGATCCATTCTTCCTCGCCAAATTCCACATCTTTCATCGGCCTCTAGCCCATCCTTTAAGCCATCCCACACAAGAAACAGTTTCCCAGCCAATCTACGCCAGTCCCAATGCTATTAGTATCAAAATTTGCAATAATAAATCAGCAGCTCCCAGGACTGCTCCATTTACAAAGCCTTCCCTCTCCCGTGTGCATCTCATTTACTGGCATTGATGATGCATGCGCTCATGCTCTGAATGTGAAAGCCCTCCCAGCGGCACCGCGCTCCCCAGCTGACGTGCTGACCGAGGCAAAAGGTCGGGCGCACTGCTCTCCAGTAATCCAGTCCACACCATTTTACACCTTCCATTGGGCAGCACAGACACCCGGTCAGCACTCTGCAAGCACCTCCTCCTCTGAGCTCACCTGCCTTCCCCACATGGCCAGCGAAGGGCACTGGGTTCATGTTGTGCTGTGGGAGCAGCCATGCCGGGATGAGCTCCTCCAGCCCTGCAGCTAGCACAGGGCGGGAGCAATGCAGCCACTGATGGGGACAAATAATGGAATCATACAGAACTCATGTGCTAGCTCTAGCTTTATGAACTCCGGTCCTTCTGGCACACAGAGATCCATGCCGGCCTCATTGCTGCCAGCAGGTAACAACACAACGGCTACTTTGTAGTAAACCAGGCTCAGTATGGAAAAAGCTCTGCTAAGGAGCCCCAACCACAACAAGGGGATTGTGTCCCTCCTGCAACCAGAGCGCAGCCGTTTCACCTTCAGAAAAGCTCCCAGCCCCGCTCTAAACTTTGTCACCCAGCAGCAGCAGCACAGGCAGGCGGCTCTGCGCCCTTCCTGCTCTGCTCTCGCGAAGCGACAGCCGCGGGCTTGCCGACACCAGCCTCTTTAACCTGCAGCACCTGGCCTGCCCCATAAAACTCGGTGGAAGGATTTTTCCTAATGAATACACAGTAGAAGCCTGTTCATATCGCGAGCCCCTGGAAATTATGATAAATGAGCTCGATGAGGCACACACTGCTACTCAATACCAGGCAAGCAGCACTGGCTGCACTCAGAGACAGCATTCCATAACAAAAAGAAATGCATTCATTTCAACTCCAGAGAATATTTTTTTCGGTTGGCTTTGAGATTCTCCATCCAGCGCCCTGGAATAACCAATGCCACAGTATCAAAAAGGAACAGTGACTTGCAGGCTCTCTTTCTGCCCCATAGCAAAGCACAGAGGGCATTCTCATCCATTTATGTTTGCACCTCAGCCTCCTTCTAAGCAGCTAGGACTGGGAGAGGGGAAACGCTAATATCTCCTCATGAGTAATCCAAACAGGAGCATAAATACAACAGACTCAGCTGCTGTGGCCAAAGATGGGAATGCTACGGTGATGAGCACGCAACAATACATTTCTTTTGGCCACATATGAGTTGTTTTAACTACAGCAGAGAAGAATTGCATGCCGATCAGGATAGGGAAAGAGGCTCCCTTCCTACCTCGCAATCTCTCCTGAAAAAAACAAAAACAAAAACAAAAACAAACAGCACATCCACATCCATAAAGTGAAAAACTGAAGGCATGCATGGGGGGCTCATTGCTCCTATGGACAGCTCTGGGCACTGATGAGACACAGACCCCAAAGTAGAGGTGCCCAGGGAGCATTTCATAGAATCATTAAGGTCGGAAAAGACCGCTAAGATCATCTAGCCCAACCACCAACTCATTTCTGGGCACCACAGCTACAGCTCCACCAGCTATACAGGCACTGGCTGAAGCTGGGCTTCCTACACTGGGAAGGCAAAGGAGCGCTCCCTGGTTTGTGGCAGGCGGCTATCACCACTCTCACGAGCGCATTTCCAAGTTAAATAGTCAAAAGACGGTTGCAAGGGGAAAGCAAATAATGCAGCAAGCAAATAAAAGAGCTCAAAAAAAAAAAAAAAAAAAAAAGAGAGAGAGAGA
>JACDJE010000062.1:1057526-1118415 GCA_016647715.1 Pavo muticus
CTGGGTTGCGTGGACGCGGGCTCCACCTAGCAGCCGGCGCCGCACCGCGCCGACCCCGGCCCCTTCCCTTTTCCTTTCCCCTTTTTCCGGTGCCCACCTGCACCCGTCAGGATCGCCGATCCCAGCCGAGAGGATCTCGCCGCTCCCCATTGGCCCGCTGCCCCCAACCCAGCGGCCAATGGCAGGCAGCCCACCGAACAAGGAATCCCCTGCTGGATTCCCCACCTCCCCATTGGATGCTCTGCCCACTGTAGCCAGCAAAGCGGCCAATCATAACCATGCAATCCAGCACAGAACCTACTGGATTTCTCACCTCCCCATTGAAGGATCAGGAGCAGAGCATTCCTAGCTGGATTCCCCATCTCTAGATTGGCTGCTCTGCTTGTGATCCCCAGCTCAGCAGCCAATCGCAGCCAGACTGCTGGGCTCGGAGCCCCTCCCCACAGCCCACTCAGGATCAGGTTCTTCAATAGGCTCTTAAGGATCTCCAATGGCAGATCCTACAACCTTGTAGGATCCTCTCCACTGGGATGAAGGCATTAATTAATCTCATTTGCAAACACAGACCACAGTTCAGGAGGATGCCTTCACACATTCCTAGCTGCATTGCTAGGTCAGGTTGATGGTTGGACTTGATGATCTTGAAGGTCTTTTCAAACTTAAATGACTCTATAGGCATGGAAGTGTGCATTTTAGGTTAAGAACTCCTATTTTGGAGGTACTGATATGTTGAATAAAATCATAGAATCATTTGAGTTAGAAGGGATTCTTAGATCATTAGGTCCAACTCCACTTCAGTGAATAACGACACCTACAGCTACATCAGGGTGCCCAGAGCCCCGTCCAAACTGGCCTTGAATGTCTCTGAGGACAGGGCATCCAACACCTCTCTGGGCAACCTCATTGTAAAAAACTTCTTCCTTATATCCAAACTAAATCTCCCCTTTTAGTTTGAAACCATTTTCCCTTGTCCTAACACAATGGACTCTGCTAAAGAGTCTGTCCCCTTCCTTCTTATAGCCTCCTTGTAGATGCTGGAAGGCCACTATCAGGTATCCCCAGAGCCACCTTTTCTCCAAGCTGAACACCCCTAGCTCTCTCAGCTCATCCCCGTAGCGGAGGTATTCCACCCCTGGGATCATTTTTGTGGCCCTCCTCTGGATGTGCTCCAACAGGTCTGTTTTTCTCCTGTACTGAGGGCTCCACATCTAGATGCGGTACTCCAGGTGATGCCTCACCACTGCAGAGTAGAGGGGCAGGATCTCCTCCTTCTCCCTGCTGACTGCACTTCTTTGGATGCAGCCCAGGATACAGTTGGCTTTCTGGGCTGCAAGGGCACACTACTGGCTCATGTCCAGCTTGCCATCCACCAGTACCCCAGGTCCTTTTTACCAGGGCTGTACTTACTCCATCCTTTCATCCCCCAGCTTGTACTGATAGCAGGGGTTGCCACAACCCAGGTGCAAGACCTTGATTTGTTGATCCTCATGAGATTTTCCTGGGCTTACTACTCAAGCCTGCCCAGGTCTCTCCGATGGCATCCTGTCCCTCATGCATATCAACTGCACCACACGGCTTGGTGTCATGCACAGACTTGCTGAGGATATATTCACTGTTGATATCTTTGATAAAGATGTTAAAGTATTGTCAGTCCCCTGATAGACACCACTTGTCACTGATCTCCATTCCGACATTCAGCCACTGACCACCATTCTCTGGGTACTATCTCACAACCAGTTCCTTGTCCACTGAGCAGTCCACCCACCAAATCCATATCTTTCCAATTTGGAGAGAACTCCAACACTCTGTTTTGCCAGTGATAACACTGGGACTCATCTCACTGACACTGGAAAAAAAAAAGAAAGAAAGAAAGAAAAAATGTCAGCTGTGGTGAAACCAGGGGAAAAAAAGAATTAAAAAATAGAAAACAAAACAAAACAGATCTATATGTTATAACAGATCTGTCCCAAGAGTTTCTGCTTCCAGCAGACCTCTGTGAAGTCAAGCTACAGAACACCTGGCCTCTCCCACCAGGCTGCAGAATTATCCCCAAAAGTCCAAGCAAACAGCATGCAGCCTTCTGCAAATGTTTACCTTATGTAAAAGTGGGTTTAAAACCAATTAAAAAGCCATTGTGTTTTGGCCTTGCATTTGGCTTACCAAAATTGTTCCCTCCTTGAGTGGGAGCCTCAGGGCATCCACCTCTCCATCCTCAGCAAACTCCTCCTCCAACAGCCCTTCTTCCAGGGGCCACATGGGAAAAAAGAAAAAGTAAAAAAAGAACATCGAAGTCCTTTTTCCTGCCTCTACCAGGATACTGAGAGATGTGAGACACTCTGAGATGCGATTATCTCTCCAATGACATTCACCACATCTGCTCTGGGAGTGAAACAAAGCCATACAAGCTGCAGTGAGATTTGCTACATATCTTTAAGCTCTGTTTTAATGCAGAGGTGAAAATGAAATCAATGTTTAGTCCACAAGTAGAAAAAGATGAACTACCACTAGCCTTACAGTGGGATTTTATTTTTCTCTCTTGTAGAACCACATAAATGTTTGGGCTGGAAGGGACCTTAAAGCCCACCCATCCCAACCCCCTGCCTTGGTCTGGTTGCCCCCCACCAGCTCAGGCTGCCCAGGGCCCCATCCTGCTGGCCTTGAGTGCCTCCAGGGATGGGGCCTCCACATCTGCTCTGGGCAGCAATGCCAGGTCTCACTGCCCTCTGAGTAAGAAGTTACCTGTAGTATTATGTACAATGAAGTGGAAAAAAAAAAAAATTGTGGGGAAAGACAATGCTACTGTTCCTCATTAAAATCATGATTCGGGCTTAATCTTGCACTCAAGCCAGAAAACTTCAGAGACAGAGAAGTTCTGTTGGGTTGTGCAGTTGTAGTCTCCAGTGGCAGCTGCGAGTTGATTCCCTGAAGGACATTTTCCCAGCACTTTGTCCAGTGAAAACTGAAAGGTGTTCAAGGATGAGGTTTCTCCCCGTTCCCCTGAGTGATTACTCTCCACTCTCATATATCTCATCATTTGGAAGATTTTCCTGCTGTTCAGCCTACATTTTCCGTTTCTTAATTTCATCCCATTACTTGTGGTTATGGCCCCAATTAATCAAAGTACTTCAATGCGTGCTTAAATATAGGTATGTGCTTAAGCTCCATTGAAATTACACATGTCAGTGTTTTGCAGCCCTGATGGATATGCGCATGTGTTCAAGTACTATGCTGAATTGGGACCATGCATCATCCCAAATGCTTACCCTTCTCTCACAAGTTTTTAAACAATTATCCCTTCTTTGCTTGACTCTTGATTAGATAAGCTATCTATTTAAGCTACCCAATCTCTCTTTGTGTATCACTTGCTCCAACCAGTTGATACTTTTTCTTCTTTGAGTAAGAATTCCCTCAATTTATGTTTTGTAAGGACAAGCAGTAAGGTATCACAGTTCAGTGCCATCACCCGGGTGTGATGACATGAAGTTACTCTTTGCTACTGAAGGACACAACATACTTGCACTGGCAACCCCAACCTGCACTGATTTATTTCACCACTCTATCAGTTCATAAGACTCTGTAACATACTCCATTCCTTTTCCATACCCATCACCCTGGCATACTGGGCATTTTGTTTGCATGGAAAGATGGACCTTCAGTCTTCAAAATCAGGAAACCTGTGACAGATCCAAATCGCAGCCTTTGAGGTTTCCAGAATTCTTTCTCTCATGAAAAAGAAATCCCCATTCCAAGCTATGCTCTCCAGATGCATTATTTGAATGAGCTCCTCCAATGTTTTGGGTCCCTAATCTGTTTTCTTCTTCAGGAAGATTTGTAAAGTACTCATGCAATATTCTTGGCAAGTACAATAAATGATCCTTTTACCCTTCCCTGTGAAAGATCATGAATAAAGACACAAAATAGAGCATTTGTCACTGTAGTGCCTCACCAGAAACAATCTTGGTGTGAGAACGCCGATAGTGAATAAAAACCCATTGCCAGACAGCATGAATATCCAAGGCAATTTGAATTAAATGCAAGAGCCAGCTCTCATTTCACAAGACAGGCTTTGCTCCTATCCTGGGGTGGCTGGGGTGGCAGGTTCCCCCAGCCACAAAGTTCACTGTCATGCAGAAACAGCAAAGACCACGCGGGGTGCCCCAGCCCAGCTGCTTACTGCTTGTTATTCCTTTAAGCCCCAGGTAGTTGCAGAACCTTAATAATGGTTTCATTATTTTACCGTGGATTAAAGTTAGGTTCAGTGGATTGTAATTGCCTGTGATTCTCTTTTTTTTTCTTTTTTTTTTTTCCTCTCTGAAAATCTGTGTCCCATTTACTCTCTGGCTTTCTCTCAGATTTTCATGAACTTCCATAAACAACTGTCACTGAGCCATTACATTCTATAATGAATTACCTTATTCTCAGAGGTGCATGTCATCTGGACCAGTTCATTGGTACACATTTGTACTTTCCAGGCTTTTATTTTTTTTAAGTCAGTTTTCCACTGCTAGATATATTTACTGATGTTTTCTTTACTTCACAATCAAGTATTCTGTGGCTTGTTTTTCACTTACGTTTCCAATGTGATGTATTGTTATGACAAAAATATAAGAACTGTAAAAAACAAATGCTACAGAGTGATACAAATAAACAACACAGGCTTCCCACCAGATCCTGCAAAACTCAGCTTGTTTCTTGAGCAAGATTCCCATTTTTTATCCATGTTTCCCTCATAAAATCACAACAAATCTGATCTTACCGATCTCACAGGGTAGCAGAATCACAGGGGTTGGAAGGGATGTCTGGAGATCTGCCAGTCCAGCCCCCTGCTAGAGCAGTTCCCTGCAGCAGGTCACACAGGAAAGCGTCCATGCGGGTCTTGAATATCTCCAGAGAAGGAGATTCCATGACCGCACTGAGCAGCTGTTCCAGTGCTCTGTCACTCTCACAGGAAAGTTCTTCCTTGTGTTATTATGGAACTTTCTCTGTTCCAGTTTTTGTCCACTGCCTCTTGTTCTGTCTCTGCATGCCACCAAAAAGAGCCTAGCCCCATCCACCTGACTCCCATCCATTAGATATTGATAAGCATTGATCAGTTCCCCTCTCAGCATTCTCCTCTCCAGGCTGAACAGCCCCAGCTCTCTCAGCCTTTCCTCATAAGAGAAATGCTCCAGGCCCCAAACATCTTTGTGGCCCTCAGCTGCACTCTCTCTCCAGCAGTTCCCTGTTGTTCTTGATCTGGGAAGCCCAGAAGTGGGCACAGTGCTCCAGATGTGGCTTCACCAGAGCAGAGTAGAGAGGAGAACCTCCCCCAGCCTGCTGTCAATGCTTTGCCTAATGTAGCCCAGGATCCCATCAACCTTCTTGGCCACAAGGGCACACTGCTGGCTCATAGCCAACTTACTATCCACCAGGACACCCAGGTCCTTCTCTGCAGAGATCCTCTCCAGCAGATCAGCCCCCAAGCTGTACTGATGTGTGCATTATTCCTCCCCAGGTGCAGGACCCTGCACTTGCCCTTGTTAAACCTCATCAGGTTCCTTTCCACTCAAATCTCGGCCTGTCCAGGTCTCACTGAATGGCAGCACAGCCTTCTGATAAGTCAGTCTCTGTAACAGTTGATGATGCACAATAGTAAGGAGTGAGAACCCAACAGGCCCTGCTTGCTATTTCCTTTGTTCAGGACAACACTCTGAGATCACTCCCTAACTCTGCTGTCGTATATGAAGCCATGAAGGCCAAGGCAAGTGGAATTTAAAACTGAGTGTACAGTGGCTTTTCATGTCCAAAACACTCATAGTAATCTTGCTTTTTTGTTGCTGTGTAGAGAAGTCATGCCATACCTACATCATTTGATTAAAGCATTTTAGCCTTTGCAGATTCAGTTTGAGTTGAACTGATTTTAAAATACATCTTCCATTTTTGTCAGAAATTTTTTGCTTTCATAGGGATCAAATGCAGGTCAAGGGTAAGACTCTTTCAGCACTTTAATGGAGCATTTCTTGCATTAGTGTTCAGTTTTCTTTCTATAACAAATGAAATTCTGTGGATGTATACTGATTTGTAGACAATTAGTACATTTTTTCTTCTTTGTTCTCTTCCTCTTGATACATACCTTCACCTTATTTGAATGCCATTTTATAACTGTGAACACACTCAAAAAAAAAAACAAAAAACAACCAACCAACAAACAACCCACACACATTACATTAAAAAAATTCAACAAATGAATAGTTTATATGATTTTGAAAACTTATAATGTCAAAAAATACCTTTTTACTTAGCAGTGAAAGCGTGTTTCTAATATCTTGGCAAAGCAGCACGAAAGACACAAAGTGCTGTGAAGCACCCAGCCCCAAAGTCGCTGCTGATGTATTTCCTCACATTTTGTATGAGTCAGCCCAATGCCTCATACTAAGCCATTACAAGTGGAAGGATTGTGCAAGCATTGCAGAAGCCGGTGGGAATCACAGAATGGCCCTGTGTAAGGATGATCTGAGCTGCTGACCCAAATCTGGCTGTAGTGGAGGTAATAATGCAATTAGACACACACAAAAAAATCATTGATAATTTAGCTTAATTGAAACCTAACAACACGGCCTTCCTATAAGGCTTCAACTGTTTGGAAGGTACGACCTATGTTGTACCAGTATTTAAATACTGTGGGAGAAAATAGAAACTGTCGGCAGAACCAGTATTTAAAGAACTCGTCTTTTTCTTTAATGAATGTGGACTCCAAAATTAGCTGTTTAACTCGTGAATTCACAGAGCTGGCTCAGTATTTATGAAGCACCTTGTGCTTTTTGCAAGAAGAAGGGAAAAACCTCTCCTTGTAGGTGGATAAGCGAGTCTGGAGGATGTAACCAACTGCTGCAAGAGATGGACTTTGATCCAGAAGGCACGTTAAAGGGCATGAGTGTGCTAAGTACACTTCATCCACGCTAAATGGAAAGAGCAATTAAATGCTCCTCCATATAGCTATTACTGAAACAACAGGAAGCAGAAATAACAGTGAAAACAAGCCATGCAGCCAGAGAGGTTTCCCTGGGACAGGCAGCAGGTCTGGAGACAAGGCAAGGAGGTGATTGGTTGCAGCTGCTGGTACAAGGTAGGAAACTTCAGGGAAATCAGGAGGAACTCCACCAACAGCCAAAGCAGCAGCAAGGATTAAGAAGGAAAAGGGGCAGAATGACTTTAGGAGCTTTAAAGGAGGTGGGCAACAATTTCTAGGCTGCTTGTCAATTTATTCTTATGGTGTTAGATAAAATAGGACATGTTGTAAATGAGCAGCGTGACACTACGTAATACCTGGCACCCATATTCCTTAGGAAGCCATTGTACTAGCCTTAAACTATAGGGCATTTGGAGCAGAGTGCTGTGCCTCAGTGGGACTCCATCAGCAGGACCACAGAGCCTTTCCACACAACAACTAACCAAAGTCTCTTGTGAAGAGGAGGAAATCCACGCCTGGCATCCATCGCAGCATAAGCATGCGGGATGAATTATGCTGATGTCCGGAAGAATAAGGTTCCCACTCACGTTGCTTGCTGGGCTCAAGAGAAATCTGAGCTACTGGCAGGAATGTTGCATTGCCCCTCTGGGACAGCGGGGCACATAAGCTTCTGCAGTGCTCTCAGCCATGGATCACACAATGCTCCTATCATCTGTAATCACTTATCTCACCTAGCTCCTGGAGAGCAGGATCGAGGGAAGGCACCAAGAGAAAACGCTGCTCTTCCTGCAACACCATAAAAGTACTTAAAGCCATTTGTGTAACACAAGTAGGAAATGATCCCAACTAAGAAGGCAGTGCTTTAACGGGACTCTCCAAGGACTTCAGCCACAGTGATATGAGTTTAGCATGCGTGGTATTAATGGTGAAACTCTAAACTGAATAGGAAATTAACTTTCTCACTTGAGGTTAGACTGCAGGGGTAAAATGATCCTAATTTTTAAGAAAGCTAAATCAGGCTACAAAAAGAAAGAAATCAATAATGCAAAGAAAAAAATTGGAAGACTTCAAATAATGAAACCGTGAGACACGTTTGTACCCAACAGTAGATAAACCTCCTTCAGTGAAATGTGCATAAGGTGAAGTCTTGGGCAGACACCTGGTGCATACAATTTAATGAGAAAAAACAAAACAAACAAAAATGATAGACAATGCTGGGTCAAAACAAAGCCAAAGTGATTATAACAAAAATCATGGCTTTAAGAAATTGGTTACTTTGCAAAGACATGCAGTTGATCTTTTTGGCCTCCTCCATTATCTTTCTGCCTTCTGGTCTCCATTTCAGAAATCAGTGGAATGATTTTTTATTAAGTACAATTTCCTTTCAACTTGTATCAGCAGTCACTGAAATTATGTTTTTACCCCCTTCTGTACAGTTGATTGGCACATCCTTGTCTTGCACATTCATTTTATAAATCTTTTAATGCTTCCTCTGATAGGGTCAGAAGAAAACGATCCGAGACAAATGAGAGATCTAACCATCAGATAGGCAGTGCAGTGTGTTGGTGGCCAAAGAGAAAGCAAATAAAACACTGACACATGTCAGCAGAACAAATCAGAAGAGATTACTGAAACACAGAAAGGGCCATTAGACCCTGACCAGAAGACTGTGTGAAATGCTGGTTGCCCCACTGCAAAGACACAGGCATTACAAAAAAGGCAGTTTAAGTGCTGCATGTTTCTAAGTATGGCTATAGATGTACCCAATTAGTTTTGTGCTTGTTACAATGGAGAAAGAGGCTGAGAAAGACTTGCTGAAACACATTCTGGAAGAGAAAGAAGAGAAGCAAGGTGTATCTAACATCTTGCATGAAGGCTAATAGGCTGGGCTATGAACTGTTATCAACCAGTACAAAAAGAAAAAAAAAAATGCATATCTCATAGTTTGAAGAATCATAGAGTTCTTTTCCAACAATAATCATTCTAAGATCATCTCGTCCAACCATTGACCCATCCCCACCATGCCCACTAACCATGTCCGTCAGCACAACTACATATTCTGCCAAATGGAAATCTGACATTATTTGATATCAGGAGCAGATTTTGAAAGAGATTACAGACGCATAATTTTACCACAAGTCAGCAGGACTTGGGCTCCTAAATCCTTCACATGATAACCTCTACTGCTACACAGTTACTGAGTAAAATAACAAACATGTAGTAAGACTGTGGGTAGCCTAATAGTGTGTATGCAACACATAGTGGTAGCATGTCCTTGAGCTTGAACTCACCACTCCTATCCTTTGCCTGAGCCTGAGTTTCTTATTCGTAACTCCAAAAGACATCTCATTTCATTTTCTAGTATACACTGTACTGGTTTTACTCTGTAATTTTCCAGTAATTGCATTTATGCTTTCCACATCAATGTGGATCATACACATTCATCTTTTCCCACATTTTCAGTTTGACATTCACATGAAGTAGAAGAGCAGCGTCTATGGATCTGTAGTCTCCCTCCTTACTTTTCAAGGCTGCCATGCTAGATCTGTTAGCATATACCTTATGTCCATTAACAGCATTAACAGCAAAAAGCAAACGAACAAAACAAACCTCACTCCCATTATTTTCAAGCTATTGTATTCTGTGGTTATTGCAGAATGCATAGTGCACAACCTTGCAGCCTTTTAGGCTGCACCTTTCAATGATCCCTAGCCACACCAATATGATTATAAACAGAACAGCTTATAATCTCAAAAACTTGACTGAAATTCTTATGCACTACTCTCTTTTCCCTCCATCTTTCTTTTATCATCACCTGTACAAAAAGCCCATTCCTTTGCAGCTGTAATTAAGCTCTCAGTTTCTTTTTCCAGTCCTTTTCTGACAGTGATTATTGTGTCTATTTCTTTTTTCAAGTTGCTGAAGCTGTCAATCCAAAATGCTTCCCAAGAGCCATGTTCACGTTTACAGAAGTATGAAGCAAGCACAGAAGGAAGTCCCAAAATTTGATCATCATTTGAAATGTAAGGTCCTATCACGAAGAAAAGGCTGCTCAGTTTCAGAAGTTGTAAAAGTAGCAGATGGTTCATGTTCTGGATGAAAACAACTTACACACACACCACATGTTCCTCCCTAGATGTGAGCTTAGGAGTACAGCTGGAGTGCAAGAACAGCATGAGCACACATGGCACTTTCTTCCAAGTCCTTTCCCACCCATTTTCTCCTCAGGGACTTCCTCAGTTAGATGTGGTTTCTCCACACTTAATAATGCTCTCTGGATTTCTCCCAAACTCATGCTTCTTCTCCCTTGAAGCCACACAAATGTTTAACAGCCATAAGAGCAGCCCACAGCAAAGCCTCAGAGAAGCTGCAGCCCACCATCTCCACGCATTTCTTCTGTGTCTGCTCCTCCTGGCATTGCAGCCCACAGAGACCAAGTCTCCTCTTGGTCAAGTCTTTCTCAGAGCAAGAAGTCTTAGCAAGCTTGGTCCACATCCTCTGTCACTCTCCTCTGGATATTTCCAGCTTCACCACATTCAGTTCACAGGTAAGGGGGCCAAGGAAGCACACTGTGCAAAAAAATTGGGATCAAATATGAACTTGGGTTGGGGTTGAACAGAGTTTTCTATTTGTTCTCTATCCCTTCCATCCTAACATATTATTCGCTATTTTTGAGCCCTGAGCTGGTATTTCCATGGGCTCACTCTGTGTTAGTTAGCGGCATTGATCTGTCATTCCCATGTGTTCCTAACCTACTTTTAGGGAATCACGGTAGGTGTCTTCCCCTCCTTGCTTTCTCTGTTAGGGCAACTTCTAGGGCACCAGACAACAAAAACAACAAAGAAATACCAAGAAACAACAAAAATACTGAAGCCAACCATTTCCAAAGAAATGTGACACCACAGCACTGCCACAGAAACAATTGCTCTGCTACCAATACAAATTTCCCTCTAAGAGCAATTAAATACACAAAGTTCACAATACTGGAAAGCAGTTGCTTACAGACAATGCAGAACAATTTGCAGATGAGGCTGATTACACTGGCAGGGTTTAACTGAAAAAATAAAACAAATACATACACTGATTGAAGCTGCCTAAATAACACGTGAATAGCTTGTAACGAGAACAGCAGGCAAAATGGTACTTTTAGGTCTAGGCAGCAATGTTTTTCTCAGTATGGAGTCAGGGAGACAGGGCAAGTAATGCTCTCTAAGTTATTTGCTAATTTACCACCTTAAGGTGCATCATTTCAAGTCTACAGATGTATGAAAACATCTTTGGTATTATTCATCCCTGCAACAAACTTGGAAAACAGGGATTTCACAGGTTTTTGAAAGTATTCATAGCGTAAACAACAGATGTAAGGCTGCCTTACAGAAAATGGAAACTTACTTTAGGTAGTATCCAAACACAAACAACACCACACATCACCAAAAGCATTTCCTTGGACTTTGCCACAGTCCTGGTCTTTCCCACATCTTTGTCAAGAGGCTACCACCAGCTTGCAGACACACATTCTCAGAATCATTAAGGCTGAAAAAGGCCACTTAGTCTAACCACCAACCCACATTCACCATGCCCACATCTACCCTATTCTTGACCACTTCCCTAGGCAGCTCCTTCCTTCATTCATTCCTGCTAGCTTCATTGACTCTTATGGAATTACTCTGATTATTATCAGCTGAGAACCAGACAACCGGTGCACAGCAATTGATGGAAAAGTAATTTGAGACCAGTGGTTCCCCTCCTAAGTATGCATGGGAGATTTTTCTTCATCTGACTTTTAGCAAAGAATGTTATTTTATTTGATGCTCACACACCTGGTTTCTTTTGTATTATTCCCATTTCCTTGATAGCAGCATGGACAATTCCTGCTGGCTGGATGCAGGTTTCATTAGGCTTCTGTTTGCTCCCACTTACAGATCATTAACAAGGATGTTGACTAAGTCAGGACCTGTCACTAATCTCTATGTTATATGCACCTGATCACACCTCTCGATTTTATGTGCTGTTATTCAGCATTACCTTTTCCATAGACTTTTTGCTAGCTCTGAGAGCAGAGCTGGGGAATAATTTATTAATGACTTTGCTCCTTGTTTTCATTCATGAAGTTCATACAAACAATCTGATTGTTACTGATTTGTTTGTTACTTGAAAATTTTTGAGAAACACTTAATGCAAACGTGTTTTAATAGGTGGGTTGCTGGTAAATTACCTTAATACTACTTAGACTGATTCTTTTTGCAGTGTGATCAGTTACTTTAATGGTACAGCAGTGTTTCACCTCCCTTGTGAGCTAAGTGAATATTTTAAGAACCCCAATTAAGAAGCTATAAAATGACAAAATCGTACACAGGGCATTTAGGAGACTGTTCCTCAGCTTTAACAGAAGAAGTATCTCGCAGGAAAATTTACAGAGAGCAAATAGAAGAGACTGTCAGCGCTTCAGAGCTGATTTTCTTCCGGTGAGTGATCACAAACACCTGGCTTCTGTATTATGCATAAATCTACTTCAGTCTGCGAATCGGTTTATATTCCTAAAATATGGCTCCAGGAAAAAAATTCTTATGAAGGTATAAAATCAATGATACCACTTTTATCAAATCGCTTTTATTCCCCAATGCAGTATTCTATTTTTTATTAACAAAACATATATAAATACTATTATTATTATATATAATATATTAAAATATAAAGCAACAAGCCCCAAATAAAGAAAATATTGTGTTATATATTTATATTTTACGTTTTTTTTGTATTTCCTGTTAAAATATATGTACATATCTCCATGGAGATATATTTTTTATGAGATGTGCCGGGAATGATACATGTTTTCTACCTCTGTGTGTACAGTGATAACTCCGCTGATATTGGCTCTTTCATTTTTTTTTAAGGATTTATTTCGCTATGAAGCACTTCCACCTCTTACTTTTGTTTTCCTTTGGAAAATCAATACCATATTCACCTTTCACTAATATATTGATGGGTCTCTGGTTGTTTATGAGTTTCCAGTAGTAATTGTTGTGCTCTAGTAGAAATTCAGGCTGATTTTTTTTTTTCTTTGTAATACTGCCTATTGAGAAATTGATATTTACCACATTTGGGGAGAGAGAAAACATCTATTCTATCAATAATAGCTTTGCCCTTGTCAGAAAGCTGATTTTAGTTGATCAAATGAAATGTGTATTTGAAGGATTCCTGTTATAGAATTACAATGCATTTTTCCCCCTTCTTTTATAAGCAGAGTGGGGAGAAGGGAGGAAAATCAATTTACTACCTTGGGATTACCTGAACCCTGTGATCTGTACACACCTGCACTTTTCTAATATCAACATACTCATTTCTATGACCGCATCTATGTGCACATGCATACACAAATACATACATACATACTTCCATATATATGTGTGTACATCTCACCAGTGCAGAGCTTTTTCGCATCACTCGGCAGAAGAAGAGATAAGCAGAAACAGGAGGGGAAATGTGGGAAAATACCTCTCAGAGCCAAGGCACAAAGTCTTTCCCATATGCAACAGCTGGGAGGTTCCATACCTCATGGAGTGTGGTTTTGCTGGCACATAGATGTGCATGTTGGATTGGTTTATTCTCATAGCAGAAATGGGTAAGCAGTACCCATTGGCTCTGCTGTGCCCTGAACAGAGCTGCCTCTCACCTTGCAGGTGTAACGATTGCTGTACATTGTCTCGTAGCCAAAACCTGGCATTCTGCTAAAAAGATGATGTCTTAGCTCGAGTGCCTAAGAACACGGGTGCAAAAGATTGTTATACAGTGAGAGATGCTTTGCCACCAGATCTCTGAAAGAGGATGAAAATAGAGGAGGGAGAAAAACAAACCCTCAAACCCTGACTGGAAGCTCAACACAACACTACTTCAGAGTATGTTCTATTTCCAGAAAAAGCTACAGGAGCTGAAACACAATGGGCAATGATTTCTTATACTATTCATGACAGAAAGTATTTGTATAGTAATGCTAATAGATGGCGGAGGCCTACAGGGCTATTGTTGGAGGGAAATGTGTGCAGGGACGGTGGATGGATTCCCCGTGGCCCTGCAGTAGGCCCCACTGGGATGCAGCTGGGCCACGGGCCAAGCATGGATCACCGTTTCCGCATCTGGATCCATGGGGACACGCCATTTGCCCACTGCAGGACCTCACTGTGAGGGTATAGGCACCTGTATTGGGCGGGCTTGTTTTCAGCATGCTGCCAAACACTAACGTTCCCAAAGTTGTTTGAACACTAATCTCACCATTGCTACTCCGTAAAACGAAGCAAAAAAAAAAAAAAAAAAGCTGCATGGTGGTGGTTCTTTGATAGCAACTCTTGCCTCATCTCCCACTCTCACTGATGGAGGTGGTTTTCTCCTTGAGCTTACTACAAGTGAAATCAAAGCTGCTTTTCCTGGTGTCCAGCAGAGGTCTGGTATAGGGATGCTCCCTCACTATGGCTTTAAGGCTCTTGAAGGCTTAGCGAATACTTGTCGAATAGTGTTAGAAAAATGTGAATTTATCAGCCACCCTATTTGGGACTGGATCCTTGGCTCATGCAAACTGTCAGAGCTGGGTTGAAACCAATGGTGTAATACAAGATTTTGCTTCAATGTCTTGCTAGAAGCCATTAAATCCCAAATAGCCTCTGCAAATGGTTGTATCAAACTCCTCCCACTGCCTGCTCCACTGGAAAAGCAGCAAAGTCCTAGGTTGGCCTGTTAACACAGGGACCCAGGGAGGGAAACCAAAACCCGATAGAGGTGCAAAACACATGGTACACATCAAAACAAGCTTTAAAAAAACACCCGGCATGTGTAATTGGGGCCAGATTTACAAAGTGTTCTCCAGGCTGTAGTGTCCATAACAACACGAAAGGGCTGCTAGACACAGGCAACTAACAAAGGGGGAAGGAAAAAACTAGGTTTCTGTGCCAAGGACTTTTGGATTTAGCCACCTTTGGTGCTTTCATGAATATTATGCTGGAAAATGAAAATCCTGGAGATGAGACTTGGGTACCTTTATGTGGTTTCAGCATGGATTCAATTAAAAAAATATATATATATTAATGATTTAGGTATATGTGTGTTCAAGACCCTAAAATGACTAGGAAGCATGTAGAATGGAATAGGGCACCACTTCTTTTAGTTTGAGAACTAATCAAATGAAACTAGGCAGAGCTAGGATCAATATTGCATATTTCACTGAGGAGTATACTGGAAGAATAACTAGATCCGCTTCTTACATTCTGATTCTTCTAACTTACAGCCATTCTGCAATGTGTTTCCTGTATTCTTATTTATTGGGTATATATTTTGCATGGTGCTAGACCAAAACATCGGATTCTCTGAAAAATGGGCTACAAGGATAGCTTCGACACCTTCCTCTAGTTTTCCATCTTGCACTAAAGATTTTCCACTTTGCATTCAACTTTCTCTGTTCACTGAATTTACACAGATTCACAAATAGTCTTGGGTTGATGGAAGCTGCAATTTTCTGTGAATAAATTATTTATGGACCAAAAAAACACAAAACAAAACAAACAAAAAAACCCCCTCAGACTGTTCTAATTTGAGGACTTTCTAAAAATAAAGAAAAATACGTAAGAGTTAACCTAACAGAAAAAGATTAATTCATGCGGGAGACTAATTTAAAGAAACAAGTTTCCCTTGTGAAAAGCATATGATAATATCTGATTATTATACCATTTTACAATCAATCACTTTCTACAACATATCATTCCTTATCTATAAGGTTTGCTCAGGTTGGGATCTATATCAAATCTTTATGTGTGCACGATTCCCATGGCAGTGAAAAAATGGGACCAATGTCATATTTATGCCCAAAGTTGGGAATTCCCATTTCAACATGTTTTGCTGTTGGAAAGATTGCCTTTTTTCAAATCTTTTTTTTTTTTTTCCAAATCTTTTTCCCCCTTGGAGGACTATGCTTGTTGCCACATACTTGCAGCAGACGTGATTCATTCTGGGTGAGAGAAATCATCTCTCTTATGACGGCAAGGGAAAGAGCAGTTGTGGGTTAGTATAGGAATTATATCTAGAAGGAGTTATACATTTTTTTATATTTTTACCCATAAAAGTATAATAATGTTTATTATAGGACAGTCTAGCTTGTTTTATGCAATGCTACTTTCACTTATCAGAATTACATCTCTCTTTCACTAGTGTAAGTAACTCTTTATCTTCAGGTAATCCAGCAAACTTTACCACCTCTCTGCACTTATCCAAGACTGGTACAGCACCTAGAAGGAGCCACAGTTTCTCAGACGTATAACAAAGCAAAAAAAAAAAAAAAGCTGGCTTTCATAGGAGAAAGCTGATGATTAGCCCTATGAAAGTAAGGCTGCTTTCCAAAATATCAATACCTGCCCTTTAAGAATCAAAGAGATACCAAGTTATGTGACACAGCCCACCAACAATCGTGACTTTTGGTTACTGCAGATAAAATACACACTACACATAATCATTTCCAGCCCTATTTCCTCATGTTGCTATGAACTAGCCTATGAACTGAGGTTGGAGAGCTGCAAAACAGACAGAGCAGCAAAAAACCATGAGTAAGATAAGGTTGTGTGGTATTCTGTTTTTTCTCTTCAAAATGAAGCAAGCACTTGCCTGGTGTGGGGAATCAGACCAACAGGTAGCGGGCTGTAAAAAAGATAAATAGAAAAACTAATGAGAGATGATCGCTATACCCTCAGACTTGTAAGAATTATAAGCAGGGCAGCTGTGTCACAGTAGTTTTTAACTTAACTCTTTCCTTTTCTAAAGTTAGAGTTAAGCTGGGCTGCCCTCAGTGAGAACTGAGAAAACCCAAGACTGAGCATTTAGCAAGAATCAGAAAAGCAGTGCACAAAAGCAGAATTTTATAAAATAACTAGAAAGGTGCATTTCATCAAACTAAGCACCACTTTTTAGGTAGCCTAGAGAAGGTGGCTGTACCCAGAAGATTAAAATCTGCAGGAGATAAGGACCAGATTTATAGGCGCTTTGCGACATAACTGGAGCCAGATTTCTTCCTTCCTCTTTGGGTCATTTCTTTCTATAAGCAGCGAGGGATTTTGGACGTCCTTTCTCTGGGATTCAGAGCCTCGCTTGTCCTATGCTTTGCATTAGCTCTTTCAAAGGATATAATAATCCTTGAACGTAATCCTACACAACAATATTTTCTTTGAGCTAGTTTTAAGAATACCTCTCCACACAACCTGGCCAGCAAGCTTCTTATATTTTATTTAGAGCAAAAGTTTGCCTGTTCCCATTCTTACCTTTAAATGATAGATTGAACACCACCACTAGTAAGCTGTGACAACAGTGTGCCTGCAAAATGGTCCACATACTTTTCAAGGAGTTGACAAGGAACATTTGTCCAAGCAGGAATAAGCTATGGAAAAAAGTGATGAGGATTAAGTTTTATTCGTTTTACATTATAATGACTCTTCCAGTCGCTTGAGAGCCACATGATTGCCTTTCATAACTCCTGGGAATCTTGACTCAGTGATTGAGAGGTGTACTCTGAAATAATGGCACAGTTCTAGATTTTCTCCTTAAAAATCTACCGGACGCTGATGAATCGTCTTATTTGCACAGTCTCAATCATTGTGCAAGTCTGCCCTCTGACACTGTCTGCATGCAAATACCTCATCCGCTCTTAGCAAATCAAAGCCTTCTGGTGAAAAGGATGCAGGTAGTTGCCATTTTCAGTAGCCCTACTGGCCTATGAGATCACTGCCATTTTGGTTACTTCTGTGTTATTATTTTATTTGCCTCTGATCTGTTCTTCTTCTATGTTTTGTTTTGGTTCTTTATCTTTCTGATATTAAGTCCTTCGTACTCAGACAAAAACTGTATTATAGAGTCACAGAATAGTTTGGGTTGGAAGGGACCACAACACAAAGCCTGCTGAAGTTTAAGAAGTTTCTACAACATTTCAGACATAGGGTTTGAATTTTTGGTGTTCCTGTATGAAGCCTGGAGTTGGATTCAATGATCCCCATGGATCCCTTCCAATTCAGTATATTCTATGACTCTATGGACCTTAAAGCCCACTCAATTCCAACCCTCTGCCATGGTCTGGTTGCCCCCCACCAGCTCAGGCGGCCCAGGGCCCCATCCTGCTGGCCTTGAGCGCCTCCAGGGATGGGGCATCCATCACCTCTCTGGGCAGCAATGCCAGGGAGCACCACTCTCCAAATGAAAAAATTCTTCCTTATATTTAATCTAAATTGTCTCTCTTTCAGTTTAAAGACATTACCCCTTGTCTTATCACTACGTGTCCATGTAAAGTTGCTCTCCATCTTTCTTGTAAGCTCTCTTTAAGCACTGAAAGGCCACATAGAGGACTCCACAGAGATTTCTCCAAGCCGAACAAGCCCAGCTCCCTCAGCCTGTCTTCAAAGGAGAGGTGCTTAAGCTTTCTGAGCATCCTCATGGCCTCCTCCAGACTCTCTCCAACAGGACCACTTCTTTCTTGTGCTGGGGGCTCCATTTTGGGAGAACTGACTCCTGAAACTGCAGAGAGAAGAAATGTGAGATGATCATTCAAATAAAGCCTTTATCTCATACTTTAAAAATACTAATCTACATTGATGTGGGCAATTCCACAGGCAGGTCCGACATATGCCTTTTAGTTGACAAGCTCTCTTACTGGTTGTAGGACTCTGTAGCCAAGGCACAAAGGGAATCAGCTTTGTAAGAGCATCTGGAACAAGAAGGCCCCTCCCTTCTCCCCTTACTACTGTGGAACCAGCCAGAGATAAGCTACCTTTAAAATGAGATGATTGTTTTTTGATACTGAAATGGGAAATCTTTTTTTCTTTTCCTTTTTTTTAATCTGACCCACTATTGCATCATGCTGGTACTAAAGGGGAGCTAAAAGCTAACATCAAATCAGCATTTAAACCATCTCTGAAACCACAGAAACACAAGGTACAGTCTTTGAAGTTTAACAATGAGAAACATCCAACTCCTACTTTTATTTCCTGTTTTTTAGACAGAAGGCTTACATTTAATGAAAGGTTGTTGTTCTGTTTTGTGTTATTGCTGCTGCACATCTCTCATCTTCCCACACAGGGCTGGTAGCTCCACACTGCTGAACCTACTAGACTACCAAGAACACTTCTCTGGGATTCAGAATCTACTTTAATTCTTTTTACAAACAATTGTACTTAAGAAGCACGTGCATTTATTATGAATTATTATGTTTTCTGTTATCCATGCATAATGAATTTATTGCAGTTGGGCAATTTAGCACACCCTTGTTTTCAGTTTTAATTGGATTCTTTATAATGCTCATACTTAACCCTCAAGCTGAAAGGTTTGATATTCCTTCAAGAGTTGTATTTTGCTTCTTCCATTTTACACATTTACTTCTCTCCTTGTTGGGAAAAATTTAGATGCTCCAGGAGGTTATGAAGTTCAAAAACAGCTAATCTTTGCATGTAACAAGACAACTTACTATATGAGCTTGTTGAAAACATAGAATATAGTCAATGTATTTTTAAACTTCTTGAAAAGTATTTTCACATGAAAAAGGATTTTTTTTTAATTTTAGCTAAATGCAAAACCTGTTTTAAAAACAAAGTACATTTTCAAAATGCAAATTCTACTACTTTTTTTCTATAAAGAAAGAATTATTGATATCTACAGTCTAAAGATTAGAGTGGAGCAGTTTGAGATACAGCCAGAAATGTTTAGATCAACATTTTAAGGAGAAGTAGAAGCTCTTTTAACATGTAGAACGAAACATTTTTTTAAAAAGGAATTACAACCAGTTAGCAATTTTTGCCTGCATATTATTAGAGAATGTCTATTTTTTCTTCTAATAAATATTTTCAAATCTCTTCAGACATTTGTGAAATCTGTAAATGCCAGATTTTCAAACTGACTACAACACAAACTTCACATAATAATAAATAATTCCACTGTTTCAATGCCTCCAGACAGGTCAGCCTATGTGTCCATATTAATGTGATGGGAACTTATCCCCATATCCTTAAGCAATTTTGAATGTTTCTGGGAAGTCACTGGGAGTTGGTTACCAAAATATCTCAGAGAAAGTGGCCTCCTCCAACAAGGTGCTGGTGTCAAGCAGCACCAGGAAGATAACCTTGTGGCTTGCTGGAGACTAGGCTTCCTTGATTTCTTCTGCAATTACTGGAAAGATCCCTCTCCAAAGAGCAACCTAGAGCACACACAGGAATCATCTAGTTCAATGTGGGCTCTGTGTCATGCCCAGGAGATGAACATCTCCCCACGCCAAGAGCCCAGTTTCTACAGCGTTGGCATGAACACTCCCCTGAGGTTATTTAGGAGAATAAACACGGGGGTGTCACAAGCCTTGAATGCCCCTAATTAGCCTTCTCCTTGCATGTAGCAAAGCTTGAAGCAATAAAAACTTGCACTTCACAGCAAGAGGAAGGGGATGAGACTCTGCCACTCAAAGTCTGGGGTACTTTCAGCTGTGCTGTTTTGTCAGAGCAAAGCTGTTTTGAGTGCTTCTGACATCTTTCAGATGCCTGCATCGTTTAATTAATTCCTTTATTTTTTTAAACATTTAAAGAATCTGGGATGAATATTCTGTCATCTCTTTGGTGATTCTGTCATGCAGCTTTCTGTAATAATGTTTCCAACTGAATTTTAAATAATTTGTTTTTATTTAATTTTTATTAGACTCCAGCTGTGAGGAGCATAACATATGAAGAAAATGGTCATAAAACGATGTCACAAGATTCGTAAGATCTTGATGCTGTGTTTCATCCCTTTTCATTTAGCCTGCAGCATTTCAGGCAGGAAACCTATCAGCTGTTATTCATCTCTTTAGCAAGAGGTTTTCATAGAGCCAAAACTTTTAAGAGTTTAGGAGGTGGCAGGCCTATTCAGCTGAGCTGTGTCATTAAATGCAAATGACTACATTAGTACAGTATTAAGGTTCAGAACTCAAACACACATAATTCATGAACAGGTTCTCGCACCAATGTTAAATCAATCCAACTGCTCAGACTGTGCTCATTAAAGTGTGTGTTTAATTGCAGAAACCAAGCAGTTGAAATAACATCTGCACACTGGTGCCAACTTCACTTCAGTATGGCATGCTGAGAGCAGAATGAGCTGTCCCCTTCTCTTTGATGACAGAGCCTGGACCAAATGCAAGAGACTTGATGGAGGAGGACACACAGACGCATGGGGCTGGGGGTCACATCTGAGTTCTGGTTTCCACCCTGCCTGAAAACACCAGGAAACGTTCCCAAGCCAAGCACACCTCTGCTGAAAGGTTATGTCCCCCCTCCCATTTAGACAGCAGCAGATCAGGCAAACAAACAAACAAGCCTGTTGTAACGAGATGTCCAAGATGCATTTACAGACAGGAGTTTTATTCCCTTGGTTGTGGGCCAGTAACCTAAGTCTGTCCAAGCATTTCAATAGGTGACCTCTGCTAGGGCTGGAGGGCACCAGCCGCGCCGCCTGAATGCAAACAGCAGGCTGACTTCTGCTGATGCCTTAAGTCACATCAGAGAGCAAGTGAAGAGTTAAGGCTCTGACAGTACCCAGAGGTAATGCTATTCTGAGTACCTCCATTTTATGGTGACTTCTCATGTGTGCTTAGTCCTACTATTTCCTCTGTCCTCCGATCTCCGAGTTCTAAATAGGAACAAGAAAGGCAATATTTTATTTTCTTTCCAGAAACTGGCATTTGTGGTGGGAGAATTAACACAGCTTCAGCCAACTTCCACTGCTGGCCAGAGGACTCTTGTTTTTTGCCTAAACGTGATGCAAAAGTCTATGCTTTTGGTTTGCACTTAGAATTTATTAGTGGGCCTACTTAAACTCTTTTTTATATTGGTATAATCCTGCTATAGTAAGTAGGGCAATATTTGTCTTGTGAAAGCACTACTTCTGGTGACAAGGCATAGGAAACTTGACCTGGCTTTGTCAGTGTCCCATGAAATGCAGTGTGGCAATGTGTGACATGCAGTGAAAACCCCACTGTTACAGTCATCTTTTCCCAAGGTATATTTGGCCTTTTTGCCTTTCCCTGTGCTTGGCATCCTGGAGGGGTAACATAGGCAGCTGCTTACAGCCCCCAGCCCTGCAAATACTTAATTGTCACAGAAATAAGAGTATGTGCGTGGCATGTGGGATTTGCAGGACTTGAGCTGTTTAGGATGGGGAAAAAAAAAACGAACCCAGACAGACTCATAGTGTAATACTACCCAGCAGATGGTGACGCCAGCCTGTTAAGCTTTTTGCACAATTTCATAAGTGGACGTTTTTGTCCTTTTAAAACTGGGTGAAATGTTTTCTAGGTTGCATATTCCCTACTGTTTTTAATAAAGCCAGCATTCAGTTTCTGGGGCTGAATCGTGACTTTTGGGACTTTAAGCTGCATCGTTTCAAGAACTGTTCTTTTTTTGTTGTTGTTGTTGTTGTGTTTTTTTTTTTTTTTTTTTTTTTTTTGACAAACTCCTATTTCATTTCAACCTCAGCGGAACGGAGCCTGCCCTGGAAATCATTTTACATAAGAGACATTAATGCAAATGTAAGAATTGATACAAAATTCCAGGTGCCACCAAAACAAAGTTTCATACAATACTTGATCTCAAAAAAAGTAGCTCTAACGTTTGTACTGCAAACAATTTCTTATTTTTAGGTTCCCCCCATAAAATGAGAGCAAATGTCAAAATGCCATAAATTCCTGCAGAAAGGAGTTTATTATTATTTACTAACTCCACGGATTTCAAATGATTTATAATAGATACAAGCAGCAAATCAGCTGTGGGTAACACCACTGGTTGATAATTTAAGTTTAACATA
The DNA here is from genome assembly GCA_016647715.1 of Pavo muticus. Classification (NCBI taxonomy): domain Eukaryota; kingdom Metazoa; phylum Chordata; class Aves; order Galliformes; family Phasianidae; genus Pavo; species Pavo muticus. The sequence goes on from JACDJE010000062.1 coordinate 1,080,313, forward strand.
TTCAGCTTGCAATCTTCTGCTTACGTTTAAAAATTTTCTGTTTGGTTACCCAAGGAAATTTAAATATACAACCCTTCTGCTATCAAAGCTATGGCCAATGGTCATATTTCCAGTGTCAAATGAGGCTCTCTGTAGGCTATAGTTTTCTCCTCTTGAAAACTCTCTTAAATTTTAAATGAAATTTATTTTGCTTTTTGCCTATTAAGAATTTACTTTACACTACTTTTCAGAAAACAGATTCATTTTGATAAACTCTGGAAAAGCACATACATTTGCATGGGCATCAATACAATTTTTCATTTCCACAAGTGTTTTCCAAAATCAATGTTTGCAATTCAGTCTGCTCATGGGGGATGATACACCCTATGATTTGGTTGCTCTGCAATGATGGACACTCCTGACAGCTCTTTCAGTCCTGGTGTCCAAGGAGGAGCTGGAAGAATTGTACCAGCTGTGGTGTGCTTTGGTGTTTATAGAACCATAGAATTGTTTGAGTTGGAAGGGACTCTTAAAGGCCATCTGGTCCAATTCCTCTACAATGAAGAGGGACACCTACAGCTAGATGAGGTTGCTCAGAGCCCCATCCAGCCTGACCTTAAGTGTCTCCAGGGATGGGGCATCCACAACCTCTCTGGGCAATGGGTTCCAGTGCCTCACTACATTTACCATAAAAAACATTTTCCTCGTATACAAGTGTTGCTGGAGGCTGATGCAGGCAGTCACAGCCACAGCTCCATCACAGAGTATGGGAGCATTCACTAACACCATATGACTTAATTGCAAGAACGGTTGCAAGAGCAATTATGCCTGATGCAATTTGCATTGAATGACGCACAATGTCTTGTTACTGTCTTTGTCCCTCCCTGCTTCAAGACATAGAGGAAGATGCACTGGGAAGCCAAAGAGATTAATTTTGTGGAAGGGTACTCCTGTCTACTCCTTCCCACCTTTATTTCAAGCTCCAAAGCTATTCAAACAGTCAGAAAAACAGGAAAATCAAAGCTCTTAAAAAAAAAAAGTTTGCTGAGTGATCAGCCTACACAGCCTGTTGCCATGTGATATCCCAGCAAGAAGAGGGTGAGATAGTTATATAGGTCATCAAACCAAAAAAAGTAACCCCAAATGATCCCAAAGCTCAGGATTCAGAAAATGCTTGCAATCTTTCTGCCTGATGGCATAAGGCCATGTCTAATGAATGAGACAGGAGAGCAAATTTCCCCAGCTACAAATTATCCTCTGACACTTTTGCTGGAGGTTTTCTTCTATCATCCTCATATGTGTCCTTTTCTGATCACCTTTGGAGACAGGAATATGGGACAGGTAAAAGTTAGCCTGATCCAGTCTAGTAATTTATTACATTAATCCAGCTAAAATGCTTTCCTTTTCTAAAAATCTGTATGATGAACTGTGCCTTGGTGTATCCAAGAAGGTAGTTTTCATGTGCACATTTGTGTATGACTCTGTTTTCAGAGCTCACAGAGGTCACACAGCAACAGTGTTCTTGGGGTCAGATAAAAACAGCAGTCACAAACAGAGGGGTGGGATGCACATATCAGGAAGTCACTTTTTGAAGACAGAAAACAGATGTTGAATGGGGAATAAACAAATACCTGAGCAAAGCAGGACTCTGAGGGCTTCACAACAACCTGGACAGTGAAACCCATTAAGCTCCTCTAGAAGTTATTTATACACAATTTAAGCAAGGATGCTTTTCTATTTTGGATTCAAGTTCAACAGCAGAGTTCCATAAATAGGCCATACACACAAAAGAAAAGCATAGCTAAAGCCTAAAGATAGAAAGATGTTCTTTCAGAGTTGCAGATTTATCATTAGCTCAGTTACTATAAAGCTTATTTGGGGAACTCGCAGTGGCAGAGAGGTGACAAAGGAAAACTGGCTGATGTTCAATGCCCCCAGAGCAGCCATCTATAATATTATACTTTTTGCCATGTTGTTGGAGTTCAAAGATGAGTGCTACTAAAGATGAAGAAATACTAGGGTTTTTTGGCTAGAAAAGTTTGGAAAAATGAGCTGTGCATTAAGAAAAAACCCAGGACTGTGCATTCAAACAAAAGGCAAAGCAGCAAATATCCCGACTCTAATCCACAACTGCCTCCCACCCCAACGTTCCCCCATCCACTGAAGTCTTGATCTAATTAAACTGTCATCACGCTGTTAAAGTAATACTTCCCAGCCTTTTTACAGAGCTCAGATGAAGTGAGAAGGGGGAAAACGAAGGATTCATGATGTCCATGACACAGGGCATCACACACCTCATTTTGGTATCTAATCCCCCCCTATAAAAGTGAAACAGATTTAGAACTAGATGAGGAGGAGTAAAAGGAGCATGTTTCAGGATGAACTAGTTGCTTGACCTTTTTTCACAGTATCTCTGCCAGGCTTGACATCGTGGCTTCCAATCCATCTGTGCTAAACAAGGAGAGGTACCAGCTCAGAGAGAGCAGCCCCGAGCATTGGCCCTGGTGCACCCCAGGAGGGGGGGCACTTCTCTTGCAGTAGGAACAACTCAGCATTGGAATGACAGAGAACAGGGCCTGCAACTGTAATTTCACAAAGCTTTTTTCACAACCCTAAGGGTTTTCTAATTGTACAAAGAGCAAGCATCTACCATTACACTCACAAGAACCATGCTTGTTTCAGCTAAAGGCCCAGCTCCTCCTGCAGAGAGTGGGGAGCCTGGTGATGCCTAAGTAGTTCCCTACTTCATGTTTTGCACGTAGCAAATCTCCCTGTTCCAAAACTGCCAGGTTTTCACCTGCTGCATTTGTGGTACCAGGCACTGCCCAAAACTCTGGGCAGCAAACCTCCCGCACCATGAAAAAGCTGCCAGCTCTTGTGATGGTAAAGGGCTTGACTTCATGTTCCCTGCAAAATCCCTCACACTTATACCACAGAGAAAGAAACATGGAGATTTAAACATGTACAACACCACAGCAGAAGAAATCAAGGCTGCTTACACACGTTGCACAGAAAAAAGTGGTTGCATTATAAAAGCAAGGAAGAGGAAAAAAAATAATAACACAGAGAGTAAGCTGGAAGATTTCCATCAAATCTTTCCTTTGTCAGAAGATAAAGCTTAACTAAAATCAGAATACGCTTTGGAAAATGTGTCAGTCTCCAAAACATTTTTTTTTCAGAGGTTGGTTAACTCTTCAGCAATTCTTGGAGTTGAGTTAGTGTGGATTTTTTCCATACTCTGTTCCTATTGATTTCTAAAGCTGATTCAGCCTGTGTAACTCCTTTATGAGCATGCCTCTGGTATGAAAAGCTCCCAAATAGTTGTTGTTGAACATGAACAGAAACACAGACCATCTTGCCAATATGCTCTTCCACTAACTATTCTTGTCCAGTGTTCTGCAACCTGTATACGTATTAGCAATGAAATAGAACAAATTAGTAACAAAACCCCACATTTAATTCACTGACTAATTAGCTTGTTTACTAAAGTGTGTAGAGGACAAGGAGCTCCTGCTCAAATCACTCCGGAATTAAAGTGGAGCAAGTCAGAACAGAACTTGTCCCCTGAGGACTAATCCAAAGATACTTGAGTCCAATGGGAGGCATTCAAACTTTTGCTACATATCTGTTATGGGTGGGATTTTTAATTGTTGCTTTTCATTGTTTTTTTTTTTTTTTCCTGTCCTTCAGAGAAAAGGGGACTATTCAAATGACAATTTGGTAGTTCCCTTCTTACTGCTTCAAATAAGCAGAACCCTGAAAACTTGGGGTGGATCTTCATTTCAGTGAAAATTATTTCATTAAATCAATGAGGTTAAAACGAGGTAAAGGAGCAAAAATAGTTTGCCTTATTCAATATCTCTGCATAAAATATGCAACGAATTTTCAGCTCAACATGGCATACGCTTTTTGTACATGACTGTCATCTTTGTTTAGCTAATTGTTTCAAAATCCAGAAAAGAAAAAAAATAAAAGAAGAAGAGAAGCACACTGAATTTGGAGATTTACCTAAATGCTATAACACTAATGATTTTGGCATTACTGCAACAGAAAGAGATTTATGTCAGCCTGACTAGGCCACTTTACAGGAAAACCTGACGCTATGTTCAGTTTTCCTATTTAGTAAATGCATGAAGTAACATTCTGAATATGCATCTAATGGCTTTTATAACCTTTTGCAAACTAATTAGAAACAACCCCTAGATGGGCTTACACAGTCATAATTGAGCTGATCAAAGGCAGGTGTGCGCTAACTGTAACCAGAAAAAGATGTGTTATCTTCTGACACTGACAGTTTTGCTTTTTTTTTGCTCCACTTGAGCTTATGTTTTCTGTGGCACAAACAGCATTGGGCTGTTGGTGCCCATTCCCCCTTGAGTGAGCAAGCCCAGCCTCCAAGCAGAAAAGCCTTTAAGTTACCAGCCACATTAATAGCCACCTCAGTACAGCAAACCTCTTGGCCAATGCATAGAACTAAACATATCTCAGTTAAAACTGTCCTTAAGATCAGAATCAAGATCAGGTCCCGTTGTTCAGCCCAGAGCAGAGAAGACTGAGGAGAGGCACCATGGTGGCCTGCAGCTCCTTACAGGGAGCGGAGGGGCAGTGCTGATCTGTCACTGTCACCAGAGAGCAGAGGACCAGAAGAAACAGCATGGAGTTGTGTCAGGGAGGGTGTTAGGAAAAGGTTCTTCACCAGAGGGTAGAACAGGCTCGTCAGGGAAGCAGTCATGGTACTGATCTGCTCAGCACCAAGGAGCGTTTGGACAATGCTCTCAGACACAAGGTTTGGATTTTGGGTGGTCCCGTGTGGAGCCAGGAATTGGACGTCATGATCCTGTGGGTCTCTTTCAACTTGGATTATTCTGTCATTCGATTCTGTGACCGAGGAAGCCTTTCTGGGGATTCTGCACAGGCAGCGGGCGGACCGTGCTCCCCCTGCTCCCTCTGCTGGGCAATGCATTCCCGCATCCAGGAGTAACCAAACTATTGAGTCCAAACTTGGCCTCATCGCAAAGGAATCATTAAAAGCACTCCTTAAAACCGCCCCGTGGTCACTGTATTTCCTTTTATTTTCAAAGGGAAAATTTCTGAAACGTTGCTGGTGATGAGAGAGAAACCTGTCTGGTGAGACATCGCCTTGAAGTGCAGCTGCTGCTCAGTTCCTAAGCGCACAGCTCTGGGGGAGCACAAAGTTTTTCTGTTCGCATTAGCAGGTTACAAAACGTGGCACATTCTGCATGCATAGGGTATGTAACAGAGTTTAATCAGAAAACCTGCCTGCTGGAAGGAGCTCCTTCCTTCTGCTGTGGCCAGCAGCAAGAGCCAAAATGCTGCTTTTGACAACCAGTTGTAAACCGTCTGGTAAACATTAGGAACAAGGGTGAACGTGAGTTTAAGATGGTGATGAAGCCACTTAAACACTTCCTAGGGGCATTAAGGTCGTAGAACAGCAGTACTTAGAATAAAAATAACACTTCAAATTGTCTCATAATCTGGAAAGCATCTAATTGATCTTCACAGCATCCCTGAGAGGCAGGAAGCTCTCACCAGTCTGAAGCTACAGGATGAAAAACTGAGGCAGGGATTTTAAGTGGATGTGATTTCAACCAGCCCCATCTGCTGCAAACTTTCCTAGGATTGTGCAATGACTCATTGCATCTTTATTTCTGAGTGCTTTTTTAACTGCTAAGAAAAAATTACAAAGTGCCAGGTAGAAATGGGAGCCCCCTGCCTGCTGTTCAGGATGTGGTGGTGTTACAAAGACTCGCTGCCTTTTAAAATCAGACAGATATGGGGTAGCATTAAACCAGTGCCAATGGTGTTAAGTCAAAGTCAAGCCTTGCAGGCAGCCTGTGACCTGCCTCCCTGCCCAAGCACCGCAGCCCATCTATTCCTACATCAGTGGGAGACTTACAGGAGCTTGGGACAAACTGGATACATCGAGGGCGAAGTGATTTCTCTTTGAGCTTCAGGACATGTTTTGGTACTCTCATAACCATTAATTTAGATAGGGAGTGTCACAGATTGACTCTTTCCACCCTCTCCCCTCCAAGCAAGCCACGAATATTTAAGAGATCCATTTGGGGATTATAAGATACGGAATGTAATACAAAGCTTAGTCTAAGTGATTTTGAGTCACAAGCTTAGCTTCTCTAACAGATCCTGGGGGACCAGGAGACATGCAGCAATCTGTGAGCTATAGCTTCAGCTGGAAGGGCAGAAGTACAGCAGGACCATGGCCTCGCTGGAGGCCTCTGGGACTTCCATGGCCATGAGACCTGGGTTCAGCGTGTAGCTGCATCCCTTTGCCACCACCTGCTCTATTTGTACAGTCAGCCTCAAATCCAATTTTAATAATTACAGGGTAGAAGATACACAAAGGTTATTATTGTCTCCACTAAAACAACAATGAAGCCTTGTTTAAACCAAATGATGCAATTAAAACTATCCTCTGAAGCCAAATGAACACACTGAAGATTAACACAGGGGAAAGAGGGTGGATAGAAATGGAAGCAGCAAAGAAAATGCTGTGAATCTCAGCAGCAAAGTTGCAGCATCACATAGGTATGAGGAACTGAGGGGCAAGATCTGCTTCAAAAGCAGAACCCCATGCTAGGCTCCCCAGGAAGAGGGTGGGAGAAGAATGCCCACCATCATTATGCCTTGGAAATGCTGCTTCTCTAGACCTCAGGGGCACAGAAAGGGCTCCTTTAAAGGCCTCCTCCTGAGGCTGATCATTATATATAACTGCTCTCCTTCATCACCCTTCTTCCATTTAACTGAACTCCTCTAATCTCGCCACATAAAAAAAAAAAAAGTAATCCCTTTAATCATTGTGATGGTTGTGGCACAGTGTGATTATAAGGCAGGATATGGATGTCACAGATATTGTAGGAGACCTGCATATATCTCGTGAACAAGATGACACCAATAAAATTTATAAGCATGAAAATGCTGTCTTCAAAAACCTCTCTCTCCCATTCCAATAATTCAGTGAAACTCTGGGCTGCATGCACAGTGGTGATCACAGAGAAAAGGCTTCGTAGCATGAAGCAGACGAAGACAGAAGCCATACAGACAGTTAAAGTGCCTGGACAATCGCATTGAGAGATCTGGCTGAAGATTTGTCTGATTTACAAGAAATTGGAGGCAGCCCACAGTAGCGATCTACAAGTTTTTTTAGCAGATAGACAAAGCTGCAGCATTCTGAGCTGTTGAACACAGCAGCAGTGTTTATCCCAGGCAGAGGATTACAAGCAGCTTCTAATGAGCTGTTTAAGCATCTCAGTATTTTCATTAATTTTTTTCATGCCCATAATGCATTAAGAAAAAAAATAGACAAATATGAAATAATCTTAAAAAGAAGGAAACAGTATGAAAGGGAAAATCAGTGAGGGAGAAATAAACTATATAGCAAAAATAGCAGCTAGAACAAAGCACATCCTGTACAACAGATAAACTATCTGATGTATTTCATCTCTTTGTATTCACAGACTATTGATAAGTAGATCATGACTTCTTTAGACTTAACACTTACAGTTCCCTTTAATGAATTTCTAATCACTTTCTAAGCTACACAACTTGGCCTCTTTTTAATCTGTGCTTGGAAGAAACTGGCTTTTCTAACTGGAGACTACGGGAACCCAAAAACCCAGTGCCACACATTTTCCTATGGACTGCATACAGCAGAATTTCACCGTGGTCTGTGAGCACTGCAATTACCCAAGCCTAGTCTAATACCTCTGCACTGGAGAGCAGACTGGCTTTGATACCCAAGAAAACACAAGCTGCCACTGGAGCTCTTCTGGTAGCCTGATTACTTGTAATGGCTCTCTCCTGGTGACTGAGGATGCATTGGCTCCTCCCCAGATCACCTTCATTGAGGCATTTCCAGTCTAACCAGTTGCCTCCTTCTACAGACTGTAGAAAATTAAAAGCTTGAAAAACTGCCCTGTGTCAGTTCTGCTTCAGAGAGGTCAAAAAGGTCCAGAGTTCTGGGAACACAGATGAACAGCATGATTGCCTTGCCTTTCTTTCCACCTGAAAATACAATAATAATAATAAAAAAAAACACATTATCATTATCACTAACCACTTGTGAATGAATACTGAAAAGGGAGTGGCTAAAACACTTACAAGCATTACATGAAAATGTTATCCTATGTCCAGCACAGTAACCAAATAAAAATTCCCATAGCTTCAATGGAAGCTAGCTGGCAGGGCAAGCTGAATGCATCCCCTGGTACAGCACAAGATGCAATTACAGCGTAGAGTAAAACTCGTGCAGATGAAAAACAAGTATTTTTCTCACCTCAATATCAACTTGAGCACAAAAAGCAGTGGTGTATTTCTATCCTCTAGATATATTTTAGAAAGCACCACAAAACATTATCAAAAAGTTTTTTTCCCCCTAGATCCACTAACATTCATTATAACTAGTATTTGGTGCTTTTCTACAGAACCATGTAGGTCTTTTCCAGTGATTCATCTCCGTTACCTAAAAAGACAGTGCTTTAGCTCCCAATATCATAACACTCCTGAGCTGTCTTTTTGCCTAATTGGCTACTGATCTCATAATCATTCTTGCTGTCAAATGTGCTCTGCTCCACTGATTTCAACACAGCTTTGCTGGGGTGCAAAAACATGGGTTAATAGCCTCAGCTGCAGGATTAGAGTTTATAGGAGTCTTGTGTGTAGGCAGCTGAAAACCACCAATTATTTTTCATGGGACCTTTTCATCCTAAAAAAAATGGTAGAGGAAACAGTTTGCGTTGTTACAAATGAAAAATGAAACTGAAACAGAAATGGCTGACGAAAGCAATAAAAAAGTACATTCCNNNNCCCCCTTTTTTTTTTCTTTTAAAGGAAACAAGAGTTATACCTTATCCATGAAAGCCCATTTTGCATACAAAGTCTTGTTTTGGGTGGAAAGATACCAGTCAGCTTTTCCAAATAACGCCACAAATGGTCAGGATCACTGCAACAGGCAGCAGAGGAAAGGGTAATCCCCTTAGCCCTGCAGTTACTAAACCACACTGCAGCGCTGCTACTGTGGAAATTCCCTGAGGAAAGCAATAGCTCCTAAAACATCAGCACCTCTCACACATCATGCAAGTGTTTTTTGGTGGTATCTCAATAAGACCTGCCAGGACCCTTTTGTGCTTGGGTTGCAGGTTTCGGACAGATCACAGTTGATGCTTGGTGCAATTTGATAGGCAGACTATCAAGCTTGAAGTAATTCTTTCAGTGATACTCTCAAACCTTTGAGATCAAAGGTGCTGACTGACGTTGGTTTTCACATAGAGATTACAACATTATTTGATTTCATAGTAGTGTAGTCCCCAGAGAAGACATGAGTTGATTATGCAGTAATTCCAGGAGTGCCTCAAATCTCCCGGGGAGAGATGAATTCCATGAAACCAATTTTCAAGAAAGGACAATTGACCCCAGTGGCAATATTTTTTGCTGTTGTTTTTAGGAAAACTACAAGCTCTATTAAGATGTATTGCAAATAATTGAGTCTGACAGCCCATGGCTTCAATAAGCTCTCTGCTGTGGATGGGGGAAAGTCTAGAAGCCAGATGAGGGCTACATTGTGGATCATAGCCCTCACTCTCTCCTTTGAAAGGCACGCTATTAAAACAGAGGTAACAAGCATCCTATGAGACTCTAGGGAGAATCATACAGCATTTTGCTGAAGGTCTGCAGGGAAGTTCATGCTATTGCATGCAGCATGGGATACATGTGCATGTTTACAAATGGAGACAACTAAAACTGGGAAAGCCACAAATTTTTGCAGAAAGCGTTAAATACCAGCCAACAATACAGATTTTAAACAGGCTAGCAATGAAGATTTTCATATCAAGAACTGACCTACTGAGTGGCAAAAATTACTGACACATGTTTCACATTGTCAGTTTTTCCTCCCCAGAGGAATGGAAATAACCTTTCCCCAGCCTGTTACTGTGCAAGGGTGTAAGTGTAAATTCCTCTACAGCTGCAGGGAGTTTTCCTTCCCCAAAAGGGTCCAGATTAAAGACATATATACAGATTACTAAGGGAAAGACTTATGGACCCCCAGGGGCCTCCACGTGGACATGCATTAAGATGCTCCCAACAACACCTACCACAGGTGCTGCAGTTGTGGTGGGAAGGTTCTGAGGGCAGCATGGGTAAGTTCACAAGAGCATCAAGCCCACAAACAGACCTTGTTTGTGGGTCTACAGATCTCATGGGCAAGAAGTAATAGAGCAATACCTCCCACTAGCAATGGCATTGCTATTTATAAATATGAATGTTGTATTCTAAATGTTATTTAGAAATCAATATTAAAAAGCCATTATTTCATCCATTTCAGCACCATTTCTGATGTTGATTTCATCATAAATTGGTTTTAGAACTTGAAGTCATATGCACGTGACCTGGGGGTGGAAAACAATAGAAATATCTTTTCAAAGGAATAAAAGCACCAAAAACAAATTACCAACTTTCTTATTCCAGTTAGTGAACTGGAAGGAGTTCTTTTTTCTCAAACCACAGTCTGATGCTTCACAAACACCTTTTTTCCCCAAGCAACATACAATGTGAGAGACCTCTCAACAGAAAATCAGAAAAGAAGCTAGTTGACTGCTACCCAGCTCGCCCACAGACCCGGTATATCAGGCTTTTTCAGAAATAATTGGAAAATGCAAATGCCTATGTATCACATCAACTACATATTATACAAGCTTTAATTTCCTTTTGAGGAGTAAACACTATACTTTGAAAAAAGGCAAGTGATTCCTCAAGGAGAATGAACGTAAGAACATCAAGTGCTTTGCACTTTAACATGCTGCTTCCAAAATCAAAACTTCTTGACCCTATTTGCCAAAAAGCAAGACCACCCTAAGATTACAGTCAGTGAACTACTAAAACTGAGAAGCCCAGTGACTGAGGTATTAGCACTCTTACTAAATACATATGACCAATAACCAGAACATGAACCTACTTTCTGATGATATTCAACTGGAGTCTGACATGTTCACCATACCATCCAATTCTGCACAGCTAAGTGTGAACATAAATGCAGGAAAAAATCCTTAATTTTCAAGTTTCTCTGTAGAGACAAAAAGCCACTAGAAAAGATCTGAATTTTTTTTTGTAGCAGTGTCTCACAAAGTGCTTCCAGCAGGATGATCCTCTGTGTGAGACCCAACACACGAGAAGACAGCAGCTAGTTTCTCTAGAAAAGAAGCCAGTGATCGAGAAGCAGAAGAAATGGAAGCTAATTTCGTACATTACATTGCTGAGATGTCTGTCATCCACACATAGCTTTGGAACTCTAGTGATGAGGGAATTTTCTGTGAGCAAGAAAGCCTAACGTTAAAGACGAAACTATTGGGAAAGACAGATAAACCCCTAGAGAAATGCTACTGAATAGCAATGGCTCTTGGAGTATTAGAGAAAGACAAGACAGGAGCAATTACCAGAACAAAGTGGCACCACATTAAGGTACATTAAGAGCGAAATGCATCACAAATGAACTCTAGAGGTGAAGGTATCGGGACAAAGCTGCCAGGTAGTAAAGGCAGCAGGTTGCTGATGAAAGGCCCAACAACCCAAGGCTTTAAGTTGTGCCAAGACACTATTTGAAGAGATAACAATTACACTGATAATACAATGTGCTGCTTAGCAGGACACAGACATCTGCCCTAAAAACTCAGGAGAAAAGAGTGGGCTCACACAGATCCTGACAATCTGAGAGGCATGTGATATTCAACAGGTTGGAAATACTAGAAACTATGGTCATGTCCTTAAGCAAAGTAAAGCATAAGGACAAGAGAAAAAGATGGCACATAGATGCTGCCACCACTGCATTAAACAAAAGATTCAGTGATCAACAAGCAGCTTTGGCCAAAGCAGCACTAGCTGCCTAAAATATGCTTGGAGAAAGCACTACATAATGAGATAAAAATGCAATTGCATTTACAGCAGTGTCATACACTTCTCTTTGCATAGCCAATCAGGATTTGTTTCATTTATTAGATTTGTGTTTGAAAATGATAGTGACCTCTCCTATTATTACCCAGCATGTGGCATGTGAAACAAACATTAAGCAGCATATTTAAAAAATATATATTTTGAAAAAATACATGCACTTTTTTATTGCAAAAAAAGGGGTCTCTGTTAATTTTAACCCAGTGATCCAGGAGCACCAAAACACCGAAGACATGTCTTTGGAAGCAACTTGTTTCCAGTGGTCATTTTACTTCTGTCCCTAACAGCCTGCCAACATTTATTATGTTTAGACTTCACATCACACACTCATGGAATATTCTGAGTTGGAAGGAACCCACAAGGATCACAGAGTCCAACTCTGAGACACAGGACCACCTAAAAACCAAACCGTATGTCTCAGAGTGTTGTTCAAATGCTTCTTGAATTATGACAGCTTGGAGCCATGCCCACTGCTCTGGGGAACCTGTGTCATGCCCACCATCTTCTGATGAAAAACTTTTGCCTACCACACAGACTGACCCTCCAGTCATATCTTTTGAGTTACTGGCAAAGAATCCTTTCTTATCTCCTGGAAAGAATGTAGCATTGTGCCTATACATTAGTGTATGTTCCCTTGAGCCCTGGAAAACCAATCTAATGTAAACACCTTTTACTGTAATTCTTTGAGCCTGAACCATCAGCCAATGTTCACCCATCATATTATGTACTTGTCTAGCTGTATTCTGGACAATCTGTCCAGGTATGAGAAGGATACTGTAAGAAACAGAATCAAAAGCTTTGCTGAAATCCAGGAAGATTACATCTACTGGATTCCCTTGGTCGTCTCAATAAATATCCTGTTTCCTAGCTGGACACCAAGGCCTGCCTTTGTCACAAGAACAATTCAGGACTACAGACAATCTCTTACAGGTTATGTTCTTGCAGGCCCGCTGAAACCTATTGGTGTTTACATCTGCTTAGAAAAAAAGGTAGAGTTTGACCTTGCCTGCCTTACTAAATTGTGCTTCGGTATCTCAGTTTTTTTCTGTGCTCTTCTTCCTTACCTTATTTGTCCCTGGCTGCCTAACCTCATATGGTTTGTTTTTTTTTTTCCCTTGGAGATGCTATTTTAAAACCAAAGTACTGGATAATTAACTTTTCCTCAGAAATTTCTGCAGCAAAGTTTCAAGAAAGGCTCCTTTGGTGACATGTACAGTGAAATAAAAATCACATATTGCTGATGGGGAATTTTTTTACCTGGTAGCACCAAGAGATGTTTGCAGAGACTGACAGTGTCTGAATACTTATCTTCTACTGCAGGTATTGCCTTGAAAAGTCTTGATTTTGTGTCAGCTTTGATTAAGCATGGCCTGTCTCTCTTACATGAGAGCTTGTGGCAGGTTTTCTATCTTTCCACCATGCCAGTTGTAGGTGGCTCTGATCAACTCTTCCTTTTTTCTCAACGGTAACCTAGATGAAAACACCCTTCTTATATTTTGCAAGACATTAAGGAAGACTCATATTTTGCTTGATGATTACTGCTGGAAATACATCCATTTTCTCCAGTACAGTGCTCATGACAAGAATTCCTCTGGGCCTGGAAGCAAGACTTACAGGCGTACTGCATAGCAGGAGGCTTGTGACCTTGCTACAGAGGAAATGTTTTGTGCGTTACAGAGGTTTCTATCCATTTGTGCTGTGCAGGAGTGCAGCTTGGTGTGTAGTGCACTGTGGAAGCATTTTAGCAAGCTGCATCAGGGATGATACATGGGGACGAGTGGCTGAGTGAGTGAGAGCTGTCCTCCTGGCTGCACAGGGTGAGGTATGCTTGCAGTAGCTCATGGATGTCCAACCTTTTGGCTTGCCTGGGCTGCACTGAATGAAGAGGAATTGCCTTTGGCTGCATATACGTAGGTCACTCCAAAAAGTAATGCATCCTATTTACTTCCATGGAAACCACAGCAGATACAAAGAGCACAGCAACACTGATTGATAGAGCAAATTCTCAGCTACAAAACACTCTTTTTCAACAGTCACCGCTATTAGTTATGCATTTTCACCAGCAGTGAACAGGAGCCTGCATGCTGTGCTTGTAACAATCTGCATCAGCAGAGGTCCACTGTTGCCACTGCTGAAACGCACTGCCCACCACTTCACTGTGCTCACATCTACTGGTTGGCCTCCATAAAGATTTGTCAAGCATCGATGAATGTCAGTGGGTGCAGTTTTTTTTCCACATGGAGGAATTCAGTGATACACCTTTGCTCCATCCACACTTCCATGTCAGATGCCATTCTGTCAGGCTCTGTCAGAGGTCAGACTGCACCTCTGCTGCCATCTGCCACTGGTGGAAAGGTTCAGCCTCTAATGTGATAACACCAACATCCACCTCTGATGTCATGGGCCGACAGAATAAAATAGGAAGCATTACTTTTGGAAAAGCCTTCATAAGATACATGCTACAGTTAATGTATATAAAGTAACTACATTTATTTTAATTTTCAATGTTTTTGTATTGAAACATATTTTAAAAAAAAAGAGAGCAATAAAAACATAAAACTAGTGGGATATGTGACCTTGTTTTTGTGAAACTAATGCATCAGGCTGGTTTGATGGCTGTGGCTGCAATTCTTGGTTTACTTTCAAGGTATTCATCAGAGTTTTGATGAAATTCTACTCCTTCTGTACTTCATCCTTCAAAATAGTTGTTCACAAATGTCCTTACTGCCAAAAAGTGATGACGTGAACAAGGTGTGACTGTGAAGTGAAGGATATTTCTCTTTGATAAGAGATGGCTTATAAAGGTCCGGTAAAGAGACATGATCAGATTCTTGCAACTCCATACATTCCATTTGGAAAGTTACAAATTTTCAAATGTATTTGTGTTAACTGAAAATGAAGTGACAAATAAGCCAAAAAATTTATGATTTTTTTTTCAATCTTGAAACCTATTCTCAAATTCCTGTATTAAAATGGAAAGCACGGCTGCATATTTTTTGCTGTTCACAGGACTGTGTTCAGCCAACATATCAAAATGCATAAACTTACTTGCCATAACTTGAGTTAGCTCTGCACTGTGCTCCGTGCCCTGCTTTCATCCCAGACAGCATGAATATCACCCTGATGTTTGATTGTTGCTGAGCCACAGGTGTGTGCCCAGGACTGGGCCACTCAGCAGGGCAGAGCTGCCACTATGATGGCACAGAGCAGGGGTGGCCACAGTCTGAGCTGTGCCAGGCTGCATGAGGCCTGAATGCCGTGGGTTGGACATGCCTGCCATAGCTCCTACTGTGTGGCTCAGAGCTGTTAGGGCTTCTGACTTTTCTGTGGGCTTTTATCTAGCTTCAGTCATTGAAGCAATTTTCCAGAAAAGTGCCAACAAAACAGACAATGCCCTACATATGAAACCATGATAAAAAGAGTCACCATCAAATCATTTACTGTACATTAACTTTTTCTAATTTGCTCTTCCTTTCAATAAGAGCTTTAGGAAAGAGCATGAGCAGAGGAAGTAATAAAAGTTTAGCTGGGCTAGTGTGACAGAAAGCTGTATAACTCCAATGAGCTTTTGTGACCACCTCAGTGTGAAGCTGGAGCCCTAAAAGGTGCACCTGATATGTCCTCCAGTGTGAAGTCCTCCTTTACACAGCTTACAGGATATGGCCCCTTCACCTCCCCAACAGCAGTACCTTACTGACTGCATTCGTGATCTGGCACATACCAAGGGCCTGACCTGAAGTCTCCTATTACGATTTCAACCGATTCAAATTATTGACTCCAGTAGCTAAAGAACAGATCTCTACGTGCCTGTCTGACCACTGTAGATGAAAAAGCAAACCCTTTTTGCACCCTGCGAAGAACAGCCTTATTCTGCTGAAGAAAATTCACAGAAAATTCTGCATCGTATCTATTAGGGTAGGATCTAGGGTAGTCTGCTACATTTTGTACAAGTGTTTGGTTTGTATTGTTGTACTGTTAATCTAGCAAACTGCCTCTGATTTTGACTGCAAGCATGGATTTCAACTGAAAAATGACTTTTTCATCTGGGCTTACAACTTCTTAATATTTACTACCTTTAAAAAACTGAACAGAATTAATAAATACTGCAAAAGGAGCGATTCAGATTCTGATGCTTTTCTCTGAAAGAGATGTAGACATACAACGAAACACAAATATAGGCATAAGTTAAAACTGGGGGAGATGAGGCCAACCTCCTGCTTGCTCCTGATGACTGAGACGTAGGAAGGAACCATTTCCCAATACAAATCATAGGGTTTTTTGAGTGTTCAGCCTGGATATTGGTTGCTTGCTGGGCACAGACAGCAAGCATTTCACATTACTTCTTAGCTGCTATGGAACTGATGACTCTCAAGACACGCTGCGCTTGTTCTTTCACTTGTTCTTTCACTTGTTCTTTCCTCAAGCTACTGGAAACCGGAAAAGGTAGAGCGATGACAATTGTTGCATGCAATTTATCTTTCACTGCTTCCCTTTCTGGCTACTTTTTCCACATTTCAGAGATAGCAGCTAGGTTAAATATCTGTTGAGATCAGGTAGAAGCAAGAGTTTTCCCCACTTGTATGCCAACACAAGTGAAGAAATAATAAATTTCCAGCTTGGACTTGTAGAATTATAATACACAACACACAAATAAAAACCATGTGATGTGCTGCAAACTGATTCATTCATACCATACCTTCAGCTTTACTTGTGAATGCCTTTGTCTATTTATGCCACTGTTCCAAAAGTATAATGGGTGAGAGGGCTGGTAGTTGAATCTACCTCTCTGTCTCTGCAAAATGCCTTGGCTGGCCCACTGGCCAAATTGCCTGTAAGCTCCTGTGGTTGTGAGAGCTGTCCCTGCAGGTTGCAAAGCTTTGATTTAATCTTGGGCCTGACCAGATAACTAATAGAAAGTGATCAGACAGTTAAGTGTGCTTAAATGGATGGGATTCCAGGAAGTCATTTACAACAAAAGTAAGTAATTCTGCTGCAAACCCCAAAACAACTCCAGGGGTGCAAGCAACACGAGGTACGTGCCAAACAAACCCATGCATATGCAGTGAATGGAGCTGCACTGTGAGCATCCACGGCAGCCTGCTGCTCCCCACTTTCCTTGCCTCAGTAGGTATTTGGCTGCTGACCACTGAGTCTTGAGTCTAAATGTTCACCTGACAAAAGTCTAAGTGACCAAAGAGCCAAGCAATCCTTGTACAGATTCCTCTGTACGCCCTGAATTTAAAGAGACTGCACCCAGATTTCTGGGTAGCTTCCCAGCCAGCTTTGCTTTTGAAATAGAAACACCTCCCCTCAACTATTGATGTTCTTGTAACCATTCAACATGGAACCACAAGGATATATCTGTCCTCTACAGTAATCCCACCCTACTTTCCCTACTTCTGTCCCCCCAAAAAGGTGGATAGAAGATTTCTTTCATTTAGAGAAGAAATACTGATAGCTTTTGGTATCACATAGCACCAGCCCTACAGAAGGCACACACCAAACCTGCACCACCACTGCATGGTGAAAGACATCATTTTAACTTACCTTCCTGTTTTCTTGCATACCATCAGCTAGGCATTCAGCAGCACAGAGGTTTGCAACAGGTTCTTAAGTGTTCATCCTTGCTAGTGTATTTGTGGCAGGTCGCTTGTGGTGGCTCAGGGCAGCTTCTTCCACCTTCTTCTGCAAATGAATTCTTCTGGATCCAGAGATGACTCAGTGCTAACACACAGACCACATCCTGAGTCTGTTCGACCTGAAAGATAATTAGCAAGCATTTCTGTAAAGAATTATTGAAACACTTGTTTGCTAGCACAAGGGATAATCCTTCTCACTAGTTAGTGAACAAAAGGAAGTTAGCGGATGGGAGGCTATTAGAAAAAGGTGAAGGTATGCTCTTATTCTGGAGGGCTGAGCCAGGAGCAAGTTTGCAGTTTTAAGAAAAAGCAGAGAGAGAAAAGAGATAATAATCTAAAGAAAAGACTAATTTCAGTTTTAATATTTTACATATCTGTCATACACTAAGAAAGGTTATGATACAAATTAACAGAAGGGGAGAAATGGAACAATCAATGAAGAGCAAAGACAAATAGATAAGAAATTAGCTGAGTAAATACTTTTTTTGTTGTTGTTGTTAAAAAAAAATAGAATAAAAAAAATAACTACGTGCCCAAATGAGCTCTTCCTGAAGTTTAAAATACGTGAATAGAGAAAATATTTTCTTGCCTCTCAGGAGATCTCATCTCAGTCTTCAAACACACCCATTCCCCATCCTCAAACCTCAAAGCGTAATTGGGAGTTTGAGGTAAACACTTTCTAGATGTGCAGTACAACTTATCCCAAGTCCCACAGACAACTTCTAAAAGTGCTGTACTGCAGTTGAATGCAGTATCTGTGTTTTCATTAAACTCTGCACTGTGGGCTCCCATTCCCCATGGGGAATTTTCTTTAATATATGGTTTCAATTTCAAAACAACATCACTTTGGGGACCTATTCTGCCTTTATTTATGCAGACTGGCAGATGATGCATCTGCCTACTGATAGCAACTTTAATCAAAAAAGAATCTTTTCAATACAAAACTAAACAATTAATTGGATACTTTAGCGAATGCTCTCATCATGGGTCTTGGGAGCAGCTAGACATGAAAACTGATAAATAAGGTGTCCTTGTATTCTTTAACCATCCCCCAGGGAAAGTAGTTTGTAAAATAGTAAAATTGCTAAGGCACAAATATTTATCACAGATCCAATAAGATTTTATGTAGCTTGTAACTACAATATTACATGTTTTATGCTCCTTCAATTTTTAGTTTAGAGTACATCCAGTTTCTTCAGTATAGACAATTTCACAACCAGCGGAGATCTGTAAACAATATCTTGTTACAGCCCCATGAATACCAGGTGTAATTATTTCCCCTGCATTTTCAATGAAGCTTTATTCTTCCTGAACACACATTGTTCATGTGCTAAAAATGCCTGGAACGCAAGGCATAATTATTTTATTGGATTTGTCAGGTTTACAAAGTTTTCAGTCCATTAGAATTTAGCCTTCATTATGCAACATCCACAGTTAATTTTAAGTACCAAGCTATTTTGTATCATTCAGAACAGCTTGTCCTTTAAAAACAGAGCATACCATCATAAAGCCGAGGCATCCACTGAGGTGTGCTACTTTGATAAAAATACAGTTAATGGAGGTATTAAATATTGCATCTTTAGACGTACAGCTGCCCAAGAGGCAGATAGCTCCGCATGAATCAGTGCAAATCATTCATGTCTGGCTGGAAAGTGTAGCTGGAGCATTAGCATAGCTGTTGGAGGCAGGATTCATAGATCCCAGACCCAGACTTGTCTGGGGCACAGAGGTTGTACAACCAGCAGGCTAAAGCTGTATTTCTGCTGAGAGCAACCCCCCTGGTCTATCTACTGCAGGTTTGCGTGGCATTTCAGCTCTTACTGCAGGCTGTAGGGATCCAAAAAGAGCACCATGGCATTAAGCAGCCACTGCCAGACCACTCGTTTCTGTCTGCTTTGTCAGCATGAGCACAGAGCTGGTGAAAGGAACTGATTTGACTGCAAAACACTCCCAGTGCAGGCAGGGCAGCAGGTAGGGGATGGAGCAGTTGCTGAAGCAGCAATGTTGGCTGCCTAGCATAGGGGAGGCAGCCCTGACAGAAAGAGGGTGCCCCAGGCTCATTAAAAATGAATAAGAAAGTCTTAATCTCACAGATATGCAGCCCTCCCTCTGGGCTGGTGTGGGAGCTGTGCAGAGACAAACTCCATGAGCTGGATACTTAGGGCATGTCAATTACTTACTGACTAATAAGTGCAGTAGTAACAGACTAACAAACCAGGAGAATGGGAATTAGCACATTCACCATCCCAGCAGGGCAACTGCTGCGTCCCTCTTGGCTGCATCCCTCTCAGTGCAGGTGAGAAAGGGGCTGCCTCCACTGCTGCAAGATAACAGGCTGATCCTTGATGTTGCCAAATTGTCATCAGAATGATGCCTTTTCCCTTAGGGCTTTATGACTTTCTCAAGGCTGCATTACTCATCTAGGATCCTTGGCCTGCTGGCTATCCCCGTCTCAGCAATCACACCTGGGTGGTTTTAACTTCTCTCATCTTGCACTTCCAGTTTCAATAGGTACATGCAGCCCCAATGACCTTTGTTTTATAGCAAGAGAATAATAGGTGGTTTCCTTGGGTGAAGGTTTCTTAACCTCCTCTGACACTATGCTGAGCAGGCCGTAAAATAGGAATGCTGTGGCCTGTAGGCAAAGGCACCATCTACATTTGACAAAGAGGCAGGACACAAACGAAGACAAGGCTGAGACAGGCAACATGTTGCCCTGCTGTCGGTAGAAGCAAAGCACTGCAAGGCCTCCACCCATGTGCACCCCTCACTTCAGAGCTGAAGAATCCCTCTGTTTCAGTAGTGCAAACATCCTAAGGCTCCTGCTACAATCCCAATGGCAAGAGGTATTACACTCAGAGCATATTTTTCTTTCTGAGAAGCAAGGATGGCTTTTGAACAGTGGCAAGTGTGCCTGATGCTGTGTCACAGTGATTTGCAGCTTACTTAAACATCCTACAGAGATGTTCTGCATTATGACTGAAAAAGATTGCATATTCAGGGTATTTCTAAAATAATTTCATTATTAATTTTCTTGTATAGCATCCATTAACTTCATTAATACATATTGGGACCATTATAATAAGTAAGTGGCACAATTATCAGGCTAATTGTCCAATAAGCTAAAACAGTCATTCTAATGAATGTTTCTGCTGCTGTCTCAGCTCTCTGTCTGGAAGCTCACCATGGCTCCTTGGAAGAGAATACCTTGCAGTCCTCTTCCCTCTGGTCCTCTTCCCCACACCCACCACTCCAGCATGCTCTCTGCCTCCCACCTGCCCATGTATGATCTCTCCGTCTTCATCTTCCTCACTCATGGGAAGAAACAGCCATTTCAAGCTGAGGAAAACTCATGACATGGCTGCCCTGCCGTCTGTGATGAGTAGGAAGAACAAGCTATCTTACTCTATTTTTTATGACCCTAATCACTAGGCAGCAGAGCTGCTACCTTGGAGAGGGTAGTGGAAAAACAGGTATTGCATGATTCAGGAGATGTTTTTTATTGTAGAGCACTCCAACATAAATACCAACAAAGCACTGCTTCCTAGCTCGTATGCAGAATTACATCCATAGTGCTTTGTTATCCTCCTCTTTCAGGTGTGCTCAGTGATGCTGGGTGCAGTTAAAAAAAAAAAAAAAAAAAAAAAAAAAAGGGCTCTTCACAAGGCCAAAAGGGAAAAATACTAATTCATATAGGAGATAGACAGAAGTTAAGTCTTTCAAAAGATCTTACCTTAAGAACTAGCACTATAACAAGCAATTTATTCACTAACAAGAAGTTGGACAACTCAGTGGAGGGAAAGAAGATAAAAAAAATGGAAGGGGCCAGCTGAAAGACTTAGCAACCTACTATAGTTCCAATTAACTAGAGAGAAAGTTCCAATTAAGTAGGAAGAATGACTAAGAGGAACAGAAATTAAACTGGAGTGATCACATTGCTGCAGATGTCTTGAATTTTTCATCAGATACTGTCAGTTGGTAAAGAAGATTGATGCTTGTAAGATTCTTGCACAAATATTGTTTAATGAGAGACTGAGTGAGAGATTAGACTGGATAACCTCACGATGTCATTTCCACTCAGCACCTCTATGATTTAAAGAGTTGGAGCACTGAGGACCAGAGACCTTAGTCATAGACATACGAGTGAAGGATTGGGGCATGAGTGGAGAACAGACAAGAAATTTCTGAATAGTTCTTCTGAGCAAAGAAGTGAAGAAGTAAAAACAGAGTGGCTGAGGAAACATTTTGAAAGGAAAAATTTTCAGAGGCTTGTCTACAAGTCACTTTTTATGTGATCTATTTAAAGATATCAAAATAGTCTTGAATTCTCAAAAGATGAGCAAGTGCATGGAGGTACTCATCTTCTTGTCTGATGTCAGCTGGCAAGGATTGCTCACCTTCTCCCTCCCTGCTAAAGTTAGTCACAAACCTCCCAGTGACTTCAGTGAAAACAAGCCCAGCCCTCAAACACTTGAAAACCACTATCAACACACTGATAAACTTTAGAAGTATCAGAAGTTCAAAAATGAGAGAAAGGAAAAAGTTATATAAATGCATTTGGTAAAATATATTAAAACAAAAATAAACAAAGTAAACAAACAAAACTCCTTTAATTTCTGTATAATAAGAAAAGAATCTTGGAACTTTCTTCATCTCTCCACTTCTTTTTCTTGTCTTAAAAAGAAAAGTCCTCTACTGTCCACACACACTCATACAAACACACAAAGAACAAACACTTCATGACAACGTTGCTGCTGGAACATGAAATTCACTTGGAAAAATAAATCTTCTGTTGAAGAGTTTCTGTGGGGAATGAAGATGTTTCCCAAACTCTCTGTTCAGACAGAGCAAAGTATAAACGGACTGCCCCAACAGCCTCTACCTATGCTGTCAACTCTGACAAGTGACCCCATGTTAGCTCCTAGGGTGGCCACACTGCTACAGTCTGAAAAAGTAGACGCGATTGCTTATCCATCATGTTCCCCCTGAACATTCAAGGAACTGAATCTTGGTAGCTCCTATGTTTGAGGCCTTCTTCGGACCTGCCATTTGGCAAAGGCTGTAGACATAGTCTTTACTTACCAAACAGCAATGGAGATCATGTTACAGTAGTGTTTTTGAAGGGAGAGAGAACATGCTCTAAATGTAATGCTGATTCCCATTTTTTCCATCTCTGATATTTCAAGAACATATACATTCATATGGCCAAGTCCTCTAGTGTATCATTGGGCAGAGAACCAAGGCTGAGAGGTTTTGCAAAGCCTGTTTTCACCATTATGTTTCTTCCTCAGCGCAGACATGGAGACGGCCAAATTGAAACTGAACACTTCAGAGGAACTCCCAGGTCAAAAGATTCAAATCTACATATTGAAATGAAACCCCATCATAGATGTTAGCAACAAATGCATTATTCAAAGTAAAAAGACATTTTTTTAAATGGAGGTTACTATCATGCAGCCTAATTAAAGCTTGCCTCTTGGTTGAACCATAAGTGAAACTACTCTATACTTTTTAGTTTCAGGTCAGTTTCTCTTTAAGTTGCAGGGTACTGTCAACATCAACTGTGTATATACATATATATATACATACACACACACATATATATATATGTATATATATAAATATAAAAAAACAACCAGCTAGGTTGATCTTAAAAGGTTAAGATCACAAAAGCCCTCAGGATATTAATCTCATGCTTGAAGACAGTTGTTTCCTTTATTCAGGAAGAGGGATCATCTTTATTCTTTTCCTACTGCAACAAAACATATCAAGGTAAAGTGTAAGGCTTTGGGATCATGACTGTCATCGCTGTTGCTGTCTGTACGTTGTTCTGGAAATCCTCACTCCAAATATTTTTGCTCTCTCAGCTAAGGTTTCTCAATAATTTCCCAGCATAATACCTGAGCTTCATTTAGAACTTGGCCTTATTTAGGGGTTTGACATTTGTTTTCATTTTACAGTATATGTTCAGTTTGATAAGGAGTTTATGTAGTGACTCATCAGCAGCAGAGGCATTTAACTAATGGGCAAGAGCACTGCCCAGCCTGCTTAAATCTTTAGTGGGTTACTTTTAATTTGACAGCATACAATGCAGCTGTTCCCAGCTCCCTGGCTGATTGCTTGACTTGGTTTCTAACCTTTGCAACCTTCTTTTGCCTCTCCCAGGCTCAACAAGGACAGCATGCTCTGTGCTACTTACTGTGAGCCATTTTATCAGATGTGTGCATTGCAATCAGATTATAATATTTAGTGCAGAGGTTCAACTAGAAACTTCTTGCATGTATTTCTAGATTGATCACTCCCAAAACTGTTTACCTGGAGATGTTATGAATACCACACTCATAATTTGTGTGCCATTTGGGAAGAACTATCACCAATCACTCCTGTTATAGGCTTGTGATGCTGTTGGATAGCACTGGTGATTCATCAAGCAGTATTTGGCTGTGTTTGCCAAGCATGTCTTATTGAAGTGTCCACCCTTTCCATTGGGAAGAGGCAGACAGGTCAACCTGCCTCCTGGACATTGTGCAAGCACCATTGACAACACAGCCTGTACATAAGACACAGTGTTCCTAAAGCATTTTATTTTTTTCCATGACAGGAGCATTGGACAGTGAACTCCAACAGTCTTCCTACACTTTTCCTCTGTCTTTTCCCTCTCCCATTTCACTGCAAGTCAGCATTTGCCGGGGATTCTTGCTGAAGCCTGGACAAGCCAGGAGGACAAATAGCAATGAGCCAGGGGAGATGAGAGGACTAACTGGCAGGGCAGGCAGTTGCTGTAGCTTTCATAGATAAGGCTAATGGAAACAGCATCAAAACTGTTAATCTGCACATTATTCATTTTTATGTGCTGCTAGTAGTTACACTGAGCCCTTCTCATCACGCTTTATATTTTTAATACCCTCTAGCAATGTGATAACTCTTGATCGCTCCCTCAACCTTTGTAGACCGGAAAACCAATATTCAGAATATGAAACCATTATACAGTTTTCAACAGGCATTGATAAAAAAATAAGGTGCTTACAAAACAAACACATTAAGATGTTCCTGACATTTTCTCCATAGAAAGCAGTACTCTTTTAACAGAAGAGGAATTTCTATTTGACAGACTGCAAGAACTTCACCATAGCATCTGATATTGTAAGCTCAGATCTCTCAGCCTAAATGAATAAATGGAAACATTGAATAGACACTGCAATGAATGCCTTCTCTCAGGGAAAAAAATAAGTGTCTCAGATAATAAACCACAGAAAGTAAAGACTATAAATAGATGAGGACAAACTCCACCTTTGCTTTTCCACATTCTTACTATCCCAATGAAAACATGAGGAAGTTGTTCTGAAAAACTTATTTAAGGCAGCAAAGGCACCCATAGTTCATTCAGAAGTGTGTTCCATGAAGCATTGCATAGGAGGATGCTACAAACCCCGAGTTTCTGCTGAGATGATTCACTGCAGCATTACTCCAGTTTTATCCTGTGTATCTCAATTAATTTCAGCATAAAACTGGACTACTGCAAGGATGACTCAGACCCACTGCTTTTGTTTCAGAAGAAATGGCATGGAGACATCTAACAGAAGTCTATCATTCTCTTATTTAAACTCCTCCAAGTCCTTGGAGGATGGACACTGATTAAAAAATAAGACTCCTTCTGAAGAGCTCTGATGAGAGCACAGCTTAATGGATGAAAGAGCATACCTTACATAACTAGATTAAGCACAGCCTTTAAAAGAAGAAGTGCAATCTCCTCTCGGACAAGATGGCACAGAGCAATCACAGCAAGATAATGGCAAGGAACTGATGTTTTACATGTCAAAATGGTGGTTTAGAAGCTGAAGTTAGCATTAAGAGACTCCGGAGCTTCAGTATCTTATGCTCTCCAAGAAGTTGCTGAAAGAGGATTTGAGGACATGTATTTCACTACTCTGCTATCCTTCACTGCATTGATTCAGAACTTCCACTAGTCATTTCCAGAAGTACCAGAAGAGAATTATTTTCTATTTTGTACTTAAAAAAAATAATGGTCAGAAATTACCATTACTTACAGCCTACTCAGTGCATCTCTTGTGCTGACCACATATCAGATTCGCTAAACAACATAAATCAAATTCCTGTCATTAGCTAGAACCAATGATCTCTCTACTCTCATCCTGCAAGATGGTCTTCTGAACCAAATTAAGCCAGGGAAACTAAAAGCCTTATGTTTCTTAGAGGGTTTTGGCCCTACGTGGAGTGAGCTAACTAGCTATCGCAGACTGCCTGAAGCCAGCTTTAATGTATAAACACTACAAACACAGGCATCAAACTGCATGAAAGCACAGACAGTCGCTTTGAAGCTCCAGCAGCTTGACAACAGAAAAAAACCACATTTTTGAAGTGACATCCTTGTTCTCTGGTATGACCTGCAGAGGTGAGGCATTGAAGAGTTCTTGACTGTGGCATCGCTCATATCTCACTGCACTGATGAGGAGCTTCATGCTGATTTGGGAAAGAATGAACTAGAAGAAGGATGCACCCAGCAGGAGTAGGTGACTAGTTGATGAGGGGAATGACTGAATACTGGGTTAGCAGAGAGTCCACAGCCTGTTTGCCTCTTATCATTTTCCTTTGTCATCCTTTACTTCCTTCTCACTTCATTTGGGCTTTTTTTTTTTTTTTTTTTTTTTTTTTTTTTAGCTTTATTCTATCCTGCAGTAGAACAGCACAAAATAAACCAGAAACACATTTAACCAATACTGATTAACCTCTTCCAACACTGCTGGAAATTAAGGTATACCACATTAAGACTAAAAGAGAACAGTCCTCCTTGTGAAGTCTGTTGAGATCATGCCTGAAAAAGACTTGAGAGAATCTGATCTAGAGTTTGCATGACTGTCCCTTAACAGGGGACCATGCAAGGACAGAGCTACAAAACGAAAAACACACATGCATATTTGTAGCTGATAATATATGTAATAGAATTACTTCACTTAGCTTGCAAAAAAATGAGAATTAAGTGAAGTTGTGATCTTGCTTTTGGCAGGGTCCATGGGCATTGCACAGACAACTACTGCACTATTTAGTATCTTGATAAGCTGTATTATGCAGGTTGTGAGATTAAGCCCTGAGACACCAAATGCACAGTATCTTCTGGAATGACACATACCGCTCTGAGAGCATGATAAGATTAAACAGGATCACAGAATCATAGAGGGTGGAAGGGACCTCCAGAGATCATCGAGTCCAACCCCCCTGCCAAAGCAGGTTCCCTACACCAGGTCACACAGGTGGGCATCCAGGCGGGTCTTGAATATCTCCAGAGAAGGAGANGTGTTTTGTGGGGGGTTTCTTTGTTGGTTTGTTTTTGTTTCGGTTACTCTAATATTCTATTTAGCAACTTGGACGAGTGAATGAGTGCAACAAAAACTTTAACAGGAGATACATTCATCCCAGCTCTACAGAATACCTGGTGAGAAGCAGAGTTGGGCGTATAACCACATTCTCACTCAAGAGGATTAGGAGTTAGAACCCCCTCACTTACTCTCTTATGTAGTGCAGTGAGCACCAGTGTGGGCACTCGTCATTTGTCAACATGCAAAGTAAAACAAGTTAGTTTTTTCAGCTTTTCTGCTGTGAGGGCCTCTTCCCCAGGTGTCTCATTCACATGACAGGTTCTTACATGACCCGGTATTCAGTGCTGTGACTTCTGATTGCCTGCAACCCCCTGCTGCCTCACTTTTCTCCAGAGCTTTAACAGTACCAACATCCATCAGACATCCCATCACAGCTTTGTGGATGGGTTATTGCTGCCAGTCTTTGACAGAGGGGAAAAAATCTCATGTCTTCTAAGAATTCCGTACTACTCTGAGGCTGTGTTCCCAGACTTATCATGACATAACATTGGAAACAGCGCAGTGTACATCTCAGTCACCAGCACAGCCATTTCCATTGGAAGTCCACATTGTAGTCAGTCATCTCCACAGCCATTTGGCAGAAATGGCTGCATGCTGTCCTTGCAACAAGATCTATCTTCTGCACGAGACCTCCTCTGCCAGGTCTTCTTTATTTTTCCCTTAAAATAAACCTGCAGAAAGCTGGATAAAATTCTGTCCCTTATTTGTCTGTCCTCTTTGATCTATGTGGTCCCTTGGAGTGTTACCAAAATGGTTGTTGTCAAGTTGGAAACATAGTGAATTCTTTATCCCTTAATGCTTTCTACCCTGGACAGAAGTCTTTCTAAAACATCTCCAATTGAACAGCGAGAAGATACGAGATTCAGACAGGATTGTTTAGTCTGACCTATTAGAATAAAGGTGGGCCTAGAGTTAGAGTAGCACCTTGCTTCATGGGAAAAATTATTTCTTACGTGAATAAAGTATTCTGCAAATAAGCTCATTTCACACATGACCTCTGAGAAGAAAATAAGTGCCCATAATCCTTCATTTCTTCTACTGATGTTTTCAAAGCCAAATGTCAGTATTTCTTCCCGAAGAAATTATGAATTCCCACTGTATTATAATTTTATTTCTTCTTCATCCATTCCTCTGAGTTCAGACCAACTTTTTCAGCATTTTCTCTCATGGAGAATTTTCGAATAGTAAGATTTAGGTCTTAACTGGAAAAGCTGAATGTCAAAAAAACTCAAAATCCTGCCCTCCTCACAGCTTTAATGCAGGACATCACATTAGATGATTATATGGTCCCTTTTGGCTTTAAAAGGTATTAGTCTATTAATTATAGATCAGTGTCAGCATTTCTGCCTT
The DNA here is from genome assembly GCA_016647715.1 of Pavo muticus. Lineage (NCBI taxonomy): Eukaryota > Metazoa > Chordata > Aves > Galliformes > Phasianidae > Pavo > Pavo muticus. The sequence goes on from JACDJE010000062.1 coordinate 1,108,655, forward strand.
AGACTTTGGCTTCAGCTTAATTTACCTTTTTTNAAACCAGAAACACATTTAACCAATACTGATTAACCTCTTCCAACACTGCTGGAAATTAAGGTATACCACATTAAGACTAAAAGAGAACAGTCCTCCTTGTGAAGTCTGTTGAGATCATGCCTGAAAAAGACTTGAGAGAATCTGATCTAGAGTTTGCATGACTGTCCCTTAACAGGGGACCATGCAAGGACAGAGCTACAAAACGAAAAACACACATGCATATTTGTAGCTGATAATATATGTAATAGAATTACTTCACTTAGCTTGCAAAAAAATGAGAATTAAGTGAAGTTGTGATCTTGCTTTTGGCAGGGTCCATGGGCATTGCACAGACAACTACTGCACTATTTAGTATCTTGATAAGCTGTATTATGCAGGTTGTGAGATTAAGCCCTGAGACACCAAATGCACAGTATCTTCTGGAATGACACATACCGCTCTGAGAGCATGATAAGATTAAACAGGATCACAGAATCATAGAGGGTGGAAGGGACCTCCAGAGATCATCGAGTCCAACCCCCCTGCCAAAGCAGGTTCCCTACACCAGGTCACACAGGTGGGCATCCAGGCGGGTCTTGAATATCTCCAGAGAAGGAGACTCCACAACCTCCCTGGGCAGCCTGTTCCAGTGCTCCGTCACCCTCACCATAAAGAAGTTCTCGCGCACATTGGTGCAGAACTTCCTATGCTCCAGTTTCTGGCTGTTTCCCCTTGTCCTGTCTCCACACACTGCTGAAAAGAGTGTGGCCTCGCCACTTTGCCCCCCACACCTTAGGTATTTATAGACCTGGATCAGGTCCCCTCTCAATCTTCTTTTCTCAAGGCTAAACAGACCCAGTTCGCTTAGCCTTTCTTCACAGGGGAGATGCTCTAGACCCTTCACCATCTTTGTGGCCCTCCGCTGGACTCTTTCCAAGAGATCTCTGTCTTTTTTGTACTGGCGAGCCCAGTAGCCACATGAGACTTGTTGCTTATTCTCTGGTGACTGTTCCCCAGTCAGCTTCTCCCTGTGGATAAACACCTGAAGGAACCCATTTTCTGCATCAAAACTGCTAGGAAGTTACAAGAAATACAGATGATCTTTCATATAAATTGTAGATAACTTGACAAGAAGCTGAATCAAGGAGCCAGACATTATTTCCTAAGGCAAGGCAAAGCAGCCTTTTATTTCCTAAGTTATCAAAGTCACGTGATCAAAGCCCTACAGCTGAAGTCAGCTATTAATTTGTCAGTGACCTAAGTGAACAGATATTACAAACAGCTGAAATCCCACTGGTAATTGATTCTGTAACAGCAAGCAACAAGTGATGAGAAATCAGTAATAAATACACATTTTCAGTTCCACTTGAAAAATGCCTCAGCAGGGAAAGGCCAATGCCAACTATACAAGTGCAACCTATGCTCTGACCATGGGAGAAACACAGGGGGTGGGTGATGACTGGAAAGGGAATAAAAGGCACAGCGGATCCTCTACGCTGCTGTATCTTCTTATCAGACCAGCTGCCATAACTTAAGCCAGTTAGAAGATTAGTTGAGAATAAAATGTTATCAATAAAGCCATATATTTATCAGATCCATGGATTTTGTTGATTAGTTTCTAACTCATATGCTGTAAGGTCCAGGCCCAGGGAATGAGCTGTTAGAAATAACTTGATGGAGCTAAGTGAAGTCTTCTGGTCTTTTGCTGTCTGTGGTTTTCTCCATACCAGACATGGTTGTTTCCCAAAGGCAACGTATCCCATAATTAGGATTCAAACACAACTTGTATTCAATCCTAGAAAGGCCTGATCAGCAACAGAAAACACAGCATGCTGCCCCAGTGCTCTCTAGAGCATCTGATGGGTTTATGTCCTAACTTATGTGAGTGATTGTATCGTTCTCTGGAAATGTTGCAGCTTGAGGTTGTGTTACAGGTCTTGTAGTCCCAAGCCGTAGTCCCAAACCATAGTCCAAAACAAGTCCAGGTTCAGCCAACTCTGAATACAACAAATTTAAAACAGAGGTTGCTTTAGGGCAACAAAATTTAAACCTTTTTCTTTAAATATGCACCAACACCACTCCTTTCTCTCTTCATCTGTAATTCTGAAACAAATGCTATCCAACTTCATCAGTACTGTGATGATGAACTTTTTTTTATAACTGAGCTAGATCCTTTCAAAGAAAGAAGGATGGAGGTTTAAGACCTCATTCTTACCAGATGTTTTGTGAGCTTTTGTCCTTACTGCAACTGAAAAGTTTTTTTAAAAAGTAATTGCCATCTCACCTTTCTTAAAAAAGAATCTACAAAAGCTCACCGCTTTGAAGACATAATTAAGAATGCAGAAACACAACTGTATGTAGTTTGCAGCTCCAAAGTGTCTACCGTTTGGATTTTGACCTTTTAAAACTCCATTAGGCTATGTAAATACAGTACAAATGAATGTGTACTGTTCACGGTTTGCTAGCACAAGCTGGAGGAGGACCTGCTCTCTGCCCTCCATATCGTACTGCCGGTGATCAGACACTGATGAGGCCTCAACACTCACCTGTACAGAACTGATCCATGGAGGAATGGGGTGTTATGGCCCCCTCCCCTTTCATTTTTAGACCTCTTTGACTTAATCCTGGTTTTGAGGGAGCTATACAACAATGCCATCACACCTCCCAAACTGCTAACTTAAGAACTGAAGTAACCCATTTGCTCTTAAGACCAGAGTCATTTCCATAAAGGAGAGGACGAAGGAACAAAAGAATGCCTCTGTACATCTCTCATGACATGGAGGCATTTCCATGTTTAAATTGTTTGCCTTCTGCTCTACCGCAGAAGTTCTTTATTTTGTTTCTTCAAATAAGCATTTTTCTGTTGCATTAGAAAAAAAGTGAATAGCTTGGCAACCAAAGGGCCAGGCCCAGAAGTGGTTTTAAGAAGCAGCTGAATTATTTCATGCAAATAAATCACTTTGAACATGATCTTTTCCACCTCCATTCACTCATCTAACCTCTATTGAAAGTGTTCTCTGTTCCCAAATATTTGCCACATAATTGATGGTAAGGAAGTAAGCCAAAACTGCTCCTGCATTACAGGCCTATCCCTGATATGAAACAACAGTCTCAGAGGGATAGATTAATGCACATGGATTTCAAGCCTTGAAAAACAAAATCTTCCTTTCAAACTTAGCTATACGGAAAAGCTATCAAGAAGCCAAGGGTCCCAGGGTACATGAGTTTCTACACAACCTTTCACATTTCACTACTAAATGCTACAACCAGTTTCTTCCTCCAACTTTCAATGGCATTTGAAGTTTGCAGAATCCTTTCTGGGATAATAAACATACAAGTAATCTCAGCATCACATGAAACAGATATATTTCCAGACCAATAGTTCTGTGTTAAAATTGGATCTACAGGAAAAAAAAAAAATCATTAATAGAAACAACAAAACAACAACTCATTGGAAGTCTCCTCACAAGTACAGTGACCTTATCACATTTGTTTGACAAACATCTCTGAACATCTTTTTAAGCTGTAGGCAGCCTGCTTTGAAGATGCCTGGGGGGGCATAAATCACATTTACGCAGGTCTTGCAGATATGCATTTAGGATGCATGGGATAGAAAACCAGATAAACAAAAGTCCCAACAGGAATCTACTTGCACAGCCAAGAATGAACTCAGCCTTTCTTCAGCTCATACTTGAAAAACTAGGACTGAGAACTGTGAAAGTTGAGCTACTTCCTCTGGACTTCTATCCAACTCACAGTTAATGACACAGGTGAAGCATAAAAGCTGCTGCTTAGATGGATACAAGTTGCAGTAGATCAGTTCCAGAGTGCTCAGGAAAAGACCTGATACTTTACCTTTGTTACCAGACTCTACATGGATAGGAGGGAATTTCATAAGGAAATAATACACACTCATTTACGCATATGTACTGTGTGATTTTGGCTGATCTCTTAAGCATGCTCAGTACAGCATGCAGACTTTCTTTATAGCCACGCCAAATGTCCACCAACACAGCACGCACACATGCACACACATGCCCTTACTCCTTCTCACAGTTAGGAAATTGTTGGCAGTATGATCTTAGAGGGAATCTCAATTGGAGCAGTATGCACATATAAGGGAATTGAGGAAATAAAATCAAAATACATGTATAAATCAGTGGCCAAAACAAGGTGACATAAAAAGCCGTACATCACAGGAATAGCACAAACTGTCTGCAGTTTGCACAGCTGGTAGCACACGCAAGTGGAAGAAGGTGGAAGCAATTCCAGTTTGGATGTGCTCCTCAGATTTTGAGTCATGATATACACAGCTAGCCAAAAGTACTCAGAGCACAGCTCCTAGAAAGGCTAAAGAAGGGGGAGGTGAGTCACTTTAGGCATTTTCTCACGTTATTGAGGCTCACATCTGAATTTGTTTTGGGTTCTTATCCCTGAAATGTAGAAGATATGCCACAAAAATGTTGCTGCTCTAGCTATAGAGAGCGCAGAGTTCACACGTACTCCATCTGCATCCAGCTCAGTCACGTGGGGGCATTTATACAAGCCTTGCTTTCCAACACAGCCAAAACATAGCCCTAGCTGCACTGGAGAGGCAAGAGCTAATAAATGATTGATGCAGCCCTCTCTTACACCAACACCACTCAACTCTACTGAAGCATTTCCACAGAATATCACATCCCCTCTGTGGTTTTGCAGAGCTCTTTGCAGACTAGAAAAGCCATTGTAGTCATCTTAGGCTCATCTGTAACACATTACCCAGCAGAGCTTAGCCAACTGAACCACTTTGTCCATTTCATACAGCCCTTGGCAAAGACCTTCCTCCACATTTCCACTGGGATTCAGACGCAACACACTGCTTTGGTAATGTACAGCAGATAGTACCTAGCTTTCCTGGGCATCCTTTTTCTAGTTGCATATTCCTGAAGAGTCCACACCACAAGCTGGCCTTGATTTACGGTCTATACTTCTCACCATCATGCTAAAATTACTTCCTCTACCCATAGAGTTCTCTGCTTCAGTTCCCTAATCAACTTTCTAGGCTAGATTCTTCCTCGATAAAAACCAGTGGAGCCATTCATGGTGACTTCAGCAAGCCTCCGCTGGCTGTGTCAGCTGAAGACTATTTCCTCTGGCTCCACGTTGCTCAGTGGCTTCCCTTTTTTATACTGGCAAGTTACAAAACACTGTTTGCAATTAAGCATTTCTATCATAACGCGCAGATAGGAAATTAGTCTTCTGAGGCTCTCCCTTTGTCCCCCCCACCCCCCACTCAGTCCTTGAAAAGGCCATTTGAGCACACAATATTAATCATCTGCTGTGCAATAATCTTGGAAAAATGTAATATATTCTGGCAAATCGCAGGGCCTCCAGAGGAACCGCCTGCCTCTAACTAACAGCTCTCATCCATTATCAGGCAGCCATGAATGCAGCTCCCCACTTGCTTGCCCCATCAGCATGCAAACAGTGACTCAATTCAATTGTGAGAAATGGGAGGAAATGATCTGTATTAATAAATTGTGAGAGACTGAGATCGTCTGATTTCAGAAAATAAGATCAAAAGTACTGAACTCCATTGTCTCATTTGATACCTTCACTTCGCTGTAAATGCAGCACTGGGAGTAATTAAGCTTCTGAAAGAAGTTTCACCGTGAAGCCACATCACCCGAAACAATTAAGACAAACATTTTGTGCACATTGTCATCTGCCTTCATTAGTGTTTAAAGGTCAAGGAAACATTTCATTAGGAGAAAAAAAAAAAAAGGGAGAGAAAAAAGAAAAGGTAAACTGCAGCACACTCCCTGGGTATGTCTGAGAAAAATGCATGCAAGGAATTAGTGTTCAAGCAAATGAACGTGCAGAATGCCACCCATCTGGATTGCAAATGCTATGCAAATTGCTTGTTGTACTCCGATAGTGTCTGGAAATCTCAGTGAGAAGATAAAGTCTTCATATGCCAGGGGCTGTAAGGCAACAAAGAGGTGCTGCCCTGGCCCCAGGATGCTCACAACCTGATCACACCAGTGGACATAAGAGGTGGACCAAAGAAGATTCTGATGGTTGTAATCACATAAGCACGTTTTACATTTGCAAGCAATGAACCCAGATATTCTCTGCCAAGAGTGCTGGAGAAATGTTGTTACTAAAATGAAAAGGCTTCTTTAACTGAAAAAAAGAAAGAAAGAAAGAAAGAAAGAAAGAAAGAAAGAAAGAAAGAAAGAAACTTTGTTTGCACAAAAATATATCTGAAATTCTCCCTACTTCAAGCCTGCTCCTTCCTGTTGTTGCATTTCCTGCTGGGAAGAGCAGTAAAAACACTCATGTGAGATCTGCTTTCACTAGACTTTGTTGTTTGCTGGTTTCAGTGTGGATAAAAGAGCCAGTGGTGGAATCAAGTTTTAGAAGAGTTCTTGGGGTGTTCTTATTGGCATGCTTTGAAGAATGTAATTAGACTTCAGCTATAATACCCACTTAATTATAGCTACAAGCCCCCTTAGAGGAATAGGAAAACACATTCGTCTTTCCCCTTCCTAAAGTGCACTAAGCAATGTGAAATAAGCTAATTTATGGAGCTCATACAAAAAGCTGTCAGATGCATTCTGATTTATTTTTATTCCATCGACTTTACTTCTCTGGATTAATCTAGGTACACAACCCAACTGATTCAGATGAACCATCCTCACAAGTACACTGTTAACACCTTGGTTTGGATCTCCCAGTTGGAGTACAGATGCACTGAAAAAGTCATAACCAGCAAGAACCATCTCCATTTTAGAAATCATTGCATGTATCTGGCAAGGAGAGCAGGCAGACATTACTTTGCAGAACATTTTTTCCCGGCATCAAAATCAAAACATTTCATGGGAGTATGTCAATTTCGGATTATTTTTTGACAGAAAAATGTTTAAATGAACCATTTCTATTTTCTTGTTTTGTTTTGATAGGACATGAATGTTTCATTTCAATAATGTGAATGTGTTTTGTTTCTGCTTTCCCAGTTCTGTTCATTTCAGCTTGCATGGTACAATAAAATCTGTATGGTAATATTGAACTTACACACCTCCTTTATTACTTGTATCTAGCATATAATTTTGATAATAAATGACAATAATTCAGCTATTATCAAAATGATCATTTTATCTTACTGAATGAGATGTTTTCATACTACTTGATTGAACAGACTAGAAGCCATCTAGATTAACAATTTCTGAAAGTTCAGAATTCAGTTTTACCATCTTTTTCCCTCTGTTACCTTTCTTTCATTGACAGCCTCCAAAAACCACCAGTTCTTTCTCTTTTCCATCGCTCAGCTCACAGCCACCACCAGGTCTTGAACTTGTGGGCGCTATTTGTATTATCACTATCACCAACAGCCATTGTAATGCATCAGTGCTCTTTCAAGAAACCATATCATCATATTCTTGCCCCAAAAAGGCCAGGTTGGATGGGGCTCTAGGAGCCTTATCTAGTGGCTGGCAATCTTGCCCATGGCAGGGGGTTGGAGTTCGATGATCTTCAAGGTCCCTTCCAAACTAAGCCATTCTATGATTCTATACAATGCGTAAGCAGGTGATGATCTAAATCAAACCATTACGGAGCTGCAACAAGCCACTGCTAGCTATAGGCTTTGCTTGGGCAGCATTTCTCCATTTGCTTTCCCTATAGTGGGTCAACTCCTGGGATCCCCCTGGCAGAGAGAACAGACCTTCTCCTCCTTATTGAGTAAATATTACCTATGAGGTGCCAGCTCAGGTTCTAAGTACACAAGCACAAGATGGGGTTGCACAAGGATTCATTGCAGAAGCTCCTATTCCCATTGTGCGACCTACAAATCAGAGCTGCCTTCTTCACTGAGGAATCTATTAGACAGACTTGTAACCAGGGAAATCTTCCAGATTTAGGGTGTTAGTTATTCAAAATTAATAAAACAAAGCCAAATACATTCAGCACATGACTGCTCAGTAAAAGATGTGAGGGAGTAGAATTTAACACCTCTCTACTAAAATGAAATCAGACAAATATTTAAGATAGTAGCAAGAAATTCCATGGTTACATCAACAGACATATAAAAGGAAGAAGGAAGAGACATGCACCTCTCAGTGGACTGATTAAATTCTCTTTGTTTTGCTAAATTTAAATGAAGGGAAAGCAGTAACACAAATTTGGGAAAAGATGCTTGGTTTTACTCTTTCTCGTCTTTTTTGCTAACTACAGCAAAGAGAAAAGATCACTCCTCTGTAATATCCGGACTCTTTTCTCTATGGCTGCATTTTGATTATACATAATATTGTCACACAAAATTACATTTCTAATCAATAAGAACCACTAAAATAACTTTGAAGCACCATTTTAATCTGACTGTAATATGATTTCACCCAGCATTTGCTTCAGCATGCCACTTAGCATGCGATTCGGTACCAAAAATTGCTTCTGTCAAATATCATTCTGGAATGCTATGTTTATTGTATCATTCTAATCCTGCATCAAATGTGCTCCACTTCCAAGCAAAAGAGTTCGTTTTCTTTAGCTGCTTTGCCTTGCTAACAGTCTGTTCCCACTAAATCATTTGTCTGTTTCTCTTCACACACCATCACGAGTAATGAAATTCCAGCAGATCTTGCTGACTGCCTTTAATTGCCATGTAAATGTGATTGGTGGCACGTCCTAGGACAGCTTTCCTCCACCTAAGCTCAGGGACGCCCCCTACATTCCTAGACAACCACACTTTTTATCCTTCTTGCCCTGAAATTCAGAGCTAGGAAGGGAGGCTGTTACTACCCACATCTCTCCAGAGATGGGAGCTGCTGATCCTATGGTTTAGGTCTGGGTCCTGAGGCAAACTAATGTCACCATCAGTGAATTTTTGCTGATGTAACAGCCAAGAGTTCAGCAATTCTGCCAGTGATGTGCAATAGCTGGTATCTTGGTTGATGCTAATGGCAGGACCGGTAGCCTCCACAGTCAGAAGCCTAAGTAGATAATTTATTTCACGTTGTTCTTAGCAGACAATGCATACACAAAAAGCCAGTGCATATGTTCCACTCTCCCACTGCTTTGCTGATGCTCAGGAGCTAATGGGAGCCGTAAAACTTCTTTCCAGTTCTGAAATAAGCATCTGATTTTAGCTGATTATGCACCAAGGGCAGAGACACCAAGCAAGGAGAAGCTGGCTCAGCTTTTCGGGGGGACTAATGATTCTTGACACCTCAGTTTTGAGGCATCAGACTTGATGCACTCTGGGATGTGGTAACCAGAAAGAGCAGAGTGCATGTCTTCAAACATGAGATCTCTTCAAGGCATTTTGTGATGCTTCTCCACCACAACTTCTCACTTTTAAATGCTTCAGCTAGCAGCTAGCTTTTTGACAAAGTCATTTTTCAGAGTAGCACTGCATTAAAAGAGCAGAAGAAAAATATGAACATTCAGAATCTTCAGAAATCTTTTATCATGTCTTATAATAAACCAAGGATTAGTTTTCTTGTCATTCAGCTAAATACTTTGAATTGCAAAAGCTTCTAGCTGCAGTTCTTTCATTTCTTTTTCATGTAGCTTTAGCAGTACAACTCAGATACTTCTTTAGGACGCACAGGTGAGCAACTGACATTTTCCAACCTGATTACAATTATTTTGGAACACATTTCATACCACAATTATTTACAGAATGGGTCAAAACCAGAGGAATTCCAGGAAACAATTCACTCCTCTGAATTCTCCAGTGTACAAATGTCTTTTTTTTTTTTTTTTTTTTT